>CM021108.1:527766098-528088325 GCA_007115665.2 Sequoiadendron giganteum
CGAGGAGTTCAATAACTCCTATCAGGCGCTAAAGGATTAGTTGCTCCGCATGAAGGGGAAGTATAAGAAATTGAAGAAGGAGCACAAAACCTTGATAGGATATATGCAGAATCTAGCACGTCCAGGTGAACCAGCAGACCCGGCAGTGGAACGTCCATCGGAGCTTCCGAATGAGTCAGTTGTTGCCTTAGAGGATTTGAAGAAAATGGAAACGGAGGCGGACAAGTGGGTTAGCCGTGTTCATGCTGAGACAGGGAAAGTCATGGAGGACCTTGCCGATGCTTATCGACAGGCCTCAAATATTTTGGCACGGATGGATATAGTAGATCAGGCCTGGGGTGATACTCGCATCTATCAAACGAAGACTGTACTTCGTTTGGGGGCTTTGATGCATGTACCTCTAGAAACCTTAGTGGATGGCGGTGTAATTCAGAGAGGTGATAGGTACGATTTCACCAGTTGGTACTCCTCGGTGGTCACAGGCCGTGGATTTCACGACGCAGCAAGGGCAGATTCAGCTAAAGTGAAGAAGGCAATGGGCAACATCTTGGGGGGAGTCCTCAATACATTAGAAGCCATATTTGCTAGAAAGTTGGTCCCAGGGGAGATAACTGCTGATGGTTTGAAGGGTAGATTGCCTCCATTCTTCTCAGCTGCGAGGTCACTTGTCCTGGATGACTTTGAGAATGTCTCCACGTTCTCTAGTATAATTCAGCATACCCAGGACGCCTTAGTGACATGGAAGAAATCTTATACCAGATACGGACAGACGGTAGCAGTCTTGGAGTTCCAGCTCAACCATATTCCCCTGATCTCTGCGGAGGTGGAGATGATCGATTCTGTGCATTCATTGCCCACTCCTCTGTGGCGGTTTTTAGGGCAGAAACCCTAATCAGGGCATAGGTGGCTCGATCTGAGCCCTTCATTGTAATTTGATCTGAACCGTCCACTGAATTGGACTTATTATAAAAGGGGCATCCCCCCTCATTTGTAAAAATTAGAATTAGAATCAGAGATAGATCAGAGCTAGAGAGTATTGGAGATAGAAGTTAGAGAGTAGAGCTTAGAAGTTAGTTTAGATTGAGGAGGAAAGGAAGTTTTCCCATTGAGGACTTTGTAAGAAGTTGTTGTGAACACTCTCATAATATAAAGATTTATCATTGTTTGGTGGTTCTATCTTCTATTGTGAGTAGCTAGCAAGGCTTGTTCGTCTTTCCAATTCAAGGTAGATAGAGTAAAATAGATTTTATTTCATGCAAGTAGTTGTTAGCTGTGGAGTGTGGCGTTGTGATTTGAGCAAGTCTTCTCGTCCATACCACTAGCGGACTTGCTGATGGTAAGTTCGCCTTGCGTGGTCAACTGGAGTATCAGCACTTAACTTCGATTATGGTTCATGTGTTTGTATGCGTCGTGTTGACGGTATGAACGTGTTGTGTCATAGTTTGAACATTTTCTCATCCTTTGAAGATTGCACCAACTTTGTCGAAGTTGTTCGAAAGAAGACAAAGCGAAGTTTGGTTTGAAGATTGTTTAAGTCGATCTTCGTCCTCCACCCTTTTAGAAGTAGATCTGTAGAATCCCTATCCCTATCCCCTTTTAATTCTGCATTTTCCGAGTCAGTTTAGATACCAGAACAATATCGCCAAATCATTCATGTCCTAATTGCTTCACGGAGTTGAACAACTACGTAAGTCCCCTTGAAATAACCAGCAAAACACATCAACCAACTGAGTCTATTCGCGATAAAAGGAACCTTGGAGTCGAACACATGAACTTTCAAGCAATCTTAGCATGTGGGACACTTTGATCAAGAGAGAATAGAGTGACCGTTGGGCAACTTTATTCTGTGCTGGCGCTGTCACAAAAGGCACGTCAACAGGTCTACTTCTTTCATGCATTTGAACCTCAACCTCCTCACTATCATTACTAGTAATCTCACTGCTGCTCATGATTTTTTTGGTTAAGAATTGAAAATAGAGCTGCAAGTTCAAATAAAGGAAAAACTAAACTCACAATGCCCTTCCTATGTGGTATAAAAAATTGATTTTTTTTTGAAAAAATAAAAAAAAAATTGAAAAAACAAATGTAAAATGAAGAACTTACCTCTAATAAAGTAGATTTGATGCCCCAGTCTCCCCTTTCAACTGCCGTTCTCTCCTCTTTCACTTGGTGCCCTTCAGCTCAAGTTTGCAAATGTCAAAATGAGAATGTTTTTTTCTTTTTGTTGTTTTGATAAGTCAAGTAGGTTTGGGTTTTGTTTAAAGGGGTTGGGGGGGTCCTTGTGGGCCCATCCATCCCCTTTTTTCTAATTTAAAAATGTGTTTTTTAACAAAAATATAATGTAAGATGTTGTTGGGCTATAGGGGACGACTAGCAATCCCCGAGAAGTCCCCTAACCGTCTCGGGGACTACTAGCTGTCCCTTGCCTTTTTTGGGACGTTTCCTAAATTTTGTAGAGAAAGGGGATGGGTAGGGAACGTTTCCTAAATTTTGCAAAGAAAGGGGACGGGTAGGGGACGTTTCCAGGCCGTCCCCGCCTTCCCGTACTGTCCCCGGTACGGGAACGATGGTAAAAAGCTAGGGGACACGTCCTCGTGGAGCATAGGTTCTGGTTCCTAAGGAGATTGTGGATACTCAGGAGAGGAGATTGAGGAACAAGGTGATTAAGGAGTATTTGATCAAATGGAGAGACTTGCTAGCAAAGGACACAAGTTGGGAGGGAGAACAGATACTACAACATCCCAATTTATAGTTGCTTGAGGGCAAGCAATCTCGAGAAGGGAGGATTGTAATGTTCCCTTCACAATGATCACCCAAGAGGACATTTAGCCTATTTAATTCTCGTAGGCTAAAATTGGGAAAAGGAAATTAATTGTTTAATATTACCTAACGGGAAAAGTAAACTTTTAAAGGTTATGTTAAATAATTAATTAAATGTGTTATAAAGTGACTTTTGGAGAAATATTAAAAAGTAACTTATTAAAGTCACTTTATTTTATTTTGAGCAGGAAATTAAAGTGAGGGATATAAAAGAGGTTTTGGAAGCTCATTTTCATTATTCTTGGTTTATCTTCTCAAAGAGGTTTTGGAAGCTCATTTTCATTATTCTTGGTTTATTTTCTCATTCTCAGTTTTGGAGAGCTCTCTAAGTTCTTGGTCTTGGGGACAAGGATACCCTAGGGCTTCCGGTTTCGGTGGTGAAACGATTCCACACTAGCTGGTTCGTGGAGGAGATCATACTGGTCTTCTACTTGGGCTATATTTGCAATTTTGTGAGTCTTGCGGAGACAAAATTGGAGCAAATCGATATATATATATGCTAGCCTGGTGATCATGATTGGTGTTCAGTTTGAGATGGTTTTGGATTGGTCTCTTGGCATCAAAGTTGCATATTCTGAGTTTGTTATTCGATGCTATCAGCTGCTGTGTTGATATGGAAGCCGTGGGACTTCTCAAACCCTAGGTGTCTGGTTATGAGCAGAGGTTTGAGTCTACAGGAGGAGTTATACAGGTTGTGGGACTTATTGAAGCCCTATTCTGCCATTTACATACTGGGCAAAGCATTTGCAGAGATTAAGTGAGCAAGAAGAATGGTTGGCTGTGCGTGAGCTTCCCGGAGAGGTCGCAGAGCTTCATCAGATCATTTATTGCCATTTCCTGGATCGTGGACTTCAACAACAGGGACGTGAGATTGGCTGGGGTCTTGGCATGAATCCTTACCATCTGGCACACCCTTATTGCTGCATTCACAAACCAAATAAGGCTGCACGTGAGGTCCTGTAGATGTATTTGGTCCTTATGAAGGTTGCATGAAGTCTATGGTTGCTGGGTGTGGTCATTTTCCAGGGTCTCAGACGGTTTTCTGGCTGCTGCAACCATTTAGAGACCTGCGAACAGTTCCAGGTTTGATAACATTGCAATCTCCTATCTAGTTGTGTTCAGATTTTGATAGTTATAATGCAAGTTGTGCTCAGTTGTAGCAAACAAGTTTATCTCAGTCTATATGAAGTGAATGTAATGCTGTCCAAACAGTCTGATATAGGGCTGTAAGTCATTTTGTATTGCTGTCACAAACTGGGCATTCATAAAGTGGAAAATATGTACTAAGTTTGCTGTATCCTATGTCCAAACTATGAAATCTGTACTCTGTCATTCTTCTGTGTAAGAAATCTGAGGTCTGTAACTTGCATCAGCACTTATCTCAATGCATGTCAGTATGATTTGTGAAGAATGAAGTTATAAGTCTGATTATCAAGTCTGTTCAAGCATTACTCTTGCATATTGTTATATTGTTTGCATGGCAATGAACTCTGTTTGTCAAAATGAAACATCTGACAAACTGAAATAATTGCAAAAACTTCATACATTCCGGGAAAGGTATGTTACATATATAGAAAAAGCTCAATTTATGAATGTGGTATTGAGTCATTGACTATGGCTTATTCGATATTTATTGTTAAATAAGAACATAATGCAATGTTTTTTTCAAAGGAGCATCTCATACTATGCCAAAGAGCATGAGAATTATGTCAATTAAATGCCAGAGTTATGTCGAAAGTCTCTTTCTATCTTGAAAAGGCCACATCTAATCCTTGGTCTGAGAGGTAAATAGTCGACATCGTTTTGAAAGCAATTAACTAACGTGCATAGCTATACTCCTTTCTAAAAGTATCGATCACCCCTAAGCAGGTAAGAAGGCTGTCAACAAGTATTGCCTTGCATGTTGTCAGTGGAAGGCAATCAATAGCTGACAGTCTTATCATATGCATAGATCTTTGCAATTATCTTTGTTTCTTTTTTTCTTCCCAATAATTTAGTCTGGCTGTAGCCTCAAGTGCTCATTTTTCTGAACTCTTCTCCTTCCCCTTTGTTGCTACTCTAATACTTAGCGGCCATACTTTATACTTTAATTTTCTTTTTTACATTACCCGTCCCAAAATGTTTTATCTCAGATGTTTTCCTTTGATAAAATTTCATATATCATAGCAAAGGCAAGAGGTTTCTGTTATTTTTTGACAAAAGGTTTCTAATTATATTCAATTGATTTAGTGATTATGCAGATAAATTTCACTATGGTGTCGTGAGGGACTTTGTCGGTCATGGTGTTGGCAAGGTTTTCCATTCTGATCCAGTGATACTACATTTTTGTAAGTGTGTTAAAAACATAAGCTTACTTAGTAAGGTAGAGGCTATTTCTGTTCATCTGTATTCAAGTGCCCATAGAATCATTGTTCATATGGTTAAAAATCAAAATTATTTCTGAAAAAGGGTTATTAATCCATATTCTCTTGAAAATTTATTCAGAGTATATGTAGGATATGAAGTGATTTGGATTCTCCCTCGTTAAATTCCCCACAAAACACAGTATAACACATGACATAGAACATAGAAATAGTTATCTTCACATGAAGAACATATAACAAAATATTGCTCCAAAAATGTATTTATATAGGTTCCGAATGCATTGAGTAACTCCACAATGATATAAACACAAAATGTTATGAGGTCACAAATGTCTCTAATGATATCATGTTCTCCTTTATGATGATCGGTGCTTAGGATCAATATATATTATACAATATATAAAGATCCACACAGGCATGGAAATGGTTCTGGGCCCAATGGTTGGAAGTTGGAACCACCCATAAATAAATATTTTAGTTGTCTCTAGTAAAATATAAGTCGTAACAAAACATATTGCTCCACATGATTATGCAACAAAATATATTACTCCAAATGCATTTATTTCATCATCATGAAGAACTATATAGTATATAGTATATACAATCAAAGAATTGACAATATCCATTTTAGATGATGGAGAAAAATGTCTTTCAAGGGATGTGAGCCTAGTATGTAAGTGGGAACACAAACAAACATATTTAAGCATTGAAAAGACATGTCAGAGATAGATGATTGCATACAAAGAGAATGGAACTTGAGATAAAACAAGCTGCATATGAATATTTTTCCTAAGAAAAGTAAAAAAAAAAAAAAAGGATTGAAATAAATCACTTCATGCAGCAATTAATAATAGTGTAAGCACACAACGGATCTAGAATGAGTACAAGATGTACACAAAATTTTATTATGCTCACAAATAATCAGGATATAACATGAGATGGAATGATAGTGAGTAATGATTCGATGGAGAGCACACCAAATCACAGAAGCTTAATGTGTTATAAAAGTAATGAAGTTCAAAGCTAGGCTTATGAGAGTGTACTGTGACCCTCTGCTTAAACCCTTCGCTGAATTGTAGGAATAGAGAAACCTAAATGAAGTACCACTGACTCTGGTTACTTTTGTGTAATGATGTCTCAGATTGGAAAGAAGGTTAAGGCTCAAAATCGAGACAGAGCTAAGGCAAAGAGCTGTAAACCTCAGGAAATTCAGTAAAGGGTGAGCTTTGGCCTACACAAACTGAAACACTAGGTGTGGCCCTTAGGCAACTGGGAATTGAAAAGGCTAAACAACCTAAGAATCATTAAACATGAAAGATAAAACATAAGACATGAACACAAAGATTTACGTGGGGAAAACCCTTTCGGGTAAAAAACCCCACACTCCAAAAGCATAGACCCATTGTATTATTCAACAACAAAATATAAAGTTACAATACAATTGCAAGCTCTAAGCCTTTACATGGAGATTTATATCCTGTTCCATCTGGAAAAAATCCTACAGCATAACTCTTGTGAATTCAGTCTCTCCTCACATATCCTCAAGCAAAATCTCATATTTATAGAGCTTACAATGCACAAATTAGACATTTCCAAATCCAACACCCAAGCATGAAGATGCAACATGGAAGGTGCCAAAAATTTTACACATGCAGAATGGTAACCTTCCCAATTGTCAACACATGCAAATATGCAACTGCCAATTGCCACCAAACCTGCACATGCAAGACTGCACCTACCAAAATATAACTGCACCTCCAAGGCGTCTACATTCCATGCAAATTCAACACGGAAATAGAAAATGTCTTCATGCACAACTCCTCTTGTAAACGGTAACTTCCAACTTGACTCCTCCTCGGAAATAGAAACTACAAGTTGTAACTCACAAGACAACATGGGATAACTATCACATTAAATGATTAAATAATTAATGCTAAGAAAAAACAAAGGTTGAGACACCTTCATTTTCCTAACACATAGGAATTATAAACTTTGTAATTGTTATGCTTAAAGTGTAGTGTGGCAAACTGAAATCATTGCTTTAATTCAACAACAAAAGTTGAACATATATGAAAAGGTATCAGCTGCAACAGTCACACAAATGCATAGGACACCAAATACCCAATCAAGGAATGCTCCAGCATGGAAAGGAATTATTTTATTGTTTCCTTCAAAGATTCATCATGTAGAATGAAAATGACATAAGTATGCCTTTCTAGTGGAGCAATAGATTTTTTTTGTCTGCTTTATCTCTGTCACAGATACAACTTCCTATGTTGCTAAATTTTGTTTGGAACTTAAAGAAGGGACTCTTAAACCATCATTTATCAAACATCTTCTTGATTTATTATCATGTTAGAAAAAAAAAATCATTTGTGAATGCTAAAGGACCATCAGTAACATATGCTCTGTAATTAATGTAGTTTATTTGCTTCTATTTTTTATTGACATGTATAGATAAAGAATTACTTGTACTAAACTTGTTGGGTAGATTACTTATTTTCTTTTTAAAATACATGCTTGTTGTTTGTTTTATAGTTGTGTGTATTGATTTCTAGAATATGTTGTGTAAGGTTTTTCTTATAAGTACAAAAATGTTGCCTTCTCAAAGTCTGATCCCTAGTAGGACAATGGTATCAAGAAAATCTGTGGAAACAATCACACATTAAGAGTTCAACACTTGAAAATCTTAAGATTTTTTTGAATAGAGGTTCAAATACACACCCACTCAAGCATGATGACATTATCCTATGTATTTTCAACACACTTGCCATCAACCCCAAGAGAATTGAGTCAGTTTTCCTCACTACAATCCCTATCTCATTTTGCTGTGCTCTCTAGATCTGTCATGTCCCCTTCCTAGACATAGGCCGGCAAAAGATCCTTAGTGTATCTTTAATTTTTCCATAGGCAATTGGGATGCTGTAAAGGGAAAAAGTAATAAATAATTTAATTTAAATTGTCTAAAAGGTAACTTTATGTTTATTCAAAAAGGGATGACATTAATCCAAATTATTAGTAGATAAAGTGTCTAAAGTATTTTAAAAAGACATTTTAATTATTTTTGGAGGGAAAAGATGAAAAAGGAAAATAATATTAAAATCCCTTAAAAAACTATAAAAGAAGGGTTTGGGGTATGAGGAAGGCATGCATTTTTAAAACGAACTTCTTTTAAGATTGAACGATGTTCATCTTTTCTCTTGAGGATGGAAAACCTCGAGTTGGGATTGAGGATGAAAACCCTCCAATTCTTTTATGTTGATTTCATATAGAGGCCACATTTGAGCTAAGTATTGTTGATTGATTATTTTCTAACTTTATGCATATCATTTTGGATTGACAATATTTGTGAAGGGTTTAGCATTGAAGATTCTATAGTTCATTACATATTTTAGTCTCTTTTGTGTGGAGATTTCTAGTTCTTATTGGTGGGCGATTTAGTGAAGAACAATGAAACTCGTGTTGCTAATCAAAACAAAGTTATGGCTGCCATAAGAGAAGATTAATTGAAGTTATTTTCAATTGCTTCAGTGTCACTGTAGTGCTGCTACAGTGCACTACAATGCTGCTACAGTATTAGAGGGTTTGATTTTGCTGGTTTTCAGAGGTAACTGCTGTTATAGCAGTTTATAAATAGTCGAGTTCAGATTTCTATCTGCCATTCCATCCTCAATTTGGCCTTGCTCATATTCTTGGTATTTTATATTTAGTTATTTGCAGTTTGCTTTGCAATTGTTTGACAAAATGCATGTTTCCAAATTGCTGGACAATTGCTTGATATAATTCTTGGGATTAAAATAGAAGAGTATTTCATTGCTTATCATTCAATTGTAATATTTGTGTAGTTTACAGCCAAATTTCCATTGGAATGTAAGTCTAGATGGCAATGCCGCCAAGACATGGTTAATTATTTTAATATTTTGTATTGCATACATTTAGAACTATGCAATTTGCCGCAATAAGTTAGTTTTGCAATCACTATATGCTTTCACCTTGCTTACATTGGGATCTTGGTGATCAAAAAGTGTGAGGGTCAGCATTTCATTCTAACATTTGCAAAAAAATTAAAAAAATATTAGTTGGGGAACATTACATCATCATGCCACTATCGATGCTTAGGATTCCATGGTAGTGACAGTTGTGGAAACATTGCTATATTGTTAAAGATATTATGTCAGCTCCTAACATTCATGAGCTTTATAATGCCTTTTTCTTGATGGAAAGTAAGCAAATCCATCTTCAAAAGGGTGAAACAACTAGACAATTGGATGATTCTATCCAAAATGAGATGAAATGTGTCTACTTTTGATGTTGTTTGACATATCCCCTTTACACTTTTTGATAAACGAGAGCATAGCCAAATCATTTGCGTTGTGCAAAATATCCTCAACCGTGTTTGTAATATGCAACGTATTCTCCCTATTTGCTTCTCCATCTCCATCGTCAATGCTTTATGAACAAACAAACAAATGGGTTTTTGCAAATATTATTTCAACTGATGAGAATGGGAATGATGCAAGTGTGGTTATAAACTCACTTGTGTAGCTACATAGTCATCTTGTAACACTTGGAAATTTTAATTTCCTCTAGTGTCATCATTGAGGTGGTTTCTACATGAACATGTTGACAAAATTTAAATAATACAACTATGCATTTATTAATTAATACAATAAAAAGTTGATGGAATTAGCAAATGATAAAAAAGACTTATGATGCATCTTTCCTTTGTAAATGCAGTAGTACTAAATCCATTGTGGTCGTCTCGAAGCAAGGTTTGAGACACGTCTCTGCCACATCAAGTTCACTATGATGACATGTTTGCATGTGTATCCATGTGTTGAATAGTTCTAAGATCATATACACATATCATAGGACAAGTCATATACTAGTAAATTCGTAATGAAATGAAGAATTAGTCACACTTGTCACCCATGCAATGTATTGAAGGTAACCTGGCAATCATGAACCTTATAGAACCATGTTTCTTGCTAACTTGTATCTACCAATAATATATATATATATATAATAAATATGATATAATATAATGTCATCAATTGGTTTACCAACCAATCAACATGGTGATATGAAGCATTGTGGATTGTCTTGAAGAACCATCTCTTGAGATGTGTAGGACCCTATAGCACCATTTGTTCCCTACCTTGGATGCTTGTGTGTGTAGCAGCATCTAGACTACATAATCACTCTATGAATCGACCATTCCTCAAAATATTCCACAAATGAGAGTTGGGTCTCTCTATAGTTGTCAACAAACATGTGAGCCTCAATGTTTGTGGCATCCTCATCTAACAAATGATGCATGGCAGTTCCAAGCCTACCAAACATGTCTCACTTGGTTGCATTATCTCACATTGGAACACTTTGTTGCATTATTAAAAAAGAGAGCTCATTGTCAACAACTTAAGATGTGCTAATGATTAACCAAGAGTATAACAATTGCAAATGCAATGTTGTAATCAAATGTCACTCACTTAATATCTTTGATTTCAATACTTGCAAAGACTACCATGAATACATTGAGTCTCCATTCAGTTTTCTTATGTGGATGCATGTCCAATATGCAATAGACCTATACATAATGATCTATGCAACAAGCAACACCATATGCTTTGAATGTATGAAATTAATGCTTATGACTAAAACTTTAAATGGACACATGATACAAGAAATCAATATAACATCTTATAGAAACTTACATTAAAGATGAACTTGATTAATGGATGCATATAAAACTTTCATTGTGTTCATGTCAAACATGAAATCCATGGCTAATAGGTTGTAGTGACCATAATGGAGCATTCACTCAAGTTGATCTAACATTTGAAGTACCAAAACAAATGGGATCTCTACATCTCCTTCAATACCAATGATATTGCATTCTTGATATGCAAACCACTTATCCGGATTCACCAATGCCTACTATTGCAAGAAATGAGTATCAATGATGTCAAAAACATACCTTGACTTTTGATTTTATGCTTGATGCTTACAATATTTTATTTGCTAAGGGAATCATCCCTATATGTTTGTCTATCAAGAAAAGTCAACTTCTTATTCACCATTACTTGTATTTTTCATGGTCTAATTCTATGGACATGCCAAGAGCCATGACAGCTCAACCTATCAATACAATTCTTTGTTGTTGTATGTAGTGAAGAATAATCTAGTCCTTGTAAGCTCATTCTTCTCTTGATCATGTCAATACTTGCTAGCCTTGTCTATGTGTTGAACCTAGTGCAATTGTATCCTATATGTTTGTGGTTAGGTCTACTACCCCTTTTTTTATTTTAGAACTAAGGATCAAAAGATGCAACATCTATGTCCCTAAAATCTTGTGGCCCATATGAGCACCAATACCAAAAAAAATACATAAAGAATCGTGTTAACTTACACTTGATAATTAGTGCAATCACCAATTGTAACTATGAACGAAAATCAATAAAGAATAGGTGAGGAAAGAGCTTTGGGGCTTGGTGAGGAGGCAAACAATCATCCTCTATTGCTAACCTTGGATGCTACTTTATGTTGGAATGAACTTTAATTAGTTCTCTTCACGATGATTGGTTACGCTTCATCAACTTTCTTCCCCTTTTTTCAATATGCCATGAGATTGCTTTTTGTTGTTATTGTATTATTTTTGAATTTGCATGTGTCTTGGGTTGTCTTCCCTCCAATTTTATTTTTTTCCTTGTCATGGGTGAAGTTGGTAGATTTGATTAAATTTTTTGATTTTATGTTGATTTAGCCATATTCTTGGTTGGTATGGTTAGCAACAAGTTGGAAGTTCATTTAAGTTGACATTAATTATGGAGATTGTGGTTGGAAAACCCAATGATCCTAGGGATTGCAGCATTGAGAATGGTAAAAAATCATATGGAAATACTTTGAGTATAGAAGAATTGGAAAGGGTCTCAATTATAATCGAGTTTGAATCAAAGGTTGGAGATGGATTTGCAAGGGATTGGAACATTGCCTCTGAACAACTTGGAACAAGAGAATACAGTAAGGTTCCTCCTTGTCCTCATACACTACACATTAATCTAAATCCTGAAATGGTTAATGTTGTTAAGAAAGAGGAATCTAGTCTCAAATGTGGCTATTTTCTTTGCTTACTTGAATAAAGAATCTCTTTGTTCAAGAAAATTCTTTAATGAATGAATTCTAAATGTATGGGGGAAAAGTTGGGCTATGTGTTTCATTTTGTTGAATGATACATAAAGGTTTATTTATAGCTTTATTAAAAAACCATAACATGCAGTTAAGGGTGCTTAAAAAAGAATATTGGGAAATCTGTCTTGAAGGAAATATCATGGTCCCTCGAAGCATCATAGGATGAAGTTTTTGCTATTTCTTCTCCCAAGTGGCTTGTCATAAAAAAATTGCTTTTGCAAATGTCGGATTTCACTGCTCAAATACTCAAACCATTTGAAAATGTGTTGCAAGCAGAAATAGCTAGAGCCACTTTGCCTCATCTTAATGTTAGCGTTCTTTTCTCCATAAAACCCACTGTGTAGATTCCTAACTATATTTCTCTTCAACTAGGGTCTTCTCAAATTCAAGGTGAGCTTAAATTATTGGGGGCTCTAAATGCATGTTTTTTATGTAAATTGGAAGGGCATAAAAAAATGATTGTCCCACAATAATAAATATTATTAATAGTCTTGTGGTTGGAAAAAATCCAGCATTCAATGAAGCTCCTAATGATAGTAATAAGGAAAATGTAATACAATCAGTAGCCTGCACAGATAATGTGCTTTGTGATAATGATGTGGATATGATTAGTAAGGATGATAATATTGATGAAATTCCTAACATTCTAGACAATATGCAAATGAATGAAGAATACATTATCATTCTTGCCAATCAACCCTCTATTGCTAATGAGTTTAAAAATATATTGGGCCCCAAAAACAAGGTCCAAAAAAGAAAAATGCCCATGAGCTGGTTCTAAACAAAATAAAAGAAAGGATCCAAGTTAAAAGATTAATAGACCTCCCATACTTTAGTGAAGTTGCATAAACAAACTTTATGGGTAGTTCAAAAAGGCAAAAGGCCATTTTGGATTGTGCTATCCCCCTCTTTTAAGAAGATTCACAAATTCAAAATATGTAATATCCCCATTTTTTCGTTAGCATCAGAGTTCGGTGGTTTAGCTTATTCCTGGCCCTCGTAGGAAAACACAGATGGTTAGAGGGTCCTTCTTGGCAGAGATCAGTGTGTTTTCTCCTTCAGAGCTTAGTGTGGGTTCAGGTTTAGCCTTCGTTAGACTCAGTTCTTCATACTTACTATTTATAGTAAGTCACCATTTCAAGGGAGTTAGGGTTACTATATTTAGTAAGGCATCTAGACAGGTCTCAGATGCAGTGTTGACCTCTTAATCAGTTGGATGGGCGAAATATTAAATGTTTAATGAGTAATTATCATTAAAAGTACTTTAATGATAATTAAATAATATAAAGTTAAATTATAAAGTCAAAAGTGTACTTTATTTCCGATGAGGCCATGTCCCTCAATTAAAATCACTTAAAGTACATTTTTATAATATTATTTTGGGCGCCCAAAGTTTGAGGAGATATTATAATTTTTTTATTAAAAACCTAAAGTGGATTTCAAAGCCAAATTAAATACAGCTAAGAGGTCGACCTTCTTGAGGAATTATAAAAGGGCATCAAAGGCATTCGATTTCATTATGTTTGAAGATTATAAAACTTGTTTCTTGGAGTTCGTGCTTGGTAAAGGAGCCAGCTAGGGTTTCTGCCATTCTTCAACATTGGAGAGCGAAAACTCTTTAGTGACTGCAATTCTGAGGCTGTGCAATACCAGTTGATATTATTGCTGATTGTGAACTTCATTCAAGGGTTCAATCGGTGCTCATTGGAGAAGAAAAATCAAAAGTTATTGATTTGCTGCTATAGTGATGTGAATAGTACCCACGCTACAGTGATTTATCTTTTGAGTTGCATTTTCAAGGGTTTGAGCAAATATCTAGAGTTCTCTAATGCAGATTTATCAAACCTGATTTCTATGATACGTTGGCATTTGGTTGCTTCTACAACATGGCTGGGCATCTAATCTAATGAGGGTGTGCTGCTGTAAGTTATATCAAACTTTCTAGTACTGCTGCTAATGCACTTTCAGACCAGCTTCTTGCTAGTTTGCACACCGGGTATGATAATGATTGTATTTCAAGTAAAATATTATGAATTGGAATGAATATGATGTAATTGCAAACCTTGGTAAAACTGATTTGAGAATGAAAGGATAAAGATTTGCTACAGCTGCTCTTGAATTATAATAATCAACATTATTCTTTGTTGCCCATGCATTTCTATTTACTTGGCAAAGTCTTTGGAAAATATCTAACGCATCAAGCATAATTAATAAACCCAAAGTTTATTTAAATATAAGGCAGAAAGTTGGTTTGGTTAGAGTCCACCAGGTGTGGGTTCTTACAAAATTGTAACATTAGAACTAGGGAGGATGCTAAGGAAGATGGAAAGAAAAGATAAAATAATGGAAATGGGGACAATAAAAAAGCTGGTAAAAAAAAGAAAAGAGAAGATACCCAAATGTTATGATAGGTTATACAAGAATCAAAGGCCTTCTTTCCCCCTCCCCACATAAATGAAGCTAAATTGCATAAAATGGAAAATTAAAGGTCTTGAAACACTTGATAGGAAATATGTATTAAGATATTTTTACAATAATAAGGGTAATATGGATTTGTTGTTGCTTCAAGAAGTTAAAGTTGTTAGCTTTCAATTTGAAAATGGACTGAGATTTGTTTGGAGGAATTCTGTTTTTTATTCTTCTAATCATGAGAAAGGGAAAAGAGGTGTTGCCATTCTTGTTGCCTTGAGATGTGCTGGCGTTTCAATTAGCACCTCTGGAGTGCTTATTGGAAATGGATAGCTACGCACAGTGTGTAATAACTGCTCTTCAAATTAAGAGGGGAAGCCCCCTCTTTTGCTGATGTTTGCATTTAAAGTGAAGTAAACTAAGTTCCTTTCTTTTTACTCAGTGGCAGAGCACAAGGGTGATAAAATACAATGCATTGCAGCTAAGGTTTTCTCTGGTTTCTGCAGATCTTAACTACAACTAAGCTAACTTTTAATCTATCCTATTTCCTCAAGATAAATAGAGCAAGAGGATACAAGAGCTATTTGGGAATGGTTCGATCACTCAAACGAACTGTCTCTCAGAATGCATCCGAAGGCTCTGAACTTCCAGATTTACGTCGAAATAGAATTCTTGCAAGTAATCATCAAACGGTAGGCTAGATCTCAGGATTCCAAAGGAGGCGCAGTGCTCTTTCCGAGGTGTAGGCTGAAATATAAACTACTAGAAACAACATAGAATGATAATCGTACTCTCTAAATTCCCAAGGAGGCACAGTGCTCTTTCCGAGGTGTAGATTGAAAGAAAGATTATTAAGAACAACATACAATGACAAATCTTGAGACTTTGGATTAAAGGCAAGGTAGCTCTCCTGATTTATTATCTCAACTTTGATCAAAGATTAAACTTTGGGACAGCAACTTGTGTCAAAGAGACAATCACACAAGAAGCGATCAACCAATAAAACATGAACATAGATTGAACACACCTATTTGAATAGAAAGAACGCAAGTTGTACTTAGCATTTGACTATAACAAATACAATTCAAGAACATATACTAAGCGAACAAAGTCGAAGGCTTGTGAGCTCAGCGTTTTGCTGCCGTGAAGTAAAGTTACAAAATAATGAGCAAAGTCTCTTATTTATAGAAGCTCAAAGGAGTAGGCAACCTTAAAGTCTTCTTGAGTTAACAATGAGTTCTTGCCAATATGCAAGATTTATTCCTATGTCTAAAATTAGGTAACCTAACAGTTAACTGGAAAGTCTACTTCAGTTAACTGATTCTAATCTAAAATATAACTCCAATTTACAAAGGTGTCTCCAAATAGACATGCATAATTTGTGGGACAGTGAGTTAACTTGGAAAGAGGCATCAAGTTAACTCTTGTGTCATAAATGCTATTTCGGAGGAGTAGGACGTCCTAATTAATAGTTCACTTCCCGTGCTCTTGAGCAATCATCTCCCCCAAGAAACAATTAACTGCCTCATCGTCCAGAGGTCGTCACATGCCTCAACTGTCAGTTCATTGAATGGTAACTTTGGCGGCTCTATAACTGAAGTGATGACCTCCGTTTTTTCTGCAGCTTTGATCTATGCCTTCCAACTCGTCCAAGTTGACCTCTGGGTGTGCCCAATGGAGGTCAGTATCAACTGTTTTCATAAAATCATGGAGTAAGACCGTTTTGGTCTTGTATTCAACCTGAGAGAATTGCATTATGAAAAACATAACTGTTGACTGTAAACACGACACTGTTTAGACAACTTTTTTGCTATGGCTAAAAATAGCCTTGCCGGGGGGTAATTTTTACAAAAAATTCTGAGACGTGGGTTTTGTTGAGAATATCTTTTCAATGAACCCATAACGTCAAAAATTCGAAAAAGTGAATTTTTCTATGACATGCAAGAGCCCTTCGGTGGCAAAGGCACCGAGGTAGCAGAAGCTTATATTTCTTAGAAAAATCTAACACATGGGTTTTGTAGGCGATTCAAAGCTTAAAAAACCCAGTTTGTCTGTTTTTTGAAATGGTGACTTTTTTCGAAAACCTTAAAAAAAGGGGTAGCGAGGCAACTTTTTTTGGAAAAATATGGCACGTGGGTTTTATGGCCAATGTTGTGGTGATCATACCTAGAAGGCATCTGTGAATAACTGCCGTTTCCTTGGACATGCAAGAAGATCTAAGACAAGAATAGAAGAAATATGAGGGGGAGAAGCTAGAAGTTATATGTTGTTGCCTTTGAAAACGATGCTTGAAGATGATATCTTGTGAAAGGCGTCCTATGCAACCTGAGACTGGAAAAATGAAGAAGGCTGAGAAAGGCTTCCATCAGATCTTCAAATGGCTCTGGAGAGAAAAATATCTGTTCCTGAGCTCCTTAACCTGCAAAGAAATAATGAAGAATGGATGCCTTGATGCTTTGATATGTCAATCTTAAGTTGCAAGCATCAATTGGGTGTCTAAAACTTGATTGGAGAGTTAATCTACCTGATTAGGAGTTCATTGGGGCAATTTCCATCAATTTGGGGACCTTTTAGACATGAAAAGGCCTTTGAAATATTTGAACTTCAGCCAACTGGGCCTACTTTGACTTTAGGCGTCCAAGTTGAGGAGATTGAAGATTTTTTTATCCTTTTTTGTGACGAAGTGCCTCTGTTCAATCCTTAGCTCCAGTTGTTCGATTGATCCTGAAGTCTTGCTGACAGATCCATTGTAGAGTTGGATCAACTCTGAAGAAGTGTGCTCGAGAGCAGCAAAGCTAAAAACCTAAATCTGATGCCTCAAATTCTTGGGCGCCTTTCCCAAAAGGGTGCATTTTTCACTAGACTTAGTCATTTTCTCGGATGCTTTTTAGTTTCTCCAGTTTGACCTTCAGTGCTTTGATCTAAGATCACTGACGACTAACAATCTTGGTGAACGTGTTGAAACATGGAGTGGATAACTAGTTCAGTCCCAGAAAGGATCATTGGCCTCGCAGGTTTTGAAAGTTGATTTAGAGGCCTTTTGTGTTGTAATTTTCATCTTGTAGTCTTTCACGAACAACCCTAGTTTGATCTTCGTCGTCAGATGTTTGATTTATCTGTTGAGTCTACTGACGGTGTCATTGCTGAGATTGATCAAGATGGAGAAGGACCTCCTGGAGGTTACAAAGCTTAACGACTGCATTTGGTTGCTCAAAAAGTAGGGCGCCTATTTCTAGGAAGGTGCAATTTCTTTGAGACTTAGTCAATTCTTCATGTTCTTCATCTCGCCTTCGCCTCCAGTGTTTTTTGCTTGATCTTCATTTGCGAACGCTTGACAGGTCACAGATGCTCGCAACTGGATTGATCGCGAAGCTGAAAGGATCCTGAGCAGATGCCTTGTAGAAAACAACTGCTGAAAATTTCATTTGGTTGCCCATATTGATGGGCGCCCCTGGTTAGCAGGGGCTCCTTTGCTTTGATGTCCATCAGTTTACCCTTCGTTTTATGTGATCGGATGATCAACAGCTGCTATTGTTTGGTATGTTGCGTGAGTTAGCCGTTGGATCCATCACGTAGCTGAGCTGAATCCGAGATCACCTGGGGGTTGCCAATCCAAAGATTGGTATCTGGTAGCTTTTCTTCTTGGGCGCCCTTAAGCTACAGGGGAGCTTTTTCCCTTGTTAGGTTGCCGTTTTTGATGTCTTTCGCTTTCGACATCTTTTGCCTCTACCTTCATTTGACAATGTTTGATGAATTAGTTGAATTTGCTTGTCGATCTGTCGTGAAGGTGGAAAAATTACGAAGAAGATGACTATCTCGACAAAACATGATAACTGCATTTGATCCTTTGAACTCATGGGCGCCCTTGGCCAGCAGGGGCTCTTTTGGCTTCAGTGTCATCAACTTTCGCGAAGACCTTCACCTCTTGTGCTTTGCATTCATCGTCTCGCCAATTGCATTGATCATCGCCGTCGTTGATGCGAACGCGTTCACCATTGCAATTGCTTTCACCATACTGCATGTACGGGCGTTTGAAAATTTCACCAAGGCATTGACCGCGTAGCACCTTTCTTGTAACAAGGCATGCACCTTCCAGACTTAGAATATTTTCAACATTTTTCAACTTTGAAAATCTCGTCCGTTGTGAAGCATCTTTTCGAGCATTTTCCGCCATGGATTCTTCCTTGAACCTTTTGAGGCTTGGATCTCGACACCTGGTATTGGCCATTCTGCCATTAATGGCCTCAAAGATCCTATCTTTCTTCTTGAAAAATGAAAATAGACCCACCAGAGTAAAACAAACTCTTTGGTGATTTTGACTTGACTGGTGTGATCGTGAAGTCAAATTATCCTATCAAAATCATTTTCAATCATTTCTGGAAAGGTCCTATTTTTTAGGGTTTTCCTAAAAACAGGGGTTTGAAACCCTAATTTTCAATTTTTCAGAAATTTGCAAGTACCCTCCTTGACATAAACCCACAAAAAGACCATGTTTTGTTTGACCTAAAACAAACTTTTGAGAACAATTTAAGAGGATTTAAACCATTTTATCAAAATGCCTTATTGAAGCAAAAATCTATTTTGGGTATAACAAGATGGAATCCTTACATGAGTAGCTTTTTTGTTCTCCTTATAATAGGTTGTATGCATTACTAAAGATGAGGTAAATTTGGTATTTCTTCAATCTATGCTCTTAAAGACTATAGAGATAAAATTGAATTGTGGAAATAGTTTGCTTCCTCTCTTCCTAATGTTCCTTCATTGGAGGCAACTTTAATTTGATTGAGAAAAAAAAGGATAAACAGGGGTATTCATATGTTTTGGAAGGGTAATGAACTTATTTTTGGGCTAAAACCAAAAAAATCTTTAATTTTATTGAACCTCTTGAACACAAGAAATATGATAGTAAAAGTATATGGTTTACATGGTGCAATAGTCAAAATAATGGTAAAAGAATATACTCGAGACTAGACAGATTTTATGCCCAAAAATATTTCTTCAGTTTTGATGCGATGTTGAATAGTAATTGTGTTCAAGTTCTTCCTTTCACTATGTTTGATCACTACTCCATTGAAACCAGCATAACTATGAAAGGTGAAACTACCTCTATTTAGTGTAGAAAAGATAATCAATTTATGCTTGAATTTGAACCTGCTTAAAAAATTTCATTGCATCGGTGGTGTTGTCACTTTTAGAAATATCAATAAGTTCATTATTCATTTATGCTTTGCTATTGAATATTGGAACAATTTAGTGAATGGATGGAGTTTTTTTAGAAGCATTGGTAAAAAGATGGCTCCTGATAGAAGGAAAACCAAAAATATCTTACAGGAAAATCTCTATTATTGGGAAAGGCGCCTTCAAAATGATCCCAATAATGATTTTTTGCTTAGTAACCTATTAGAGACTAAACATAAAGTTAAGATGTGTTCAAAACCACAAAGTCCCAACGAGCTGAGATGAACTAGTTGAAAGAAGGTGATAAAGGAACAATATATTTTTTTAATATCTTGAAATCCAAACATGTAAAAAGGCTATTGGACCCAATGGGGACTTAGTTGATAATTTAGAGGATATGAAAAATGCATTCAGAGATTTCTATTTCAAATTGTTCGCTGTAGAAGATAAGAATAGGCAAAGCAGAGAAGCTAGAAAGTTATGCTTTAAAATTCTTCCAAAAAGGCTTAGTGAGGACACTGAGGATTTGAAAAAGGAAATATCCAATGAAGAAATTCTCAAAGCCATAATGTTTGTGATAATGGTAAGTCCCTAGGTGCAGACTGGTTACCAATTCAATTTTATAAAACCAATTTGAATGGATTGCTGATGATTTGCTTTTAATGTATAATGGGGCTGTTAAGAATGGTTCTCTTGCAGGTAACATTAATAGGGGCATTGACTTTCTTTTCCTTAAGGAGGGGGATAAAACTCATATCAAGAACTGGAGGTCTATCACCTTGTTAAATGCCTCATAAAATTTTAGCAAAAATGTTGGCTCTCAAACAATTTGATATCTTGCCTAAGATCATTAATGATCACAAATTGGATTCATTAATGGAAGGTATATACTTGATAAACTTATTACTAGTCGGGAAGCTTTGGAATAGGCCAATAAGTTTAATCAAGAGGTATGCATGATGGTATTCAATTTTGAAGAGGCATATGGAGTTGAGCAGTCTTTTATTCTTCTTGTCTTGGAATCTTTTGGCTTTCCATGGGAATTCTATAAAATTGTTAAAATGTTTCTTAAGGAGGCTTACACCTAAATTGATATGAACAATTCTCTCTATAAGCTTTTTTATTTGCAAAGGTCAATAAGAAAAGGATGCAAACTTGCGCCTGCTCTATTTGTATTGTCTCAGATTTTTACACTATTTTAAGATCTAATTTGTTTGGAAGTCCTGTTAGGCATTTGTCTACCTAATAATATTGCATTATTGTTTACCTAATAATATGCTCAATATGCTTAACATATATTGTAAGGGTTCTAATGCAAAAATATTCTAAAAACAAGTCTATTGTATTAAGTTGGAAAGATGCCCCTCCAAGCTAGCTTGGTAAATTTAATTGGCAATGGGTGGTCTCACAAAAATTGTCAAATATTTGGGCTTTCTCTTCTTTGTGTATTCTTCTTTGAAAGATATGTGGGAATGGCTATTTAGCAAGATTGAAAAGAAAAATCTTAAATGGCAATCGTAATTTCTTTTTTGGCTGTAGAATACAAAGTTTGTCAAAAAGTGTTCTCCTTTTATAGTATATATTACTCATTTGCTTGGCTTTTTGGCAGCTGTCTAGTGGATAAGATCTAAAAGATGCTGAGAGACTTTCTTTGGTCAAATGGCACAGGTTCTAAAAAGAGACAGGTTAAATGGGAATGGTGTTGTATTGATAAATTAAAAGGGGGGTTAAGCCTAAAAGATCTTAAACTGCAAGGCACTGCCCTTGCTATGAAATGGATTATTGCAGCATTCAATAGCAATGAACCTATAAACTCTTGGTAAGGCATAGTATCAGTGTTTTTCCAAAAAAGCCTTAACAATGGAAAGGACTACATCCATATGATAATTGTTTGGAAAATTCACTGCTAAATCCTCTAGTTCTAATGTCTTTTGTAGTATCTTGAGGGTTTGGGAGGCAATTAAACATCTTATTGGAAGTCATGATGCATTCTCTAGATCTGGTGGTTCTTTTTAACACTTTTAGATTTGTTTGGTGGAACTTGTACTAGAATAATAAGCTATTGGCACTCTTGCAAGGCTGCTCTACTAAATTCTAGGCATATAAGGATATTTATGAGTTAAAAGAAATTTTTGATATAGGTCAGTTGAAAACTTGGGAAAACCTTCAGAAATCATTCTCTTTACCAGCTTCTCACAAGAGAACTTTCACCATGTTGATTATAACATTATTTAGTGTTAAATTTCCTATCAATCTTAGATTTAACACTAAAATTTGGATAATCTTTTGTGGGTTGGATGGTTCAACTTTATCCAATATCAATGCAAAGAAACTATATAGCTTGCCAATCGACACCTAGGATATTCTTTTTAGTTTTAATAGCAAGTGGATATGAATGTTGATTTTAAATAGTGGTCTTCTATTCTTAATTCTTGTTGGTCTATCTTGAACTAAAAATATATTGCTTTAGATGGTTGTTCTTCAAAAATTTGTTGTTGGTGTTGTGGTTCTTGAGTCTAGTTTGTTTCCTTATTTTTCCTTGGGTTGGCATAAGAGAAATAGTTTTTCTTGGCAGGAGATTTTATTTGGTTAATTGTTTTGACATGACCCTTAATAAATTCTGGTTTGTCTTAACTATAGAGTTCTTGTGGCATACATGGAAGAGGAGGGATGATGAAGTATTCAAAGCCTCAAGGAGGCACCTTACAAAGTATTTTAGTAGACTTACCTATCTTAATGTCATTTTGTGGTTACAATGGTATTGAAGATCCCTCAAGACAAAAGTTGCATGGACATAGATATAGTTATAGTATTAGATACGAATACGACCATTTTTGAAGACCCCTAATATGGATACGGTTGGATATGACATTCATAAAAAATACAACACTTATTTAACACAGTTTTCTAAGTTACTAGAGGAGATTTTCATTACTTTAAATCTAAATTAAAATAAAATAAAGTAAAATTTAAATATAAATTAAAAAAGAAAATAATTAAATATATTAAAAATAAAAAACTTAAATATAAAGAACTAAAATAACAATAATAATCTAAACTTTTTTAAAAAAAAGTTCACTTTCACATTTAATTGTTTGAATCTTAAATAAAAATTAAAAACTATAATTAAATAAGTAAATATAAATGAAAATAATATTAAAATTTAAATATTAATATATATATATATTTAAACTTTTTAATGTGGCCGGTGACACTAGCACGACACGCCCTCTAGTACCACGGGGGTGGGGGAGACTAGGCCTCGTGACGAACCTCCTGCAACCGGAAAGGTTTAGCCAACCGAGCTAGGGCTCCCACCCCTTAAATATTAATAATTTAGTAAAGAATAAACAATTAATTATATATTAATAAATTTATTTTATATTTTAATTTTTAATATAAATATAAAATTATTTTTTAAAAATTTGTAAAAGTTAAAACACCAATAATAGTAAAGTTGCATTGGAAGAAGACCCATAGAAACGGGTCATTGAAATAGAAAAACGCTTCATTTGTCTTTCTCATTTGGTGTAGGTTTTGTTTATACAAGAAAAAAGAAAACAAATTGCACGATTGAAGGTTTTTTAAATTAAGTGTAGGGAAATACATGTCTGTTTTAAAAAAATCAAATCACACAATATCCAGTATGGCTAGAAATTCAGGATTTTTTGGGTATGCGTGGGTATGGTAATTGACATGTATCCCCGTTGTATCCCCTATATTTGTATCAGGTATGGTGGTATGTGTGGTTGGGGAGGGGCGTGGGCGTATCCGACTTCTTTGCTTAAGACAAACTCTTTAAGCTTTTGGATGAAAGTTCTATTATTGTTTTTAAAAAAGGTGAAAAATGCACACTTGTAGCCTCATAATATGACGAAAGATGATGAGAAGTTCGTTAAAGAATGTATGGAGTTTCAAAAAGGCTACATAAAAGCACATAACTATGACATTCCTAAACAAGTCACCCACAAGGCTCAACCAATTGATCTTGAAATCATTCATCAAAATCTTGACCAAATGATCAATAGAGTCTTCTTTTCCTCTTGGTGCTTTGGATTTTGATACATGTATGAACAGTAATAATATTAGATGTTGCTAGAAATGAGTTGTTTGTGAATATTGGCTACTAATTATACTCTATTTTGGATATTATATGGAATTAGACTTCTATTACTTCAGGCTTCATGATTTAAGATTTGGTTTGACTATGTAGTTTTTTGGTTATTAACTTAATTGGGATCTCATGAACTGGTTTGATCGTGTTCTGATATTGTTGGTGTGGTCAGCTTGGCACACCTTATATTGTAACCTAGTCCTTTCGTAGTAATCTATCTATTATTTAAAAAAAAAACCTATGAGCAAAAATCATTGTACTTAGCAAAAAATAGCAATTGTTCTTACTTAGTGTGCTCCAAGTAGGAAATAATTTTATTTTTCATGCATAGGAATCCCTCTTACATTCTGTTGAATTGTGTTTTATGACAACACCAACACAAAATAAAATGTCCAACGATCACTCTATTCTCTCTTGATCAAAGTATTCCGCATGCTAAGATTGTGTGAAAGATCACGTGTTCAACTCCAAGGTTCCTTTTATCGCGAATAGACTCAGTTGGTTGATGTGAATATGCTGGGTATTCCAAGGGGACTTACGTAATTGTTCAACTTCGTGAAGCAGATGAAAGATTTGATTGTGATGCTCTGATTTCTAAACTAACCGGGAAATGCTGAATTTAAAAGGAGAAGGGGGGAGGGATTCTACAATCTATTTCTAAAGGGTGGAATACGAGGACTGACTTCGACAGTCTTCAAACTAGACTTTGTTTCGCCTCCCCTTCAGACAACTCTGACAAAGTTGGTGCAATCTTCAAAGGATGAGTAAGATTTTCAAATTATGATTCAACACGCGCACCCCATCACAACGATGCAAGTGAACACCCGAATCACAACCGAAGTTAGGTACCGATATTCCAGTTGACCACGCAGGGCAGACTTACCATCAACAAGCCCGCTAGTGGTATGGATAAAGGAAGACTTGTCTAAACCAAACACCACACTCCACAATTAACGACTACTTGCATAAAATAAAGTCTACTTTACTCTAATCTACTTGAATTGGAAAGACGAAAAAGTCTTGTCAACTGCTCAAAACGAAAGAAAGAATCACCAATTAATGAAAATCTTTATATTATGAGAGTCTTACACAACAACCTTTTACAAAAACCTTCAAAGGGAAAGCTTTTCTTTCCTTTTCAAACTAAGCTAACTCCTAGCTCTACTCTCTAACTTCTATCTCCAATTCTGTCTAGCTCTGATCTATCTCTATTCTATCTCTAATATATTACAAATGAGGGGGGATGCCCCTTTTATAGTTGGCCCAGTCCAACGAATGGCTTAGATTGAATTACAATGAAGGGCTCAGATTGAGCCACACATGCCCTAATTAGGGTTTTTGCCCTAAAAACCGCCACAGAGAGGAGTGGGGCAATAAATGCACAAAAGATTCTTCACTTCTCTGCAGGAACCACTATGAGCAATTAATGCCCACCATCATCAGCAAATTCTCGTCCAGAAATGTGTTCCCACTGTCTGCCTGCCAATTCCGTTACGCTAGGAGGAGGCAAGCACACAACAACACTCGGTTCAAATCCTCGTTGCAAAAAGCTCTTCTTCATTAAGTCTTCCTGTTGCTTTCATTCTTGGACGCACTTCTTCCTCGTAACTTTCATATTTCTCTAGCCCACTGCCTTGGGCGCATTTAGCCTCTTTTGCATCACGTTCTTAATGCCTTAGACAAATCTTCACTGTCGTTTCCCTTTTCCAAAGTTGTAATGTTGTCCAGCTTCATCACGTCAAGTCCTCACGCTCTGGCTCCGGTGTTCATCCTGCAAAACAAAAAGAAGAGCATCAGAACACTTGTAACATAACTTCGCCTCACTTACCTGATTTCCATGTTCTGACTGATTGATCTCCGGATGTGATAGAGTTCATCATTTTCAGCAAACTTTCATAACTTTTCAACATCTGGGTGCATGGTGTTCATTTCATGAGGTCTTCTTCAAGGGTGCATCCACCACCTTGTGCCTAGAGTTTGTGCCTTAGAAATTATTTCATCTTGAGGACGCACTTGAATGCTTGATGCTCTAGCTCCATTTCATCTTCAAATTCTTCATACCTTAGACAAATTTCACCTCTTCCTGTGAGTGTATTTGACCCCTTGATGCTTTATTTTCCCTTTCCTTAGACAATTTTGTCTGCTTTATAAATTTCATCAACTGTAATCCAAGCGCTCATTTTGACATCACCAGCTAAGGTATTTTTTTGTAAAAACACTTCTTTTATTTGCCTTAGAAAATTTATTTTCGTCTAGGAAATTCATCAATAGGTGCCAAGCTAAAATCTCCGCCGAAAAATCTTGAGGGAGGTGTGGAAATTTTTTAAATCATCTTCTAGTGGGAAATGTCCAATACCCAGAAGAAATTTCCCCTCAGAAATCATCATTTTCATGTGTATCCAAACGAAGGGGTAAGTTTAATTTTATTATTTTTGAAAAATAATAAAAACTGCTAAGGTTCATTTCATTTTAATTCTGGACATACTCCACACCTGTAGCCTTCATTCTTCATGCCTTGGCGTTTTTCCTATTTCCCTGAAGAAATTATCTTCCTGCTTGCGGGCACAATTCACCTTGCACTTAGAAAATTTAACATCACCCCCTAGGCGTCCTTCACACTTTCACCCTTGAAAATGCCTTAGAAAAATTTAAATTCCTTGACTCTTCCTTGGGCACACTTCATTTTACCTTCACTTCCTTAGGTATTTCCACGCCTTAGATATTTTTTTCCCTAACATCCTTGATTCTTTTATGACTTGCAATCTAGGCGCATCTGGAGGGTGAGGAGGAATTTTTTTATGCCTTAGAAAAATTTAAAACTATGCATTCTCCTCTCTAGGCGTATTCCCTTCAGTGGCATTTTATTTTAATGCCATAGACAAATTCCTAAGTCTTTTATCTCCTCCTTACCTTGGGCACATAAGACCCCTTGAACTCTCATTTTCAATGCCTTAGAGATCTCCTCAACTTGTCATTTCCTCCTTATTTCTTACTAAGGGCGCATTTGGAAGGTCTAGCTTCCATTTTGTGATACTTAGAAATATTCCAAGTCACATCACCTTGTTGGGCGCATTTACCACCTTGTGCTTCTGTTTTCCTTTACTTAGAAGGCTTTTCATCATGTTCACTTCCTTTGCTGGGCGCATTCCCACCCTTGAGCTTTCATTTTTGTGACTTAGAATACTTTTTTGAGTGGCCTTGCTTGAGGGCGCATTTGAGGTCTTCTACTTTTATTTCCCCACGCCTTTGACATCTCCTTCTATCATCTTCCTTGGATGTATATGAGGTCTTCCACTTCCATTTTCTAACTTAGAAATTCCAAGTCACTTCACCTTGCTGGGCGCATTTAACATAGTGGCAGCTCCATGTTTCAACGCCTTAGAATATCTCTAGCCTAACCTCTTTATGATGGGTGCATTTCACCCCATGAGCCTCCATTTACCTCATACTTAGAAAATATTCTAAGTCTTGCCTTCATACTTCCTTAGAGGGTGCATTTAGAGGTTTGTGCTTCTATTTTGTGACTTAGAAAACTTTCTTACCTCCACTCATAGCTTGGGCGCATTTCACCTGCCAAGCTTCCATTTCCAAGCCTTAGCAAAATTTACCTCCATGACCTTGCAAGTTGGGCGCATTTTGGAGGGTGAGGAGGAATTTTTTATGCCTTAGAAACTTTTTCTAGCTACCCTTTTCTCTTGGGCGCATTTCAGCTAGTGAGGTCTTAACTTTGCATGACTTAGAAAATTTCTCTGTCTCTTCCTTCTTGAGGGCGCATTCTAGAGGGGGAGCTCTTATTTCACACTTAGAATTATTTTCAACATTTTTCATCCCCTTCATGGGCACATTTGAGAGGGGCTTCTTTTAATTCTCCTCACTTAGAAAATTTTCAATCCTCACTCCTTGCTTGATGGCGCATTTCCACCTTTGCACTTTTATTTCAATGCTTTAGACTTTTTACAAGTCCTCTACTTCAAGGTGAGGGCGCATTTGAGGTAGACTGCTTTTATTTTGAATATCTTGGAAACTTTTCATACCTCCTCCTCCATGATGGGCGCATATGAGAGGGTACACTTCCATTTTTGACTTAGGCAAATTTTATGCCAGCCTCAACTCTTACAGACTTGGAAATTTTCAACGCCTCAGCTACTCTATTTTAGTAAATTTCGGAGATGTATGACTCCTCATGGCTTCCACCTTCTGATTCTGGAGCTGGCGTGATATGCCTCCTATGGCCCTGCTACCCTATTTATACCTGTTGCCCAAGCTCATCTGCTATTTTTAGCAAACCCTAAAATTGCTTGACTTCTGCAGCTCCGTTTGACTTGAATTTTTTACCACGTGGTCCTCATCGCTTGGTGAACCTGTTCACACCTGCCCCTCGTGCTAACCTACTATTTATAGCCCTGTTCTGGAGACGACTTACTATAAATAGTAAGTTCTCGGATTGCACCCAAGTTTTGCCAGTAGATTGCCTGAAGGATACTGATCGTGATGGGATATCTTCGTTTTTTTGAAATTTTGGCTTTTTACCCCTCTTTTTAGGCATCGAAGCTGGAAACCCTAATTTGACTTGCATGTGGCCCAAATGATCTCCGTTTGACTTGATTTCTACTGTATGTTGTTCTGCCTGTGAAACTGGAGTGCGAGGAGTTGCCCAGAGTGTACCTGCTAAAAATAGTAAATGCTCGGGAAGCGACTAACCAGCAGTCGGATGAGTTTGCATGTCACATTGCCGGAGGGATCTCAAAAAACCCAAAAAAACCCAGAAAATTGGTCCGCATGCGGGCACTGGCTAAAAATAGTAAGTTCTTGAAAAATGATCAATTCTGCTTGCATGTGACATCGTTGCGAAGCTCTCGAAAAACCCATGAGGAATATCCAGACATGCACTGAGAAACTCTGCATGCAAACCCTAAAAATAGCCTTCAAAGGTCAAACTGCTGAAAGTCCTCATCTTGGTTTGCATGTTATATCATCGAGAAGGTCTTGAAAAACCCAGATACATTTCTCAGACATGCATTTGAAAAGCATACGTGTAAACCCTGAAAATGGCTCCTGAAGTCGGAACTGCTAAAAATAGCAAGTTGTCAGAATCTGTTCAAATTTTACGTGCAGGCATCTTGAAGTTACCTGAATGTGCTGAAGCAGTCAAAATCTTGAAATTATGAAGAAAAGACCTTCCAATTAGGTACTTCCTAAAAATAGAAAGTTGCCAGAGCTCGGTGAAAATTTAGTGGGATCTTGCTGGAAGCCTTCTGACAGCGATGATAAGCTCAGATGTCAATTAGCCAACTCAATTTAACCTCCAATAAGCCTGAAGAATGAAAAGCCCTAATTTCACAGACTTAGCTCAAAATTTCCATCAGATCAAATGATAGGACATCCCCGAAGGACAGAAAGATCAGAGAGAGAGAGATGCAAAACAAAACCCAAAAGACCAAAATGGAGCAAAAATTAGGGGGTCCCCATCGAAAAATGGGGTGATGTGTGAAAAGGTCACAACACATTCCCCCTCTACAAAATCATTCATTCTATTGGCCTCAATCTAGGCCAAAAAGAAATCTAATATGTGTTGATCCTTATTTGTCTCCCACAAAAGTTGGTTGTTGGAAAAAAACCTATGTTGCCAATTTTGGTACTGGTTCTAATTCAGGTTCATTTTGGATTCGTCCGTACAAAAAGAAGTAAAAATCATATATATATATATATATATATATATATATATATAATATACAGCCTAGAAGCATAATTAAGATTAGAATATCACATAGCATCATATAAAGACTTTATAAACAACAGATTTACTATAAACTTGAATGCCATTTAAAACATGCATGATAAATATTCATTGTTCAGACTTCAAGTTCAATATTAAAATAATAATATCAAGTTCAACACTTTTAATCATCAAATGGATTTTCTAAATCATCAACATCATCATCATCATTGACATTAGATGATGTAGGAACATTAGATGAACCACTAGCAAGCAGCGCCAATGGCACTAAAAGTGTGCTAGCCTTTAGAATCCTCATATGCAATATGTTGGGAAGTGAAAGGATCCAAATCTGTATGCTCTGGCTCTATATCCCACAACTTTGTGTCCCCTTCCTTGCAGTAATGTTGTTTGTGCAAAAGGAGACGCAAGTTGGAATGCACGTATACTAAGTTCTCTGCTCTTTTTGGAGTGCAATCTATTGCACTTTACTGAGTGGATGAAAGAATGTGTGATCCAATTCCTCTTAGATTTAGATGAACTAGCAACTTATGAAGACAAAGTAAACAATAAAAGTTATACATTATATTTATTAAAACTTTAAGAACTAAAAAATAAAAAATAATTAAACTTACTTGTGATAAAACTTTGATTGCGAGGGGTTGCAGGTGTTGGAAAAATTGGCCATGGAAGTACCACCAACTATGACCATCCTTCTTAAACCTATCACAGAGAGCCTCAACAATTTGACCATTTGAGTTCACAAAATCAATGAACTCATTCGTGATTACATCTCGCAATTCTGTTTCAGAGTAGAGTCTACGGAATGTTGCCTTGTACCCTTTAGCCAATTCAAAATCTCTATATGGGGGAAGACTTCCTAGCACATAAAGGATCTCAACACTGTAGAATTTTGGAGTTAATGCGACGACAAGATGGAATGGAGTGGTCATTTTGTTCCATCTTTCTTCAACAATTGCATGCACTTGTTTGAAGAAAGTCTCTTCAAGGTCATGCTCTTTCACATTTATGATGCTCTTCATCTTCTCAAGCATTGAGTCGATGCCATCATATATTTCTCCAATGCAAGGCTTGTCCATGTCAATATAGTGAGTCATGCTCAAAATGGGCTCGGTGAAGCTAAGGAGATACTCCACACGATCCCACCATGAGTCATCTAATATCATTTGCTTAATTTTTGTTGCCCTATCAGAGTTGCTTTTCTACCATATAGACCAATTTTGGCTAATCACCGTGCTAGAAAGCGCCTCTCTAACTTTCACAAGTCGTCTCAAGATGATTTGTGTTAGAGGCAAAACTGGTCTTTGCAACCTATTAAAAATACAAAATAAAATAATTAAAATTTAAAAACAAACTTTAAAAATTAAAGGGGAGTTAGAATACACAATCAAATTATTAAAATGTAAAATTTTATGCTATTTCACTTACCTTCAATAGCCCCAATTTTGAAAGTGATCTTGTTGTGACCTTTTCACACATCACCCCATCCAAGATGAGGACCCCCCCTAATTTTTGCTCCATTCTGGTCTTTTGGCTTTGGTTCTCTCTGTCTCTGGTCTTTTGTCCTTCCGGGGGTGTCCCATTTGACCTCAGTTGAAGTAATTGACAAATTTAGGGTTTCTATCCTTTAGACCCGTTCGAGGTCAAGATTGAGTTACTCAAGTGAAATCTAAGTACAGCAACACATTCAGAAAGCTCAAGGCAGAATCCCCTGAAATCTCACTGAAATCTGACCACTTACTATTTTTAGTAAGTGCCTAATTCGAGGCTTGTTCCTCAGGATTTCGGGATTCTAATGACTTCAGCACAATCAGGCAACTTCAGAGTGCCTACACATGAAATTTGAAAGAATTCAGACAACTGGCTATTTTTAGCAGTTCAACCTTCGGAGGCTATTTTTAGGGTTTAGACAAGCAATTCTCTGGTGAATGACAGGAGAATTGATCTGGGTTTTCCAAGACCTTCGTGATGATGTAGCATGCAAGACGAGGTGGTGACTTTCAGAATTCAGCTTTCCGAGGCTATTTTTAGGGTTTGTATGCAGGAATTTTCAATGCGTGTCCGGATATTCCATGTGGGTTTTGCGAGAGCTTCGCAATGACGTTACATACAAGTGGATCGGGTCAGTTTTCAAGGACTTACTATTTTTAGCCAGTGCCAGAACTTTGACCAGTTTTCTGGGTTTTTCTGGGTTTTTTGAGATCCCATGGGCACTGTGACATGCAAACTCGTCTGACATTTGGTTGACCACTTTCCGGACACTTACTATAAATAGTAGTATCATCCCAACAGCTACCTATTACTTCATTCCAACGAGTAGATTGGCAAACAGTAGAAATCAGGCGATCGGGAGCAGTCTAGAGCACATGCAAGTCAGATTAGGGTTTCCCTGCCATGTCTAAAAATAGATGAAGCGAAATGCAGAGATTTCAGAACGAAGCACGCCGCCATGATCAGCATCCTTCAAGCTACCTACTGGCAAAGTTTGAGCAAAATCGGAGGATTTACTATTTTTAGTAAGTCTAACACGGCTATAAATAGCAGGCCTGCGCCAGAAGTCGATATGAACAGAGCACTCAAGTTATCAGGATCAGACATAACAAGTTTTAGGTCGAACGGAGCTACTGAAGCAGGCAACTTTGAAATTTACTATAAATAGCAGGTGGCTAAAAATAGCACGTCATCACCAGAAGCAAGGTGTGAACAGGTCTCTTACAGCATCAAGAACGAGTGGAGCAAATTTCGAAGCAAACAGAGATACAAAAGTTGATCAATTCTAGGGTTGCTAAAAATAGTATGTACTGTGCTGGATGAGGTATGAACAAGGTGACAAAAGTCAGTGAAGGCACAACCACGCCAATTCCAGTTCAGAACAGGGTGAAAATCAATGAAACCCTAATTTCTCCGAATTTATTAAAAATAGAAAGCTGAGAATGCCTAGGGCGTTGGAAATGTATAAACAACAGCTGGCAGGTAAACGCCTTCAAAATGCGCCTTCCAGAGGCATGAAAATTATCCTAAGGCATGGAAATCCCCCTAAGGCATAGAATTCCTCCTCACAAGGTCAAATGCGCCTAGGGAAGATGAAAGGTCACCAAAGAAGACATGAAAAAAAATTCCTAAGGCATAAATTTTCCTCCTCATACCCCCAAATGCGCTTGAGGAAGGTGAAAGGTCAAGCTTGTGCGTGGATTTTCCATCTCACATGGTGAAATGCGCCTAGAATGGAAGTTACATGGCCTAAATGCGCCCAAGGAAGCTGAACAGTCACTCTAGGCGTGGGTTTTCCATCTTGCATAGGAGAATGCGCTCAAAGAAGGAGGTTGCACATGCTAAATGCGCTAGAAGGAGGTGAAAAGTCACCTAGGACGTGGAAAATTCCTTCCAACACTATGAAATGCGCCCAAGAGTGGAAGCATCATGTGCTAAATGCGCTAGGAGGAGGTGAAAGGTCACTTAGGACGTAGTGTTTTCCCCCTAACACTAGCAAATGCGCTCAAGGATAACAAGGAAGCCACTAGCCCATATGCGCCAGAAGAAGGTGAAGAGTCATGTCTTAGGTGTGGGGTGGTGAAGGAAATGCGCTTAAGGATAACAAGGAAGTCTACTAGCCCATATGCGCCAGAGGGAGATGAAGGGTCATGTCTTAGGCGTGGGAATTTCTCTTCTCCATGGCATATGCGCCCAAGGTAAGGATGAAAGGTAAAACGTTGAAGGTGGAAGCTACCCATGAGGAATGCGCTAGAGGAAGGTGAAGGGTCACCATGTGAAATGCGCCAAGGGAAAAGTAATGCTAAGGGGGCGTGATTGTTTAAAAGACCAAGGGTTGTATTTATTTATATTTTTCCTCTCCACTATATGAAATGCGCCTAGAAGTGGGGACTTGAAGAGTGAAAATGGCTAAGTAAGAAAGAGAATGCCTGGGCGTGGAATTGCCTAAGAGAGGAAATGGAAGTTGACATGCCCAAGTGCGCCCTTCAAGGGTAAAGTAATTAAATTTAAAATTCCTAAGGTATTTTCTAGAGAAGAAAAATGGAGAGTATGAATGAGGATGATGCTAGGAATTTCCGGAGTTAAAAAAAAAAAAATCTTCAGAGAGAAAGTTCTTAGGGAAAAATCAAGGAAATGTGCCAAGGCTGAGAAACTCGAAATTGCAGGAGTGGAAGACTTCCGGAGGACGAGATTAAAAAAAAAACATTAGCCATTTTTATTATTTTTTAAAATAATAAATCAAAAGAACCCCTTCGTCCGGATACACATGGGAACGATGGATTCTGGAAGGATTTTTCTTCTGGGTATTAAACATTTGCAATTCAAAAGTGATTCAAACGTTCTCCGCGCCATGTCCATATCGTTTCGATGGATATTTTGCCCAGTGCCTATTTTAAATAAATTCCTAAGGCAAAATTGAGAGATTTCTCTAAGGCAAACGAACAAAATGAATGAAAGGCACGTCGCTGGAAGTTTTGAGCTAGATAATTTTGGCAAAGCGAAGACAAGATCAAATGACTTAGCCAAACATTTCGAAATTGTTCAAGGAAGTGAACGATTTAATATTTTAAGAAATCAAACACGGCGAGGCAGGCTTGTGCAAAGGTGATGAATTCATAATTCTAGAAGATGCCTCAGATGACAAGTATTACAACGGAGAAAAGAGAGGGAAAATGAATTCGAAAATTTGCTAAGTATAGCCTCTGCAGGAATTCGACCAGGCTATAAGATTTTCAAATCCTCTTCATTCCTCTCACCAGTTGCTGAACGCGAAAATATTGGCTAAGTGAAAGTTCGAAATTGTTGAGAGGTTGCAATTACTGAGAAGTTCGAAATTGTGAGAGAGCTGAAGGAGAAGTGCTAATTTGTAAAAGTTGAAGTTGCTGAAGGAAGTGCAACTTAAGTTGCTGAGGCTGCAGTTGCTGAGAGGCACGATTCCCAAGTTGCCAGTTGCTGCATTTGCTGAGAAGGTACGAATTTGCCAAAAGTCTGAAGTTGCTGAATGCTGAAGTACGACTTGAGAAAAACAGTTTGAAGTTGCTGAAAGTGCTAAGTTAGAAGGAAAAGTACGAACTTCAAAGAGGAGGTTTCAAATTTGTTGAAAGTAAATTGCTGCAAGCAAACATTTCCAAGTGTTTGGCATTGTGTTGTTGCAACCGGAGAAGAAACTTCTAAGAATGTTGAAGTAAACAGGCGTAGTTGAGGTTTGCAGCTGAAAGTGACAAAGTGTTGCAGCCTTTTTATTTAAAAATCTGCTGGCACCCTCAAAAGTGATATATTATTTTATAAAGTCTTGTTTTCTAATGACTCTCTTGCCTTTTTTGCAGAATGGCCGAATGAAGCAGAAGAGCTGCAGGCAGAAACAACCACACCGAGTCCAGACAGGCTGTGATCAAGAAATTGGGCAAGTCATTCTTGCCAGAATCCAAATTTTCATCCAAGCTCGGCAGGCTAGCTGACACGAACTTAGGCTCATTCAACATGGAAGCATTCAGAAGAAGGATAATGGGGACTGGAGGCCATCACCCGTCGGTGACTTCGCACAGTATTGTCAGAAGTGGATTGTATGCAGCTGGCAACTTTCCGCCAACTATCCGATGTCCAGAGCTCATCATGGAGTGCGCCTACCACTACAATGTAGAACAGAGAACAGTCACTTCGCCAGATGGCAAGGTACTTGCTAACCTGACGCCTGAACCGATAGGAGAGGCATTTGGGATTCCAGTTCATGAGAAGATGATCTACAAGACGAAAGAGAGAGCTGGAAAGATGTACTCATCCACCACAGACCGGTGTTCTGATTTGATAAACACTAGGTGGATGATTAAACCCAAGCCAACTCGCACTAAACTGCCCAAGCAGATAGTCTCGGATGACTTGAGACAGGAGTTTGGTGATCTCATTATGATGCTGAGCAGAGTTGGAGGATGCCCCCAAGCGTTCATCTTTGAACCTTGGATGTTCTATTTTCTCAACTTGGTGTTAGAGGGAAAAGATTATATGGATTGGGCACTGATGATCAGTGATAACATACATGAGCAGCTTCGTGGCGTAAGGAGAACGAAGACATTTTACATGGGCTCCTACCTTGTCTATATACTGGCTCGCGTGACGAGATATAGAGGGATCTCTTACAAGGAACCAATCGGTTGCGGATCCCATCAGTTTAAAATATATGAAGCTTGTCCACAGTTGCATCTGACAAGCACAACCAATTACAAGAGGGTCAATGACGCCTTTACCATGCACATAACGAGGACCTTGCAGCAGAGAACCCACCACAAAATATCAAGGGAGGCACAAGAAATGATTGAGAAATTCGGATGTTGGTTTATCCAATTTCCGAAATTCACCTACATAAGGCTGCAAGGATTCTCCTCCTATCCATACAAATTGCCTCGGTATCCCACGAACAAGATAGTGATGCTGGAAGTATCTAGGCAATTGATTGCCTATGATAAGATTCAGAAGAAGAAGAAGAAAGGTGGACTCGGATTCCCGATTACTATGGGAAATTCAGATGAAATTTGCCCATCGCTGCAAGCAGCAAGAGAGGCAGAAGCGGAGCTCCAATTCTTCCACCTTTCCTATCACACCAGCAGGCACTACTACGATCCTCACAGAAACATCAGGTGGATATTGACAAAAGAGTTCAGGCACAAGGTGCAAATCGAGGATTTTTGGGCTAGTGCAGTGGACGAGATCGAGGTCAGAAAGAGGATGTTCTCTTGGATACTGTTGGGGATGGTCAGAGAGTGTGAGATCATCCCAGTGCTAGATCAGATTGAGGAAGATATAAACGTAGTACAGGCTGACTACGAGACAGTAAGAGATACACCTTTACCTCTCCCAGATTGGTCTGAGCTCGAGATCACTGACTTGGATACACTTTGTATCCCGGTCCTGACATTTACATGGAGTTGGGTAGAGAGGCACGTCAGCCGACTCAAGGGAAGGTCAATTCCCCTTACCTACAATTTGATGGGAGACAGCAGATTGCAGACAACTAATCAGAGGAGACGGAGTAATCCAACTCCAGAGCCTCGAGGAAAGGAGCCAGTTTGACCTGAGCCAGTGGTAGTTGAGGAGTCCATGCATACGCCATCTCAGACACGTTCTCCAAGCTTACAGGAGGTGTCTTTGTTTGTTGATCAGAGGGAGAGATTGGACGTAGAGCAGACAATGCAAGTGGCGAGTTAGCCACCTCGTAGGGAATCAGTGGGTCAGAGCATCAACATGCCCCAAGAAGAACATCGACAGGAAAATTAGCAAGAGACGGATGAGGGGACAGCTACTGATACTCAATTTCAGCAAGAAATTGAGGCAGCTCTCGAGGGTGATGCTATTTCAGATCAGGATGCCCAGAGCTTAGGAGACACGGAGCCTATTGATGACGGTGAGCCTCGTCAGAATGATGGCAAAGAAGAGGTTCACGAGGTAGAGGCTGAGGTAGAACAACCTTTTATTATATCAGACATGCGGCAGGAGGTGCCAGAATGGCTAAGGGTTAGGATGAGGCGTGATCCTGTAGATGAGACCGATCCCGCAGCCGAGATGGAGGAATTATTACAGAGGATCAGTGCACCTCCAGCAAAGAAAAAGGCTAGGAAGTTTTCCAAAATATCCACAGATGAGGATGGATCCCGAACCTTGCATATGGCAGTTCCTCGGGAAGAATGTGATAGAGACGAGGCCGTTCCCGAAAACTATGTTGTGACAACCATGGAACTAGGCCGCCCTACTGGAGCACAAGTGGTAGAGGAATGTGATAATTCCTATCGAGCACTCAAGGATAGATTGTCCTACGTGGAGGGCAAATACAAAAGGTTGAAGGTAGAGCACAAGACACTGATTGGCTACGTGCAGCACTTGTCCCGTCCTTGTGAGCAAGAAAATCTGGCAATTGAACTCCCAGCTGAGTTTTCCAGGGAGTCAATCAGTGGGTTAGAAGATTTGAAGAGAATGGCACAGCAAGCAGACAAGTGGGTTGCCAGTGTGCGTACAGAGACGAGAAAATTCATGGAAGATCTTGCACATGCCTATGGGCAAGCTTCCAATACTATGGCCAGAGTGGAGGCAGTTAACCATGCTTGGGGTGAGGCTCGCATCTATCAGACGAGAGTTGTTCTCCGTTTAGGGGCTTTGATGAGCATACCTCAACAGACTTTGGTTGAGGGAGGTGTTATCCAGCAGGGAGATAGATACGACTTTTCCAAATGGTATTCTTCAGTAGTCACGGACCGGGGATTCTATGATGCATCACAGGCAGATTCTGTCAGGATCAGAAAGGCCATGACGAACATCTTAGATGGAATTCTCAACACGTTGGAGGCAATCTTTGCCAAGAGGTTGACTGCTGAAGAGGTAACTGCAGATGGATTGAAGGACAGATTGGCGCCATTCTTCTCTGAGGTGAAGACCTTCACACAAGACGATTTCGAGAACACGGCCACGTTCTCCAGTATCATACAGAACACCCAGGACGCCCTTGTTGCCTGGAAGAAATCATGTGCCCGGCATGGGCAAACAGTTGCAGTTTTGGAGTTTCAGTTGGATCACATTCCTCCTATCTCCGATCAGGAAGTTGAGGCAGTCTTGGCCAGATTCATCAGATTTGCAGCCAGTGAGAAGGAGAAAGGAAACGCCCTTCTGGACGATGACCTTCTGGAAGGAGACGACGTGCATTGATGGCAGGGTGTGGTGCATTGATGAGGAGTGGAGGGTGCATTCATTGCCCCACTCCTCTCGGTAGCGGTTTTTAGGGCAGAAACCCTAATTAGGGCATGGGTGGCTCAATCTGAGCCCTTTATTGTAATCAGATCTGAACCGTCCACTAATTGGACTCATTATAAAAGGGGCATCCCCCCTCATTTGTAAACAGTTAGAATTAGAATCGGAGATAGATCAGAGCTAGACAGAGATAGAGATTGATATAAGTAGAGCTAGGAGTTAGCTTAGTTGGAAAGGAAAGAAAGACTTTCCCTTTGAAAGTTTTTGGAAAAGATTGTTGTGTAAGACACTCATGATATAAAGATTTCATTGATTGGTGACTTCATTTTGTGTTATGGGCAGTTGACGAGATATTTTCGTCTTTCCAATTCGAATAGAGTAAAGTAAGGTAGATTTGTTTTCATGCAAGTAGAGTTAATTGTGGAATGTGACATTAGTTTGGGCATATCTTCCCGTATCCATAACACTGGCGAACTTGCTGACGGTAAGTCTGCTCCTGCGTGGTCGACTGGAATCTCAGCACTTAACTTCGATTGTGTTCAATGTGCCCACTTGCTTCGTTGTGAAGGGGTGTGCATGGTGAATCTCAGTTTGAACATCTCATCCATCCTTTGAAGATTGCACCAGCTTTGTCAGAGTTGTCCGAAGGGGAGACGAAACGAAGTTTGGTTTGAAGGCTGTCTAAGCTGATCCTTGCATTCCACCCGTAGAAATAGATTTTATAATTCCTATCCCTACCTCCTTTAAATTCAACGTTTCCCGATCCGTTCAAATACCAGAGCATCATAGTCAAAATCCTTCACTTGCTTGAACATACAAAGTTGAACAATTACGTAAGTCCCCTTGGAATACCCAGCATATTCACATCAACCAACTGAGTCTATTCGCATTAAAGGAACCTTGGAGTCGAACGCATGAACTTTCACGCAATCTTAGCATGCGGAACACTTTGATCAAGAGAGAATAGAGTGACCGTTGGACATTTTTATTCTGTGTTGATGTCGTCATAAAAAACATGTCAACAGATCTGAAAATGCCTTGAGACACTTGGTGGTTGGTGATGAACATTTGGATGTCCTCAACCTCTGCATACAACTCTTTGATCCAATCAATTTTATTCCCAATCTTTTGTAGCATAAGATTGAGAGAGTGGACCGCACAAGGTGTCCAAAAGATATGTGAATATCGTCCCTCAACCAACAAACCGACAGCTCTACAATTCTTTGTGTTGTCCGTTACTACTTGAACAACATTACAAGGACCCAATTTGTCATGCCGCCGAAATTGTAACACTAATATGAAGTATTGAAATAGAAATAACTAATTCAAATAAATATCAAAAGAATAAATATAAGTAATTACAATATAAATATTATTATAATTATAATTATCATAGATAATATTATAATTATAATACAACTATCATAATATGAAATGAAACAATATTATCAATTGTAATTATAATAATAATAGCCACAAGAAAATAAGTAAAATCTGTTAATAACTGAGTTTTAATTAAATAAGTAAATAATAATTACAAAGGCTTATGAATCTATTCCCAAACAATTATGAAAGGGGCACCGATTCCTAACAAGCAGCAATTCCTAAAAAGACTAATATACAACGACCCATCCAAAGCTTCGATTAGCATTTAACTCCAATGTCAGCGATCTTACAAAAGCCACGACCCTCCAAAGTGGCAGAAGATACCTTAAGGCATTGACTAATGAAAGGGCATGTCTGTTGGCGGATCGAACTATAAAAAGAGGATCACTTCAAACTAGATGGGCATCAATTAGGAATTGGAAAAAGACAAAAAAAGTGCAGATCAAACAGCAGACACATATCAGAGATTTCTATTTATAAGGAGAGATAGAACAATGATACAATATGCAGATTTAAGGAGATATACAGATCTAAAAGAAGAGCTGATGGAGAGATATGGAGAAATGCATCTGCATTTAGTGAAATCTGGAAAGTACAACTGAGGGAATGTATATATTGGAATAATTCTCATTGACAAGAAGATAATTAGGAAAGTAAAATTAAATATAATGTAATGTCCCCTTTTCAGTAACCACTTAGGCGGATCATTTAGCCTTTATTATTCCTGAAGGCTAAAGGTGAAATAAGGGAATAATATTAAATTAATTATTTATAAAGTTATCTAAGTAAATTAAATCATAAAGGTAACTTTATTTTTAATTAATTTAATTAAAGTGACTCAAATTAAAGAATACAGATTATAAAGTCACTTTATTAATATTTTCAAAAAAAGTGACTTAAGTGAAAAATAAAATATTAAAAGGTCACTTCAAGGAATATTAAAAGATTATTCTAAAAGCTTTTTGAAGACTCTTTTTGGATCTTTCTAGAAGTTCAAGGAGTTCTTTAAAAAGGGAAAGGAGCTCATTTCTTATGCTTGAAGTTATTTTCTCATTTCATTTTGGGAGAGCTTCTTGAAGCTTTCTAGTCTATGGGTTTGGAAACCCTAGGGCACCAGTTTTGGTAGTGAAACTATCTACCCTAGCTGGAGATTGTTGAGGAGTCCATTCAAGATTTCTACGGACGCTTCATTGCAATTCAGTGGTCCGTTTCTTGAGGCAATTCGGGAGTTAAGCAAGTATAATTTCTGAAGGGTTTTACCAGGTTTGGAGTAATTGAATATCAGTGGGTTAAGTCGTTGCACTAACTATCAGATTTAATATTTTGTTTTTGAGTACTTGGGAGCCATGTAAGAGATCGTTCTTCTCAGCAAAGACCAAGAAGACTTATTTGGGGGCGCTAGAGTGCAAAGACACTATACTTCTGGTCGGCTTTCACATTCAGGGACATGCTCTGCATTCTGGTCCAAATTATTGCTTGTAAACAATCGACCTCACTCTTGGGTTTTCCATGTGAAAGAAATTACTAGGGTTGTGTGACTTCAAGTAGCAAACGTGGGATTCTGAGCAAATTTCAAGGTTTCAAAAGATGTCTCAGAAGAGAATGATGCTGTGAGACACCAAAGAAAGGCGTGGCTGTTCCAAAAGTATGGCATGACAGCTAGGAGGGGAAAACGTGACCATATGAGAGTTGCTTGGTGCTTTTCCTGGAAAAACGTGATAGTAACTGGTGAAAACGTGCTTCCTTGAGGCTGTTGATCCCTTGCCCAGCCAAGTCGAGTTACTCCCAAGTCTAGACGATTATGTGTCTTGCATTCTTAAGTCGTTGCTGAATGCTAGAGTCTTTAGTAAGCCCTCATTTATTCTGAGATTGTGACCAGTGATGAAATTGTTTGTTGAGTCGGTAAAGTACTTTATATTGGCTGAATGTAATGATTATTCAAGTATATGAGTTGTTTCCAGCATATAAAATAACATTGACAGCATATAATAATCACATGGCAATCACACATAACATAGATATACTTCTTTATTCAGTATTCGACAATTACATCATAATGTCTCCAGACATAACATAGCATAGCATAGTAGAACCATAATGTTTCTCGACTACATGACTCAAGTACATATAGTACGTTGGTGGTGGTTGAGGTACCAATCGTCGCGTCCCTTCCTTATAACTAATTGCTTCATCAGGAACTTAATTCTCGAGACAACTAACCAACATGACACGTACATAAGTACATGGATTATTAATATTAACTAATGTCTTATTTACTTATGACTTATAGTTGACCAAGTACACTCTCGGCCGACTACATCATCCCCCCCACAAAAGTAGTCGTCTTCTAGACAGCGAAAAACAAAGACGGGGGTACCTCTCGGCCAATGTCTGCTTGAGACCACTCTCTCTGACTACTCCTGGTGTTCCTGACAGTCTCGTCGATGGAGTTGGCAGTCGAGCCAATGGGACTGGCGGTTTGACTGATCTTGTGGACAACCCTCTGGCCATTGACACCACCGTTGTTGCAATTGATGCTAATGTTGTCACTGCGAGTGGCATAAATGGTGTCAGTCTTGGCAATGCGCCTGATGGTCCTCTTGACGGTGCGCCCGATGGTTGTTTGGATGGTGTTGGTGGTGTCAACATTGGCACGTCTTGCAATGTGTTTGGTGCCGAGGTAATTGCCAGACCTGGCGGCGTATCCCATAAAACTGCTAGACCTAGCGACGTATCCCCTAAAATTGCTAGACCTGGCAACATATCCCCTGAAATTGCCAAAACTGGCGGCGTCCCCTGAAATTGCCAAAACTAGCGGTGCATCTCTTGGTTGTGCCACGGAAACTGCCAACCCTGGCACTGCATCTCTTGAAACTATCGAATCTGGCGGTGGCGGTGTGGCTGAAACTGAAACTGCCAACCCTAGCAGTGCATTTCCTGAAACTGTCGAACTGAGGCAACTGTCGTACTATGTAAGGAGATTGAATATTTAAAAAATTTCGTACCTTGTTGATTTGGAAATCAACTGCCAACCGTACTATGTGATGTTGGAATGAATGCCTCGAATCTCTTGCCAGTCGTACCAATCCGCTCTGTTCAATCTGTACACAACACCCTAGCAACGAATATCGTACCTCTTCTAGCAAGGGATGTCGTACTACTCCTGGCAAGTAATGTTGTACCGCTTCTGGCAAGAACTTTCGTGCACCTTTTGGCAGTGATATCTGTATGACTTCTGGAAAAAACTTCCGTACACCTTCTGGTAGTGATAGTCATACAGCTTCTGGCAAAAACTTTCGTACACCTTCTGGCAATGATAGCTGTACGGTTTCTGGCAAGTACTGATGACGTACGACTTTTGGCAAGAAACATCATACGCTTTCTTGTAGATAATGTCGTACAAATGGAAGCTCTGTGAAGGGTCGTACAAGTTTTAAGATGAGAGACTGTCGTGCTATGTGCCTTGCCAAATTATGTTGTACGGTGGAGAAAATTGCTACAGCCCCTTCACTCCATGTTGATTCAGGTCGTACGAGGTAATTGTTGGGCCATACGTTGAGCTTCACTAAGTATACTTTGTTCGCCGAACTTTGACCACTGGTACCTCCTTGATGCTATACACCTTTTGGCAGATTTATCTTTGTATCGTACGACCTCTTTGCTTCCTCCCTTCTTTCCTTTTGATAATTTTTGATTTTTGCCGAAGCCTTGCTCTGTCCACTTGGCCGTACGATTGTGATGTCCTTGATTTTATTGTTTTGCCGAACTTTATTTATGTTGATCACTTCCTCCAATGGTCGTACGGTTATGCTTTTATTTTTTCGCCGAACTTCAATTTTCTGCTGAACTTTATTTTCCTCGGCAATTTTTTTAAATGGCCGTACTATTTTGTTTTTAATTTTTCACCGATTTTCATTGTTCTGCCAACTTTAAATTTCTGCCAAACTTCATTTTTCTGCCGAACTTCATTATTTTGCCGAACTTTAATTTTCTGCCGAACTTTAATTTTCTACCAAACTTCATTTTTTTGCCGAACTTTATTTTCCTTGGCAATTTTTTTAAATGGCCGTACTTTCTTGATGGCAATTTTTATTTTCTTCACTTCAATTGGCCATATTATTTTTAATTTTTCAACACTTCCCTTTTTAATAATTTCTTCTTCACTTAATCCTTTCTCTTTTTTAATTCTTTTGATTTCCTCTTTTTGCATTCTCTCTCTCAATTTTTAATTCTTTTAATTTCCCTTTTGCCTTATTTTTATTTTCTTTCTCCTCTCTCTTCATTTTTTACTTTTCATTTTTTTCTCCATCTTTTCCATCTTCCTTTCTTATTTTCTTCTTCTTCTCACCTTCTCTCTCCTTTGTTTTTATTATTTTTTGGCATTTGCCATCTTCTCTCTCCTCTCTCCTTTTTCTCTCTTCATTTTTAAATTTTTCTAATTTCTCTATTTTATTTTTTTCATTTTTTGGCTCCAACACAATTTTTCTATATCGTACTTGTTTGGATTTGTGGGTTGGCATATCGTCCGGTTCAGATATTCTTTCTTTGTACTCTCAGTACTCGGCCAGAAATGTCTGGCTGGACGTGCCCTGTTTCTCTTCTTCCTTGATTTCCCCGATCTGTAGCATGTTACACTCTCGGTGGAACACTTCATAGTCTTCCATCTGCCAATGAAATAAGCCATTCAGCGAGCTTGTCTCGTCCTCCGAACAACTCTCAAGTTCTAGTACGCCCTCTGCATTCGGTTCCATCGTCTTCCTTCCTTCGTCAACATTTGATTCCCCTCCGTCCGATTTTGATCTGGAGGAAGCCAATTCTTCACTCACAGCCTAGTTCTTTAGGTCAATGACATACGTCCGCCCGTTGTTCTTGATCGAGAGTGTGTTCCTCTTCCAATTATGATTTGCCTTGGCGGCTATCAACCATCCTCTCCCAAGAAGTACATTGTACGCTTTCCTTTGTAATGGGATGACGACAAAATCTAGCAAAAACTGTTGTCCTAATCATCACCTTTTGCGCCATCAGTGTTCCCAACAGCTTGATACCATGTTGATCGGCACCGACGAGTTGGAATGTTGGTGGCCAGAGCGTAGGCTTCCCGAGGCTCTTCCATGTGTCTTCGGGCAGTACGTTGACTCTCGATCCTCCATCGATGATAGTATTTGTCAAGATATTCCCTTCGATCTCCATCTGCACAATCGTCGACATCTTCCCGATGTTCGCCGTGAGTAGTACGGGATCAATGGTTTGTTCACTGTACAGTGGTGAATCTGGTAACAATTCTTGCCTTTGGTCCTCCGCTCGGGATTGCTTGACATCCTCGAGGACGTTTGTCATTGCCAGTCCCAACTGCGGCAACGTCTGGAGAAGGTCAGTTATGTTGATTGGTATGGTGGTCTGCAGTACCTGTCGTACGATGTTGGTTTCCGCCTTCGACCGCCAAGAGGTTTTTGGCTTTTCCAAAGATATTTTGTTCTCCTTTGCCATCGCTAGTTCCACTTCAGCTTTTGCTCCTTTATCCTTTGTTTTTCCGTACGTGGATCTGGGTAGGTTGCCTTCTTTGCTTGCGCTCTGGTGATCGCCAGTTACTCTTGTTCTTCTACTTCCAGCATATGGATGCCCTTCTACTTGGGGCATTCACTATCTTCATGGTCGCTTGGTCCACACCACTTACACAATCTTCCTCCCGAACCTTGGCCGTTCTGGCAATCCTTGGCGAAGTGAACCCATTCGTTGCACTTCCAACATTGTATCATGGGACGTCCTTTACCGTCGTATTGTATTCTGTTCCTCGGACTTTTGTTGCTTCGGTAACCTCCAGGGGATGCATTGCTATTGTATTGGGGCTTCGGTGGTGTGTTCGGCAGTGTCGACGGTTCTCCTTGAGCGAAGAGTACTTGTGCACTTCTGGCTTTTAAGTTGTATGGGCAATCCTTGACGGAATGTCCCATCACTTGGCAGATATCGCAGAATAACTTCTTCGGACAGTTCGCCTTCGTGTGACCTTCCCCATTGCAGTCTGTACGCCACAGTTCTCGTGCTTCCCTCATACTCTCTTTGTCGGCCTTCAATTCTTTCATCATTCGCATCATATCTTTCCTGAGTGCTTGTACGGTCTTGGATTCACCGTCGCTGTCGTCCATACTCTCCTCGTAGTCCGTCTTCTTTTTCCCTCGGGAGGATTTTTTGTTTTTGCTTTCTATATCCATCGCTCGATTGTATGCTTCAGCGTACGACGACGGAGGCACGACTTTCATCTTCTTCCTTAGTGATGGAAGCAAGCCTTAAATGAACCATCGCTTCTTTAGCCCATCGGGCGGCTGAACCTCCAATTTTCCCAACAAGTCTTTGAGTCGACGATTGTATGTGCACACATTCTCGTGCTTTCCCTGCTTCGTACTGTAGATTTCTGCTACAATCTCACTATCATCCCTCAAGAGTTTGAATTCGTCCTGAAAGGCCTTCTTGAGTAATCTCCATGTAGCTTTATGTGCTTGGTCCAACTCTGAGTACCAGTCAATGGCACTATCTCTAAGTGTCGCCGGAAACGCTTTCAACCAGTGATCCGGGTCATCTTCTCCACTTGCTATCCAGATTGTTTCACATGTCTTGCAGTGTCGTACTGGATCTTTTGACCCATTCCCCGTAAACTTCAGCAACTTCTGCCACTCTGGAGTCACCATCCTTCCCCGTTGTCTTCCTTGTGTATTGGACCCGACTAGACCGGTTTCCCCATTACATTTTGGTGCGTCACTTGCACTCTCGGCCACGTACGAGTCACTCCCACGTCTTTCGTCAGCGTCCTCGACACCTTGAGTCTCCTGGGTTCCACTTAGGTGCTCCCTCTGCTAGGGGGTCTTGGGCTCATATCTCCCAGTCCTCAGCCCTTCGTCGTCGTCCGATATGGACAACTCCCGAATGCGTCGGATGCTGTTCTCAAGTTCTCCACTCAACTCATTTTCATTTTCTCGACTTTTATATCTTTCTACGTACGGGGTGATGAAGGGTCCTTCATCCTTACCTTCCACAAAATTCTGATGTGCTCTATTGATGGATTGGTCTATCTTCTTGAGATTAGCATTTGTTCTTTTTATACTTTGGTTTATTTCAATTAAATCTTCATTTAATTCCTTTGTCAACTTGCCTTAATCTTTGTCGCCGGTTTTCTTGCTCCTGTGCTCTCAGTGATCGCCGAATCGTTTCCTCCTCCGCTTCGTGCCCGAATGGTATTCGGTTCTTGTCTTTGTTTGGCCGTACGGGCATTACAAGTCATTCACACGATCATTGTTGGTTGCCAGGGGTACGTCTTCGGCTAGTGTCTCGTTTCTCCTCTTCCTGTTTGGTTTGTTATTCGTACCACTACAAGATTTGCTGCCTTTGGCGTTACTGATCCTCCTTTGCCTGAAGGTCTTGTAGGATGATTGAATGGCGGGCCAATAATCTTGGCATGCAGTGGAGAAGGTGATTAATGTCGTCGTTCACTTCCAGTCGATCCTAGATAACTGCCTCAGGGATTTCTCGCCTGAGGGCTTCCTGCCGTACGTGATCTCGTAGAGATATGTTCCAGAGATTTACCAAATCCTGTGTCAAGTCGTCCTCTCTTTCTTCATTTGTTTCTACGGGCTCCTCCGCCGGTCGGCCCATTACGCTGCCATTATGATGAGTGCTTCCTTGGTCTGCTTAGGCAACAACACCAAACGTTTACTCGCTACGGGTACAATGACGTACGGAGTAAACGGAGATATAAAATAACATTGACAGCATATAATAATCACATGGCAATCGCACAGAACATAGATATACTTCTTTATTCAGTATTTGGCAATTACATCATAATGTCTCCAGACAGAACATAGCATAGCATAGTAGAACCATAATGTTTCTCGACTACATGACTCAAGTACATATAGTACGCTGGCGGTGGTTGAGGTACCAACCATTGCATCCCTTCCTTATAACTAATTGCTTCGTCAGGAACTTAATTCTCGAAACAACTAACCAACATGACATGTACATAAGTACATGGATTATTAATATTAACTAATGTCTTATTTACTTATGACTTACAGCCGACCAAGTACACTCTCGGCCGACTACATTGACTCACAGCCGACTACAGCGACTCATGTATCGACTCACAGCCGACTACATGAGTCGCTGTTTTTATGTACAGTCTTATTGTAAGAAAATTATATTCAGACTGCTGCTATAGTCTTCCTATTGTTGCTGTGTAATGCTTTGCTGTTCGAGGAAGTCCTTTGTGAAAAGTTTATCACTATAATGCTGTTTCAGTCAATAGTTTGTTATCATAATGTCTAAATGTAATGCTGTTAATGAAATGCAAGTGAAACATGAAGTGTTCAGCTACTGTTCAGTTATATATGCTATCATTGCTGAATGCCTTTAATTTATGCATCACATCTCTCTTGTTTGACAAAACAAAATCGACAAACCGATCACATTGCAAAAAAACCTTACACCTCCGGAAGGGAACTTTACATATATATATTAGTTTTCCTAATAATCATTTTTGCATGAATATATATATATATTTTTTTATCGGTAATAATATTAGTTTATTAATATATAAAAGAGTTTTACATCAATATTCCTTCAGTATATATGTATTTATAACCCACCGCCTTACCCCATGACTACCTATAAACACCAAAACCAGCATCCACCAATCAACCAAGCTACAAAAAGAGTCACAATTTACATCTTCAAAGACCTCGGACAGTTACCAAGATTCCCCTATACAATTTTAATAACATCACACTGCATACGCCCAAATATTTACCAAATACCCTATACACAAAAAACCTTTACCCATAAGTTCATATTTGACGAATTTGCTCCACCCTATATATAAATTCTTCATTTTCATCTTTTCCCGAAACCTAGATCATTCAGCATCAACCCCGTCTTCTCCACTCATAATCCTTCTAATACCATCGCTTTCAAAAAAATCCACGTTCAAAATAAATTTGCAAAAAATACTGTGACGCCACCAAAAATCGACTCACTGACGCTTCCCCCAAACTCCACCCTTGCTTGCCCTTGTCCATCGAAGCCCTCCACTTCACACCAGACGTTTCCTCCTTGGAATCTGTTGTGGGACCTTTGCTTCCGCTTGCCAAGCTGCGATCTCGTGTCGCCAAAGAACCAACTTCAAGTTTTCCCATGCAACCAGAATGTCTAGTTTGTAGGCATCTTTGTCAACTCTTCTTCGCCATCTCACAAAAGGGATTAAACCCTCTTCAGTTGCTTCATCCATATCTTCAATCCCCTCTGAAACATCAAATCCAACCCTCGGCACTGCCCACTCAAGGAAAGACTCCATTCCTAACAATAAATCCTCTTCAAATAGAGAAATCATCACCCATTTTATAACTGCTAATTCTTCGTTCAACTCTAATCCCCAGGCAAAAATCGTAGATGCGATGTCCACATTCAACCTTCCCCTGTGTTTGGCCTCCATAAAATGAACTCCCAAAGTCTCCAGCACAGTGTCAATGACATCGTCGTGCGGGCATTTCAGCAATAATTTCAACCTAAATTTAGTAACAGGCCCGAAAAACCCTTTTGCTACTTCTACATTTTGAAACCATACATGGCTTCCATCTTCGCTCTGTAAAGAAAAAACTCGTCTTTGTTGAAGTCCGACAATTGTTTGAGACACCAACCTTCCTGTTTACACATTTTAAAAGGCCTATCCATCCATGCCGAGAAAACTATCTAGCCTCTACCTGTCCTTTACTCATCAATGCAATTACATCTTTCACCGCCAAATTATTGCCCTGCTTATTGATTATGGAAAATAAATAAATTATTTCCGTGAGCTCAAAAGGACGCTCACATCATTCCCCAGGTCTTTTGATAATTATCCCCGGACTGACAAGCCCTTCGGTTCCGTCATCGCCAAATCTCCTTTAGATTCTATTTAAGGAACCAAAGAAAAATTTTAGCCGTTGGCCCTCCCACTTACACCTACATTTTGACACTCAATCAAATCTACTATATCCCTAACACCCGACCCAAAGCCAAAACAAAACCAAAGTAATCAAATAGAGTAGCGTAGCCTCTACCAAAAGTCCTCCAAGCGAATGCGATTAAATTCTTCCACCCTGGACTCCCCAACATTAGGAAAGGACACTGCCAACTTGGACAAGCAATCAGCCTCTCTGTTTCTTGCTCTTCGAATATGACTCACATTAAAATCTTAAAAAAACGCTAACTCCTTAAGAATGGTCCGAATGAAAATCTGCAGGTGCCATGCTTTTGCCTCCCCATTTACAATAGCTTGAGTAATGATCAACGAATCCCCTTCAAGGTGGATTTTTCAGACACCTAATGTTCACGCCAAACCAACAACCAAGAGGGCTGCCTTCGCCTCAACAACATTGTTAGTCCCATTGTAATGTCCCCTTCCTAGGCAGTACAAGTGATTCAGGGGTTAGCCTATCATTCAGATCCTCGTAGGCTGATAAATGTGTTTAGAGGATCACTTGAGGCAGTTATCCAGCGTTTGGGAACATTACTCCATCAGTTGACTTAGGTTTGGGCCCTGGCAGACGTTTTCAGAGTGATTTATGGATACTTACTATTTATAGTAAGTCGGGCAGGCAGGAGTTGCTATTTATGGTAGGGCACTTGGTTCAGTTGGTCAGCTCAGTTTTGACCCAGTTTGATGATTTGATGAGAAAATGGTGTTTACTTGGGCATTTAATGATTATTAAAAGATTATTAATTTGACTTTATAATATAAAGTCACTTTAATGAAATATTAAAGAAATTATTAAATGGCAAATTATAAAGTATTTAATACTTTATAATAAGGGAGTCAAATAATAATTAAATGAGTATTTAATTATTCATCAAAAGGGACACCATTTATTAATAATTTGCCTAAGTCTCTAAAGGGGCGAATTATTATTTTATTCAATGCACTTAAGTTGATTTTTTTGGAGAAGGGTCAAATTTTTGAAGAGAAGATATATATATTTCTCTTGAAGGCAAATCGAATTCATTATGTTATGATTATTCTAATTTGTCTTTTCTCTTCGAGAGCATTGGGGTTTGTGAAACAAGGGTTTCAGCAGATCATCGGATTTTGGAGAACGTTCCCTCTTCAGAATCAGGCATACTGAGACTGTGCAATACCAGTTGAAGATTGTCAGTTGAGTGGCTTCATTCAGAGGTCATTACAGTGCATAATGTGGAGTCATATTCAGAGTTTTTGATCGATTATCTTCCGGTAGTGATTTGTCCAGTATTCGGCACGCATTTCAAGGCTGTATGGATTTCATTAATGCTGGTACAGGGTGTACTTTTGCAGCAGCAAGGGCCGTACTTTTCCTGTAGGCAAAAACGCCTTGCCTTTTTGTCTTCTGCTTTCACCAGCTGGGGCACCTTGGTCTCTGGAGTGTTTTTGCATCGACTTCGAGGCTGGAGAAGTCATCATCTCTCTTGGCCGTACCATTTTCATGCTTCACCAGGCGGCTGCATGTATAAACCAAGTTTTTGATAAAATAATATTGTTTCTCTATTTTATGGTTCTGGAAACGTATTCTAATCATTCAATAATAAGAATAAAATCAGGCGCCATCTCTCTAAAGGTTATTTGATGCATTGTTATTTATTTATGAATTTATTAGCATTTTATTTCAAAATCGCACCCCCTTCTATTTTGCTGCAAAAACTTCAAAAATCACAAAAATACGCAAAAACAACAAAAACATTGCATTCACAGTTAGGAAACAAGGTTGAGAGACACCTGGTCTCTTACACCCATCTTCAAGCTTTTTCGCTTCTAAGGCAATAGAATTCCCAAACCAATCTCTTACAATTGCACCTGCTCCAAAAGGGCCAGGGTTGCCTTTAGCAGCCCCATCAAAATTTACCTTGTGCCAACCTTCAATTGGTTTCTCCCAAAACGCATCATCCACTCCAACCTTTTTTTCTAGAGAATTCTCAAAAACCTTAGAAGATCGTATCTTTATCCCTGGCCAAGCCCTTTGGATTCTACTGTCATCCAAAGAGAAAGGGGTTATTAGGGGCATTGAATGTGAGGCAGCAGTCCCCACAACTTCTTCTATCATATGATCAATTCTATTCAAAAGTTTGTTTTGAGATTCTTTCTTATCCAAGAAAAATCTTCTATTCCTCTCTTTGCAGATTTCCCATATAGAATGGAAGGACTCACTATCCATACACTTGAAAGAAGGGTTTTTTTCATAAAGGTGGGCCAACTCTCAAAAACCTCTCTCAATGTCTTTTGAATAGGTCCTTGCCATCCCAACTTCGACCTTAAATTAACCCAACAGCCAGCTGCAACATCACATTGTAGAAGCAAATGATCAATTGACTCTTCAGCAGCATCATACATCACACACTTTGTTGGTCCTACAAAACCAAGCCTCTTCCTCCTCTCACCAGACAAAATTCTACCCTTCATTGCTAACCAAGGAAAGGCGCCTGCTTTAGGTAAACAATCTTTGTTCCAACACAACTTTTTTGCCCAAAAAATGTCCCCTTCAAGAGAATCCAAAAGCTAATAACCAATTTTAACTAAATAATTCCCATTAGCAGACCCACACCAAACAACTCTGTCATCATTTTTTGAAAGCAACACTTTCCTATTCTGAAAAATTCCTTTCATCCTCTCCAATTGCTGATTAGATAAACCCTCAAAATCTATCTCCTTCCAACACCATTCCTGCCCAAAAGGGCCTTGTTTTGGTTCAAGGTAATCTCGGACCTTGACACCCCATCTTTGTTGAAAAATAAACCTAAGATCCTGTAGATCCTCGTCATCCCGCAAAATTGAATGGCCATCCCATGAGTCATCCTAAAATTTTGCTTTAAGACCATTACCTAATTGCCAAGAAATATGGTTAAGAATAACCGGCCTACAAGAGACAATAAAGTTCCAAATAGCAGATCCTTTAGGCGGGTTACGGATGGTAAAGATCCGTTCATCCTCTGTTGAGTCAAGATATTTTGCCTTCAAGATTTTAACCCATAATAAATCAGGGTTTGAATAAATACTCCAAACCAACTTAGCTCCTAAGGCTTCATTCATGAGATGCCAATCCCTCAGCCCAGCACCACCTTTGTCTTTGGATCGACAAATTTTATCCCATGCTAACAATGGGATTTTATCTTGATCACTTGCTCCATTCCAAAAGAATTTCCTCATTCGCTGTCCAATTGTTTTTATCACCTTCTTTGGGATCTTTAAGCACATCATTGAAAACACCGGGATCACCGAGATTACTGATTTTAGCATTAAAATTCTACCCACTGCAGTAAGCCACTTGCTCTTCCAACCATCCATTCGGCTTAAACAACTTTCAACAAGATCTTTCCAAACACCAGCTTTATTAGCACCTCCAAAAAGAGGTATTCGCAAATATTTATTTGGAAGGGAACCAGATCTCATCCCAAGAATTCTACAAATTTCCAATTGCTTCTGGATGAGAGTGTTAAAAAAGAATATTTCTGATTTCCTCCAATTGGTACATTGCCTGGAGGTACATTGCCTGGAGGCTCTACAATACTCATCAAGAGTCTCCTTCATAATTCGGGCTTCTCTAAAGGCTGCTTCCCCCTGCAAAAAAGTGTCATCATCAAATTGAAGTTGTGAAATGGGATCAATACCTTCAGCTATCTTAATGCCTTTCCAAAGACCATTCCTACATTTCTTAGAGATCAATCTTCCTAGAGTTTCAGCCAAGATTATGAAAAGAAACGATGAAATTGGATCTCCTTGCCTAATCCCTTTTGAGGAATCAAAAACGCCTTGAGGGCTTCCATTCACCAAAATAGAAAACCAAGGGGTGCAAATACAACCTTGTATCCAAGTCACCCATTCTTTGGAAAACCCAAACTTCTCCAAAACTTTCAGCGGAAAAGCTCTATTCACCTCATCATAGGCCCTTTTAATGTCCAGCTTAACCATCATTCTCTCTGTTTTTGCCATTTAGATAGAATGGATAGCCTCATGAGCAACAATAACACCTTCAAAAATTGATCTATTTGGAGAAAAACCACTCTGCTCTATTGATATCACCGAGTCCAAAACCTTCTTCAATCTATTAGCAATCACTTTAGAAATTATTTTATAAACTGTATTACACAGAGAAATTGGTCTAAAATCCTCAAAAGAATTCACCACCGACCATTTCGGAATTAAAGCAATGAAGGTGTTATTGAGATCTTTGAGAACAAAACCACCCCTCCTTGATTCTTCAACCACCTCCCAAAGATCATGTGCAAAGATATCCCATAGTTTCTGAAAGAATAAAGCTGGAAATCCATCCGGTCCTGGAGCTTTATCTCCACCCAAATCAAATAAATCTCTTTTCACTTCTTTCAAGGAAACATCCTCCATGAGCATGTTATTTTGAGCCTTAGACACACAACTAGGAATAACATCTAAAATGCTTAAATCCGCCAACATAAATTCAGACTTGTCAACAAAGATATCGGAAAAAAACCTTATTGCTTCTTTATTGATTTGCTCAACATCATTCAACACATTGCCATTGCTGTCCTTAATAGAAAAAAATTTGTTATTAGATCTACGGACCTTCACAGAATTATGGAAAAAATTTGTGTTCCTATACCCATGTTTAAGCCAGTTCTCACGGGATTTTTGCCTCCAATAGCTTTCTTCCCGAGCTAAAACCTCTGAGTATTCTTTATTCAAACTCTTCTCTAAAATAAAATCCTCTTCCACCATCCCCTTCTCTATTACTTTTGTATGCAAAGATTTCAAGTCCTCCAGTCTAAACTTCTCAACAAAAATATTTTTAAAAGATTCCCTATTCCACTTCTTGAGCTGCTCCTTAAGATATTGAAGATTTTTGAAAAATATAAAAGCTTCAGAACTTGAACGTTCTAGGGCACTTTTCCACCATGTAGCAACTAAATCCTTAAACCCTTCAGCCCGAAGCCACATTGCTTCAAACGTAAAGGGACAACGGTCCAAGGTGGCTTCTTCTTGAATCCTCAAGCCTATGGGATAATGATTCGGTCCAGTGACAGGAAAAATCTAAGCCTCACAGGTCCAATGATGAGTAGCCCAATCCCCAACTAACAAAAAACGGTCCAGCTTCTCAACAATGTTAAGAAAACCACCTCTCCGATTTGTCCAAGTAAAATTCCCATTTTTAAAGGACAGTTCAATAAGACCATTATTCACAACAAAATCACTGAAATCTTGTTGGCTCTATCCAGACCAACACACACCCCCCATTTTATCAGAAAGTCTTAAGATAGCATTAAAATCACCCCCCAAGAGGAAGATCCCTCCATCCTCAAGACCTAAAATTCCGGAAAGATCTTGCCACAACACCTTTTTCTGGGCTGAATTGTTTGGACCATAAATATTGATTATTGAGAAGCCAACCCTGAGTTGTTTAGAATCAAATCTCAACCATTGCCAAAATTTATCCTGTCGCACAATCTGAATATCAACAACTGAGTCCTTCCAAAGGACACCAAGGCCTCCTGAGGCACCCACAGCCCCAGCAAAAGAGCACTTCCATCTACTAAAGCACCTTTGAAAAGATTCAAAATCAGGTTCTTTAATTTTTGTTTCCTGAAGTAAAACCAGGTCCGGCCTCGTTTGATCAAAACACCTTTTGACCAAACGAATCTTGTTAGGGGCATTGCAGCCCCTGACATTCCATGATAAGATTTTCATGGCTACCGGGAAAAGGCATAGCTCAATTTACTCTGTCCAGCCGCATTACCAGCTATTTCCAGACACATCCTATTGGTTTTAGGACCCCGTTTTTTCTTTTCACCAATCTTAGCCTTACTTATTAAGGTTGAAGATTGTTCAATTGTTCTCTTTTCAATAATCCCAATATCATCTTGCAGCCCAAGCATATCATCACCATCCTGATCATCATCCGACAACAAATCTGCATCTGAATCTTCCAAATTCCCCCCACTATCTCTGACACCTTCAAAAGCACTCTCTAGATTCTAAATGGGAGAAATGGGAATGTCCTTAAAAAACAGTTTCCTCATTTTTCCAGCAACATGTCATCTTCAACCATCTTATCCTCCATATCACTATCTTGCCTATTATTGCATGGAAGGTTGTGTTCCCAATCATCCCCAGGGTTTTCTTCTCGGCCATGCTGGAGTCTAATGGCACTCTCATTTTTGCTTGAGGAGTGAGAATTTTCTTGCACAACTGGTTCAAGCTTAGGAACATCAGCCCTTATGTGATTATTATGATCCAAAGCAACATCGTCGTCCTTAGAAGATGTCACCATAAGCCCAACATTTACATCATTTTCATTTTCTTGAGTAACCAAACCCTCCAGGTTAACTTTTGAGGTCTGCATCATCCTCACATTCTCAGAGCTTTTCAAAGAAAAAGTCACCGCCTCTTGAGTCGATTTCGGATGTGTCTCATCTTGAGACATAATTGTTGTGACCTTTTTCACACATCACCCCATCCCAGATGGGGACCCCCCTAATTTTTGCTCCGTTCTGGTCTTTTGGCTTTGGTTAGTGCGTCTCTCTCTCTCTCTATCTCTGGTCCTTCCGGGGATGTCCCGTCGTTTGACCTGGGTTGAAGTATTGTTCAAGTCTGTGAAATTAGGGTTTTCATTAGTCAGACTTATTAAAGGTCAAACTGAGTTGTAAAATTGAAATTCGAGCTTAGTACGGCAGTCAAAAGACTTCCAGCAGGGTCCCACTAAATTTTCACTATATTCCGACAACTTACTATTTTTAGTAAGTATTCAATTTGGGACTATTTTGTCGAGATTTTGGAATTCTGTCAGTTCCACCACAGTCAGGCAGCTTCAGAATGCCTACGCGCGAAATTTGAATGGATTCTGACAACTGGCTATTTTTAGCAGTTAAGCCTTCGGAGGCTATTTTCAAGATTTAAACGAGCAGTTCTCCGGTGAGTGACGGGGGAATTGATCTGGGTTTTCGAAGACCTTTGCAATGATGTAGCATGCAAGGGGAGATGGTGACTTTCAGAGTTCAGCCTCCCGAGGCTATTTTTAGGGTTTGCATGCAAGAATTTTCAGTGCATGTCCAGATATTCCATGTGGGTTTTGCGAGGCCTTCGCAATGATATGACATGCAGATGGATCGGGTCAGTTTTCAAGGACTTACTATTTTTAGCCAGTGCCAAAACTTTGACCAATTTTTTGGGTTTTTCTGGGTTTTTTGAGATCCCACAGGCACTGTGACATGCAAGCTCGTCCGACATCCGGATGACCACTTCCCAGGCACTTACTATAAATAGCAGTACCATCCCAGCAGCTACCCACCACTCCAGTCCAACAATCAGGTGCAATCAGGCACGATCAAGGACAGCCAGGAACAAATCAGAGCACATGCAGATCAGATTAGGGTTTCCCCTGCCACATCTAAAAATAGATGAAGCAAAATGCAGAAATGACAGAACGAAGCACGCCACCGGAATCAGCATCCTTTAGGCTACCGGCTGGTAAAATTTGAACACGATCTGAATACTTACTATTTTTAGCAAGTCACCTCATGGCTAAAAATAGCACGTCCTCGTCAGGGAAAATGTGTGAATGAGTCTCTTTCAGCATCAAGTACAAGTGGAACAAATTTCAAAGCAAACAGAGATACAAAATTGGTCAATTCTAGGGTTTGCTAAAAATAGCGAATGGCTAAAAATAGCATGTACTGTGCCAAATCAGGTATAAACGAGGTGATACAGGTCAACGAGGGCATAGCCACGCCACTTCCAGCTCGGAACAGGGTGAAAATCAATGAAACCCTAATTTCTCCGAATTTGCTAAAAATAGAAAGCCAGAATAGGGTTGGGGCGTTGGAAATTTTACAAATATAGCTGACAGGCACACACCTTCATATGCGCCCAGGAGGAATGAAAGCTTCAAAATTTTCTAAGTGTGAGATTTCCTTGAGCAAGGGCTATATGCGCCCAGGGAAGGTGAAAGGTCACCAAAAATGCATCGAAATTTCCCTAAGGCATCAAAATTTCCTGAGGCATCCTCAAATGCACCTAAAATGGAAGTCTACAGGGCTAAATGCGCCAAGAGGAGGTGAAAGGTCAAGCTTGGGCGTGGAATTCCTCCTCACAAGGTCAAATGCGCCTAGAATGGAAGTTCCATGGCCTAAATGCGCCCAAAGGAGCTGAAAGGTCACCAAAATGTAAAAAAATTCACTAAGGCATAGCACTTTCCCCCTCACTAGCCAATATGCGCCTAAGATAAAGAAATTCCTCCTCTCCATGACAAATGCGCCCAAGGGAGGTGAAGAGCCACTTGGTAGAGGCGCGTTCCTTTACATGAATGAAGTGCGCTCAAACATAGAAGCCAACACCCCCATATGCGCCATAGGAAGCTGAAAGGACACTTGATGATGGCGTTTTTTCTTTAATGAAGGTGAAATGCGCTCAAGGATAACAAGGAAGTCTACACCCCCATATGCGCCAAGAGGAGGTGAAGAGTCACCCTAGGCATGAGAGTTCTTCACGGCATTTGCGCCCCAAGTAAAAGGTAAGGATGAAAGGTAAAACGGTGAAGGTGGAAGCTACACTTGAGGAATGCGCTAGAGGAAGGTGAAGGGTCACCATGTGAAATGCGCCTATGGAGTTAGAACTTGAAAATAAAAATTGAAGCATGAAAATTGCTAAGAAATGTCTAGGCGTGGAATTGCCTAAGGAATAAAATGAAGTTCATGACATGTTCAAGTGCGCCCTCTAGAGATAAAATTAAATTTAAAATTCCTAAGGCATTTTCTTAAGGGAAAATGAAAAATAATGAATATGCCTAGAAGATGATGCCAGTTGCTAGAGTTATAAAAATCTTCAAAGGAAAATTCTTCAGGAAAAATCAAGATAATTTGCCAAGGCCAAGGAACTCGAAATTGCAGGAGTGGATGACATCCGGAGGACAAGATTGAAAACATTAGCCTTTTTATTATTTTAAAAAAATAATAATAAAAATTCAACGTACCCCTTCGTCCGGATACACATGAAAACAATGGATTCCGGGAAGATTTTTCTTCTGGGTATTAAACGTTTGCAATTCGGAAGTGATTCAGAGTTACTCCACGCCTCACTCATGTCGTTTCGATGGATATTTTGCCTAGTACCTATTTTTATAAAATTCCTAAGGCAAAATTGAGAAATTTCTCTAAGGCAAACGAATAAAATGGATGAGAAATTTCGCTAAGGAGTTTGAACTTGATAATTTTGCCAGAATGCCTTAGCCAAACTTTTCGAAATTGTTCAAAGAAGTAAACGATTTAATATTTTAAGAAATCAAACGCAACGAGGCAGGCCTGCGCAGAGGTGATGAATTCATAATTCTAGAAGTCTGAGATTCCGATGCTTCAGACGACAAGTGTTGCGACTGGAAAAGAGAGGGAAAATGAATTCAAAATATTTACTAGGTTTAGCCTCTGCAGGAGTTCAACCAAGCTATAAGTTTTGAAGTCCTCTTCATTTTTTCTCTCACAAGTTGCTGAAGAGCTGAAAGTGAGAAGTTCGAATTTGTGAGAAGAGCTGGAGGTTGAGGATTTCAATTTTTTTTGGAGAGCTGAAAGTTGCTGAAAAGTGCGAATCTCTGAAGAGCTGGAGTTGCTGAAGTGCGAATTTATTGAAAAGAGTGAAGTTGCTAAAGTACGAATTGCTGAAGTCACAAACTTGTTGGAGAAGTGCGACCTACCTTGTCAAGATTTCAAGTTGCTGAGAAAATGGCCGAGTCAAGCAGAAGAGCTGCAGGCAAGAACGTCCACGCTGAGTCCAGACAGGTAGTAATCAAGAAATTAAGCAAGTCTTTCCTGCCAGAATCAAAATTCACATCAAAGTTGGGCAGGCTGGCAGACACAAACCTGGGCTCGTTTAACTTGGAGGCGTTCAAAAGAAGGATAATGGGGACTGGAGGCCATCGCCCATCAGTGACTTCACATAGCATTGTCAGAAGTGGGTTATATGCAGCTGCAAATTTTCCACCAGCCATCCGGTGCCCGGAGCTCATTATGGAATGCTCTCACCACTATGATTCAAAGAAGAGGACGATCGTTGCGCCAGATGGCAAGGTGCTGGCTAACCTGACACCACAAGCAACCGGAGAGGCATTCGGGATCCCCGCCCACAAGAAAATGATTTACAAAACGAAGGACAAGGCTGACAGAATGTATTCATCTACAACGGACCGGTGTGCTAATGTGATAAACACTAGGTGGATGATCAAGCCCAAACCAACTCGTACGAAGTTGCCCAAACAGATAATTTCCGAAGACTTGAAGCGAGAGTTTGGCGACCTGATTATGATGTTGAGTAGAGTTGGAGGGTGTCCCCAAGCGTTTATCTTTGAACCTTGGATGTTTTACTTTATCAACTTGGTGCTGGAGGGCAAGGATTTCATGGATTGGGCACTGTTAATCAGTGATGGTCTACATGAGCAGCTCCGCAATGTGAGGAGGACTAAAACATTTTATATGGGCTCTTACCTCGTCTATATGCTGGCTCGCATGACAAGATACAGGGGGATCTCTTACAAAGAACCAATTGGTTGCGGTTCTCGGCAATTCAAAATATACGAGGCTTGTCCGCAGTTGCATTTGACAAGCACTACTAATTACAAAAGAGTCAACGATGCCTTTACTATGCACATCACGAGGATCTTGCAGCAAAGGACCCATCACAGAATATCGAGGGAGGCACAAGAAATGATTGAGAAATTTGGATGTTGGTTTATCCAATTCCCAAAATTCACTTACATAAGGCTGCAGAGATTCTCTTCGTACCCATACAGGTTGCCCCGATATCCCACGAATAGGGTAGTGATGCTGAAAGTTTCTAGGCAACTAATTGCCTACGATAAGATCCAAAAGAAGAAGAAGAAGGGCGGACTTGGGTTCCCGATTGCTATGGGAAATTCAGACGAAGTATGCCCATCACTGCAGGCAGCAAGGGAGGCAAAGGCGGAGCTCCAGTTCTTTCAGCTTTCTTACCATTCCAGCAGGCACTACTACGATCCTCATAGAAATATCAGGTGGGTATTGACAGAGGAGTTTAGGCACAAGGCACAAATAGAAGATTTTTAGGCAAGTGCAGTAGATGAGGTCGAAGTCAGAAAGAGGATGTTTTCTCGGATACCATTGGCAATGATCAGAGAGTGCAAGATTATTCCTGTACCAGATCAGATTGAGGAGGACATAAACGTTGTCCAGGTTGATTACGACACAGTAAGAAACACGCCCTTGTCACTCCTAGATTGGTCAGAGCCAGAGATCACCGACTTAGATACACTTTGTATCCCAGTCCTGACATTTACACGGAGTTGGATAGAGAGACATGTCAGCCGACTAAAGGGAAGGTCTATTCCCCTTACCTACAATTTGATGGGAGACAGCAGGTTACCATCGGCTGATCCGAGGAGACGGAGTAATCCAGCTCCAGAGCCTAGGGGAAAAGAGCCAGCACGCCCGGAGCCTGTGATAGTTGAGGAATCCTTGCACATGCCGGTTCGAACACATTCTCCGAGCATACAGGAAGTGTCCCTATTTGCTGATCAGAGGGAGAGGTTGCAGGCAGAACAGGCAGTACAAATAGAGAGCCAGCCACTTCGTAGGGAGTCCGTGGGCCAGAGCATCAACATGCCCCAAGAGGATAATCAAGAGGAGAACCGGTAGGAGACCGATGAAGGCACTGCCACAGATACTCAGTTTCAGCGTGAGATTGAGGTAGCTCTCGAGGATGATGCTGCTTCCGATCGAGATGCCCAGAGCTCAAGAGACATTGAGCCCATAGATGATGATGAGCCTCGTCAGAACGAGGGCCATGAAGTAGAGGCCGAGGTAGAGCAGCCTTTCATCATAACAGACACACGACAGGAGGTGTCAGACTGGCTAAGGGATAGGATGAGGCGTGATCCTGTGGATGAGACTGATCCTGCAATCGAGATGGAGGAATTGCTGCAAAGGATCAATGCACCTCCCAGGAAGAAGAAGGCTAGGAAGTTTTCCAGAATATCCACAGATGAGGATGGATCCCGAACCTTGCATATGGCAATTCCACGGGAGGAATGTGATAGAGACAAGGCCGTTCCTGAGAACTATATTGTGACAACCATGGAACTAGGCCGCCCTACTGGGGCACAGGTGGTAGAGGAGTGCGATAATTCCTATCGGGCACTCAAGGACAGATTGTCCCATGTTGAGGGCAAGTACAAAAGGTTGAAGGTAGAGCATCGGACACTGATTGGCTACGTGCAACACTTGTCCCGTCCTTGTGGGCAAGAAAATCCTGCAATCGAGCTCCCAGCTGAGTTTTCCAGGGAGTCAATCAGTGGATTAGAAGATTTAAGGAGAATGGCACAGCAGGCGGACACGTGGGTTGCCAGCGTGCGTACAGAGACAAGAAAGTTTATGGAAGATCTTGCACATGCCTATGGGCAAGCTTCCGATATTATGGCTAGAGTGGAGGCAATTAACCATGCCTGGGGTGAGGCTCGCATCTATCAGACGAGAGTTGTTCTCCGTCTAGGAGCTTTGATGAGCATACCTCAACACACTTTGGTTGAGGGAGGTGTTATCCAGCAGGGAGATAGATACGACTTCGCCAGATGGTATTCTTCAATAGTCACAGGCCGGGGATTCTATGATGCCTCACAAGCAGATTCTGTCAGGGTTAGAAGGGCCATGACGAACATCTTGGATGGAGTTCTCAACACATTGGAGGCAATCTTTGCCAGGAGGTTGACTTCTGAAGAGATAACTGCAGATGGACTAAAGGACAGATTGACGCCATTCTTCTTTGAGGTGAAAATCTTCACTCAGGATGATTTCGAGAACACTGCCACGTTCTCTAGTATCATACAAAACACCCAGGTTGCCCTTGTTGCCTGGAAGAAATCATGTGCCCAGCATGGGCAAACAGTTGCAGTTTTAGAGTTTCAGTTGGATCACATTCCTCCTATCTCCGATTAGGAAGTTGAGGAAGTATTGGCCAGATTCACCAGATTTGCAGCCAGCGAGAAGGAGAAAGGAAACGCTCTTCTGGATGACGATCTGCTGCAGGAGGACGATGTGCATTAATTGCAGGTAGTGGGCTTGCAGAGGAGTGGAGAATATTCTGCACATTCATTGCCCCACTCCTCTCAGTGGCGGTTTTTAGGGCATAAACCCTAATTAGGGCATGGGTGGCTCAATCCGAGCCCTTTATTGTAATCAGATCTGAACCGTCCACTGGATTGGGTTTATTATAAAAGGGGTATCCCCCCTCATTTGTAATTTATTAGAACTAGAATTGAATCAGATATAGAGTTGAGCTATAGAATAGAAGGCATATAGCATTTAGCTTAGAAGTTAGCTTAGATTGAGGAGGAAAGGAAGTTTTCCCATTGAGGACTTTGTAAGAAGTTGTTGTGAACACTCTCATAATATAAAGATTTATCATTGTTTGGTGGTTCTATCTTCTATTGTGAGTAGCTAGCAAGGCTTGTTCGTCTTTCCAATTCGAATAGAGTAAAGTAGAATAGATTTTGTTTCCATGCAAGTAGCGTTAATTGTGGAATGCAACATTGGTTTGAGCATATCTCCCTATATCCATACCACTAGCAGGCTTGCTGACGGTAAGTCTGCCCTGCGTGGTCAACTGGAATTTCAGCACTTAACTTCGGTTGCGATTTGTGTGTCCACTTGCTTCGTGGTGAAGGGGTGTGCATGTTGAATCTCGATCTGAATATCTACCTATCCTTTGAAGATTGCATCAGCTTTGTCAGAGTTGTCCGAGGAGGAGACGATACAAAGTTTGGTTTGGAGATTGTTAAAGCTAGTTTTTCCTGCCATCCTTAGAAATAGATTGTAGGATTCCTACCCCTTTTCCTTTAATTCAGTATTTCCCGATCGATTCGAACATCAGAGCAATATCGTCAAAATCATTCATTGTTTCACTATGATTGAACAACTACGTAAGTCCCCTTGAAATAACCAGTATATACACATCAACCAACTGAGTCTATTTGCGATAAAAGGAACCTTGGAGTTGAACGCATGAACTTTCACGCAATCTTAGCATGCGGAATACTTTGATCAAGAGAGAATAGAGTGACCGTTGGACATTTTATTCTGTGCTGGCGTTGTCATAAAAAGCACGTCAACAATAATCTCATAACCCATTCCAAAAAGGGAATCTATTTCCCCTTTCTGAAACCCATCCCCCATTCTATTAGACTCTGTTAACAAAAGAGACGAACTATTCAGATGCCTTCGAAGAATTCCCCATTCTTGAGTATTCCATTGATCTTCCCAACCTTCAAAATCAGTTAAAATCATCAGTTCCTCAGCAAGAGAATTCTGAGTTAACCCTTTACCTTTCTTCTCTTCTGGGCAATGTCCTTCTAAATGCTCTTTCCCTGAGCATTTCAAGCAAGAAATCATTGCATCCTCAACCTCAATCTTTTGACGCCAAACACCTTCCCCTGTTTTAATCTCAATCATTTCAGGGAGTGGGTGGATCATCTGTCTTAGAATGCAGATCCTAGGAAACATGCTATAGTCAGTTTTAGCCAAAGCTTCCTCCAACTTCACAAAACCACCTAGTTTGTTACCAATAGTTTTTAGAGTTTCGAAATCCCAATATTCCTGAGGGAGATTCTTCAACCTAATCCATATTGGCACTTCTTCTACAATAGCTAAATTCAGATCAAAATTTGGAGTCCAATCTAAAATAAAAAACCCTCTTCCATCATAAATGGGCCACTATTTATGATCCATTCTTTGTCCTAAGGCGTTTGGCATATCACCAAATAGAACCCATTTTCCATTGTTTTCAGACCACAATCTTTACCCCAGTTTTTATCACACTAGACCCTAATCTTAGAAAACACTGGCCATATTCCCTTCCATTTCATCACCAAATTATGGGTTTTAAGAAAGCTAACAAAATCACTCCACTCTCTATTTTCCAATAGCAACATGACCATGGTAGTGTGAAGATAATTACACATTACCTTGCTTGGCTCCGCTTTCTCATTTTGCTGTTTTGAGTGCCAAAATTTTCTTTCTAGTTGCCTGATATCCACCTTTCTAATTGGGAGCAAAGAGCTAAATCTCCCATCTTGTTGAGGAGGATGATTGATCCTCCGTCCTTCATTTACAAAACCCCCAAATTTAAAACCCTGGTTAGCCGAAGCCTGCCATGCCCAAGAAGAATTGATCCTTCTGAAGTTTTGTAGATTTCTTCCTCTTTTGTTATTGAACGGCCATTGCAGTTGAGTGTCTGCATCATACTGCAAATCCTGATGTTTGCGAAAATTTTGCCTGTGTCGTCGCTCCGCCATTCCAACGGTCACATATCTTGTTCCCATGCAAGAATGATTATTAGGAAAACTAATATATGTATGTATTATACGAATATGCAATAATGATGCTTGCAACAATTATTGAGCCTTATAAGTTGTTATGTTTCTTTAATATGAATATGAATAGTAGATTCTTATGTGCTTGATTTACACTAACAATATCCTCTGAACATTAAGGGCAGATCGAACCTTAGGAGGATACATCATCGATCAAAGAGAAGAGACATACAAATCAGAAAGAGAAGAGAACCAGACCCGTGTATCACAACGGATTCCTATTATCGGATATATATACATAAACAGGAGTATATCAGATCTATACTATATTCAAGTGTATTTCTACCCTTTATTATATTTCCTCCACAAGGTATAGTCTTGCATAAGAAAGGAATATTAAATGTATTACTGCACACAATCATTTACCTATGTATGCATATTATTTATAAGATAATAAAGTTGGATTTCTACGTTGAAACAAAATTATGTTAGCTGTTTGAAACCCACCCTGTGGGAAGGGTCTAAGGTGCAGTGGTAGGGGCCAAAAGCCCACTCACGACCTCCACCCGACTCCTCACGAGGGAAGGGCCTGAGGTGAAGTGGTAGGAGCCAAGAAAGCCCACTTGCGACCTCCACCCAATCCCATAAGATGGCAAGTATCTTCAGGGGTTGAGACATTGATGGGGAAAGCAGGTACAAGTCGCTAAGGGGGAGGGTTGTGGTATACACCCTCTTAGGCTTGGCATATGGCTTCGAGCGGACCCATCATGTCCCTTCTCCCAACTTCCAAATCTGTTGCATTATTGATAATCTATGAATGTGATGCAATTGTCTAACCCTAACAAGCATACACACATATTTGCGAATGTTGTTCATGTGGTGAATGCAGGATTCAATCCAAGATTACATCATTAAAGAGAGGTTTATTTAATAAGGTGAAAACCCTAACCCTAATTTGTTGCAATTTGTGCTTAATAGGTGAATTCTAGGGCAAATCAGGATAGGGGACATTACACACTTCCTCAATGGCTGCGATGAGAATATCAGCAATAAATTGGCCATCTTTCACCTGCCCCTCACAATCAACAACTTTCAAAAGAATTGCCCCTTTAGGGGACACTACTATGACATTGATCAAAGGCCGACTTTTTGCATCTTTCCACCCATCTGAAACAATGGATACACCTGTCTCAACCCATGAATCCCTTATGGGCTGCAATGCATCTTCAACTTTCTTGACCTCTTTTTCCAATAAGGTGCCACACACCTTCTCATAACCTGGGCCCTTGTACCATTTTGGAGCTTCATTAACTTTTTTCAACATCTCTTTCCAATATGGAGAGCAAACAACACTAAAAGACAATCCATTTGCATAAATACATCTTGCTACATGTTGGTTGACAATGTCTTGACTCTCATTTTGAAAGGCACTTTTCAAAGCTCCTTTTGGTTTTTTGCTTGTAATGATTTGTTCACTTTAAGGATGAGGAGTGGCAAAAAATGGATGTTTTTCCACAACATTGGGACTAGATGTGGGCTTCGTTCCCTTTGATCCTTTTTTATTAAGGGGTGACTTGATTTACGGCTTGCCCATTCGTCTGCTTGTTCTTGCTCCATAATATATCCTATTACCGTCTCTGATGGCACACTTGCATCATCCTTTTCAAGGCAAGATTTGATGCATTGTCTAGGTATTCCACACAACTGAGCTTTCACTCGACTCTATGAACTAGAATATCTAACATTACACCCATTGCAAATCCAAACGTAACCTCCACCACCTAGAACCTATTGTATCATTTGAACATATTTCCATAGAGGAGAATTCAAATCTGTTTTGAATTGAAATTGACCTGTGGAGCTAGAACTAGTTGCCATTGTGATTTTTATGGCAAGAAATTTTGTTAAAAACACATTCAAAACAAAAACAAAAAATAGCTATACAATACCTAGATCTTTTGAATCTTTGATACATTCCTAGAAGAAAGGAAAAAAATATAGATAAACAAAGCGAAAAAATTGTTTCTTGTTTGTAAATTGTAAAACAAAAATGGATGAAAAAATTCCCAAGAAACTTACCTCTTTGCAAAAAATTCCTTCTATGATCTTCTTGGCAGCCAATAAACACTTGTAAATGCATAGAATGACAATGCAATCGATGTAGAACCTTCAAAGATCAATGCAAAAAAAAAATTCAGCCTCTTGGAATGATATTTGCTGTTTGCAAAAGAAATGAAACAAAATGGACTTGTTTTGGTGTTTAATGTGTTTTGCAAGTCAATATTAGGGTTCATTTGGGTGCCTAGTCAAATCAATTGACTAAATTAATTAAAGCAAAAAATAAAAATAAAAAAGCATCCAAATGTGATGCTGCAAGAATGGGTTCCCTATGGGTTCGCCCGGGTTTGTCCCGAGTTCACCATAGGCGAACTGGGTGGCCTTTGGAAACCCCAGGGCCCAGACCCACAAGTGAACTAGACCAGTACCTGGATCTGGTTTGAACCAGACCGGGATCCATTCGGTTGCCAGAAGGATCCAGTAACATAGAAAAAAACACATCGATGGGGTGTTAAATGACATCATCTATGATACAAGCTCATTTGATATCTATCTAGTCAACAACAAGAAATACAAATATCATATTTAGTTAAGTCTAATTAGACATCCAAGAAATATGAGCCCATTTGACATCTATTTGATCTATATTAGAGACATATGCCTTCATAAGAGAGAAGGGGAATTTGCCAATCTGAATTCCATGCTATTTCAAAGACACTCATGTATCAATACAAAATAGCATGATAATATATATGTTGGATTTAATAAGATTGATATTAAAATTGGATGTATCCATAAATAGTTGGAGAATGGTATGGATTGTCATGAGGTCTTGGTAGGAGAACATTATTAAAAGAAAAAAGAGACTAGATCACCTACAAGCTAAAACAAAGTCAAATGTTGTGTCATAGAATCTACAAACTGGAAGAGCTTACTTCCATTAGTGGGATTGTGAGATCAAATCATCTAACCGTTCAACTTCAAATAGGAAAGGGAATAGAGAGAGGTGATGATATTGTATTAATCTTTGATACATATAAAGGAATATCGTGGAGACCTATTAAGAACTGATATTTGTGATGTCTGAGTGCACAGAGTCACCCCATCTATCTAAATCCCCTTTTAACCTATAGTTTTAAGTAATGACATATTCAATTTGAGGAAAATCCCAGACTGGTGAATTTCATTGACTCATCTAAAAGCTTTTATACAATTTGTGATAAACATGGTGAACTCAGTAATTGTGAAATGCATTTCTCCATGGAGTTTGTTAACCATCTTAAAATGACCTTAACTGTCAGAAGGTTCTCTTATTGTCTCAACTAACCATAACTATCAGGCTTAAATTTTTTATATTCATCTATCACTCATAGTGCAACCTTAACAAAAATATAGCACAGTACAATCCATTGGACAATAACAAGTTTACAACATTTCTCAGTGAAGCAGCAGCAATTGAAATGTTAGTTTAAAGCTTGAAATAGGTACAAAGTGCATGCATGAGGTAGAGAAGCTGTGATCACTAAGGAAACATTTTGTCACAACATCTACGAGCACAATGTATATAATATGACAACTATGGGACTGTAATATTGTTTAAGGCAGGCTTAGGCAATATACTCTAGCATGCAACAAATAGGAGGGAAGATATTCAAGCATGTAGATTAACATATCATGTTCAAATTATGATCTATGAAACTATATGTTTTAATAAAATTTTAACTCCTTAAGGAAAGATCCTTAAAAGATTCTTCCAGAAAGATTTGTAACAGCTGATACCTAGTTTATCAGGATGCTATCTTTAAGATGTTGAGTAATTAGATAAATAAACAACACACAAAGTAGCACACAGAGACAAAAGATTTAATGTGGTTCACCAATGTGGCTACATCCACGGGAAAGCAGGGCAAAAGTGTTCTTATTATTCGCAGCAACATACATAAGGTTTTTCCCTCATTTATACAATAGTCTTCAAGAGAAGACGAAGAGACAAAGAAGGGAATATGAAATGAACAGTCGGACTTCATATCCAACAATCTCCCACTTGAAGTCTGATCCATGCTGCGACTTCACATCTGAACATTTTCCCATTTGAAGTCTGCTTTCCATGGCCTATTGTCTCTTAAAAAAAAACAAGAACCTTGCATCAGCCAATATCCAAACACAATCACCAAATCCCATGGTAATAAATAGGCCTCTGTGGTGGACAAGAATCATCACCATAGCTGGAATAGCAACCACAGCTAGTTGCTAATCATATCCAACTAACCATACAACATCAGTAAACTCATGTCAACAACATATACAGCCCATACAACAATTCTTATCACTGTATAATCCACTCTTCTGCACAAAAAAATACCATCTTCCAGGATAGCAAAACACACCAAAAACCATTGATGTGCAAAAAATCTGAAGATCCTTATACTGCAGTCCAATGAAAAACACACATATATCCTTGAACTGATGCTGCATGAGCAATGTCAACCAAAAAACAACTCAAGTCTACCAATCAGCACTTGCATAAAAATTGTGGCAAATAATCAAATCATGTAATACCAAGAACAACCATAAAGATCTGCAAACTGCAACCAATCTGCTGCAAAATAGAGCATACTTCCACAAACAATTTTCTGCTCACTTCTCCCAAGTCCTCCACATCTCAAATGATATGCATTAAAAGACCACATACTGCTGTTAACAAACAATAAAGTACAACAACAGGAGATGACCACAAACCAGTGATCATACCAGATGAATAAGAAACTGTAGGAAGAAACATAATACCATAAGAGAAGTTGCAAACCGTATCACATCCTTCTACCAGCACCACCAAGTGCTAAGCTGTGCCAAGTATGATCTCCTTTACCACCCCAAATAAAAAGTATTAACAACATCCAACCAATATGGATGTAAGCCACTCTAACCAAGGAAGATCAAACTCAAATCATTCCAAAACGAGGAACCATCCCAATCAGCATCTCCTAAACTCATATGCACAAGGAGATAACCATGCCAACATCCCTCAAATGAACCCTCCAAAACCAATAATCATAGCTCAAGGTCCATAACCATGAGAAGATAAAGCATAGAGAGAAATGCATCTAAAAATAGGATGGGCAATACCTATTTGAAGATAACCCGCTGAGTAGACCAAGAGTGGGGAATGAGAATGCTCCTCCAGGATACACCAAGTCACAATGACTCTCTCCAAGAACAATCTCCTCTAGGTCCATAATGAACTCACGTACATAACCAAGGGAAGGCTCCTCGATCTTCTTGTTGAAACCTCCAAAGAGTTAACTGTCTCAACAAATGTTCTCTAATCCCAAGAGAACTCCAGCCTCACCCAAGGTCTCCAAGTATCCAAAAGTACCTCCATGATCAATCCATGCTAAGCTCCAAAAAACAACACTGCACCATCATGAAGCTCTCCAAGCAAATGACCAAAGTACTCAATACCAAGAGCACCAACAAGACCACTGCCAAAATTCCCATTGCACGTCTGCATAACCTGGGAACACAAAATGACACTGTGATCTAACATCTCCACAAAGTAAGACATGCTCCAAAGAGCGTACCCTATATCAAGAGAACCTCTATCATGCCAAACACTCTAATCATCTATCCTCTCATCTCAAGGAAGCAAACCAAAAAACTGTATCAACAGTGAAGAAACTCGCGGATATAGACAGTCCACATCCGAGTCATCTCACTACAATCAATGGGTTGTGCATACCCATTAACTACATAACTCGAATATCCAAAAGAAGCATGCAAACTGGGATATCAAAGAGAATAATCTGTAGACTTAAAGACTCAAACACCAGATCCACCTTAGATCCGATTTGCCAATCTACAACGAGTATCGCATGGACCTCATAAACAAAATCTGTAAAATGATACCATAAGCAAATGCTATAGAAAGATATCAACAACTCCACACTGAGAAGGCTGCAAAATGCCTCCTCAAACCATGCACAAAGCATGCATGCAAAACATAGATTTTAAACAGAAAATCTACGAAACCAATAACCCACTCAATGTAACTCCCTGCTCCACTGGGACTGTGCACTAGCAATAGCATCTTTTGCAGCATGTGTAACAGCTGCAGCTGCAGTTTGTTGCTCCTCCTCTTCTACAGCTGCCCCCGCCTGCAGAGCCTCCATGAATCCCTTCATTCCCGATCTTGAAGAAGTTTTTGTTCTCGAAATGCTCTAGGCGCTTCTCTCTTTGATGTGACTCAATCATACCCTTGTCATAGGCCTAACATTATAATTCCCTGTCCAATCTGCCACTGTCGCAAGCTTTTCGCCCTTGGAGAAAGGTGCATAGGGCACATTCTGCAGCTGATTTTCTAGAAAAGAAGGGCCTTCCGGAGGCCCTCAGCCATCCGGATTGTCCACCACAATCGGCACTTTTAACTGTAGCTGCACTGTTCCAACCATTTTATCGGCTTGGCATATCGTCAAACATTTCATGTGCCTTGTGTTGTTGGTATTGAAATACCCATCACCGCCCCTCTGAAAATATATCCAAGCATGTGATTTTCTGCAATCAAACCAAACCCCAATCTTTCGTTGAGGTTTTGAGCGGCTTCAATCAACAATCAACATCTTTTAGAGTTTAACAGACTCTCCATGCAATAATGCCTGCTCTGGTTTTTTTTGTTTTTTGGTGCAATTTGACTCCAATTTAAGACTGCAAACCTGTATCTCTTTCTCTGATACCTGGCAAAACCTTTAGTCTTTAGACAACAGCTTCAACTTTGTAAACCCTTTATCCTACCTCCTCTCCCTGGATCTCACAAGCTCTGATACCAATTGTTGGAGTAATTAGATAAATAAACAGCACACAAAGTAGCACACAGAGACAAAAGATTTAACGTGGTTCGCCGATGTGGCTACATCCACGGGAAAGCAGGGAAAAAGTATTCTTATTATTCACAGCAACATACATAAGGTTTTTCCCTCATTTATACAATAGTCTTCAAGAGAAGACAAAGAGACAAAGAAGGGAATATGAAATGAACAGTCGGACTTCATATCCAACATAAGAGAGGTAACTTTTAATTCTTTTATATACCACCCATGTCATGGATTTCAAATTGGTTACAAGTCTTATACTAGATTTGTTGTTTAACCCTTGCATTATATAGCAAGTGAAATTGAAATGTGTTTCTCAAAAATCCTGATGTGCATTAAATGCATGATGCAGAGTAGCTTGTTATCACTAAGGAAACTTTGGGTCACAACATCTACAAACATAATGTATATATTTTTGATAACTATTGGACTGTGATAATGTTCGTGGCCACCACAAAGGGATATATTTTAGCATGCAGCAAATGAGAGGAAACATATTTAAGCATGTGGATTAATATCTTGTATTCAAATTATGATATACAAAACTGTTGAACTACTCTTATAAAAGAGAAGTGAGAAATAAAATACAACATTTGACTTATTCAAATATTTGGTTCAAATGTTGACAGAGTTCATCCAACAGGGGATGTGGTTTGAGTGTCTACTAATTTGCAACATTTACAGGAGACATGGGCAAAAGTCTACCTTTGAAGTCTCAAGGTTTGAGGGAGAAAAGGGTAAAAAATCTACCTTTCAAGTTTGAAGGTTTTTGGATGACCGTTACTCTTGTCTACCCACTATCCCTGCTCCACGCTACTGTGTTTCTTTAACCATGGTTGTATTGCTATATTCCAGCTTCACAGTTGTGTATGTATATAATATCCCCATATTAGGTATGTATAATGCAGAATTCCTGCCCAAAAAATGACTTTCAAATAATTTATAGTAGTTGTGTTTGTAGATATTCACAGTTTATTAAATTTTAAAATTACAGTTGTGGGTTGCAAAATTTAACATGGCAATCATGGGCATTAAAACATTAACATTGCAACTATCGAGCTGTCATCCAAAGTGTTTTTTTAGTATGAGACTTATTGCTGTTAACAGACATTTATTTGACTATTCAGCACTGTGGTGTGGGCCCCCACGTCCACATGACAGGCACATAGGAAATTATGTGCTAGATAAGAACATCCATCCTCATCCCACACAAAATTCTCTAAAAGTTTTTAGACACTACAGGGAAGCCTCCGACATCCCCATGTCCAAAAAATACCATGTAATGTTGACTACACATGTTTAGCAAAGTGCAAAACAGAAAAATTAGCAGCAAGAACATGCAGGGTGCCACACATCCGCTTGCTTTCTTGGTAACAAAATTAATGTTTTATTTATTTAAATAAAATCTAGTTGTGTAATTAACTCAATAGTATAATATCCATTGCCTAAATTCAATACAAAGAGAATTTTGCCAAGATCTAGTTGATTGTTTCGATACAGCAGTTAAGTGATATGCCCTCTTACTAAAAGAAGATTACATATCTATATCTATATATAAAAAATATTTTAATTTTTTTTAACAAATAACAGGTCCGTCTGAAATAACCAGCTTTCAAGAGCCAAAGTGACCAAACATCATATGAGGATACAAACTGTTATGTCTAAAAGAAGTTTGTGTTGGGAAGTTTAAAGGTTCTTAAGAAAAAATGCTAAAAGTTCACCGCTTTTTAGAACCACTCTGTTGGAATCAATTTAAAAGCTTGTAGTCTTTAAACTCATTTGTATGCTTTTGGTGAAATTGATTAGATATGTATAATCTTTATAGACTTTCAGTGCCTAGTTTATTTATTGTAGCTATGTTAACTAATAGAAACAAATCCCAAGAGAAGATAACTGAATGTCTTTTATTTAATTTTCTTAAGGTAGAATGTACAGTGTATTTAATAAATATTTCTGATGTGTATCCTGTTATTCAATTGTAGGGAACAATCAACCAGGACGCATGGTAGTAGGTCAAACTTTCACAATTGGTGAGTAAAGTTTTTATTGTAACCTAAGTACATCCTTCTAGTTTTCTAAATTCTCAATAGTTCAATTAATTGACTTAAAGTCCAATAATATTGTAGCCCATATATGTCTAAAACTTAATTCTTGCGAAAAGGAGTATAAATTGTGGTTGTGGTGGTCTATCGAGAGTCAATCCTTTTCTTCTGAAATTCAATTTTTGCAAGCAGAAAGAGCTAAATAAATGTGTTCAAATCAACATAACTGCTCAGGAGATTAAGAAGTACATCTAATGTAACACACAGGAATTAGAAGGGATGCCTACTACAAGACCTATGAAATAATAATATAATATATAATGAAATTGTGAATTGCATTGATTCCACTCTTTACGGATCATGCCAATTCTTGTTTAGCAAATAGTATGTCCTTCAGAACATAAGTATACCACTTCCTGAAGAACCTGTAACAATGGTGTTGTATAATTCTGGGGGTTAATTCGGTCTGTATAAATACTTCTTTCTATATTGGTTATTTAGTACCTATACATTTCTTTAGAACTCTTTTCTGTTAGCAGGATCCATTTCCCTGAAACACCAGTGACTTCATTGCTAAAAATTCAGATTCAATTAATTGGCTTCAATTCCAAAATATTGTAGCCTATACATGTCCGAAACTTTGGATTTACGAAAAGGAACAGAAGTTGCGGGTGTTGTGATCTATCGAGAGTTGAACCATTTCTTGTGAAATTTAATTTTTGTGAATAGAAAGAACTAAATAAATGTGTTCAAATCAACATAACTGCTCAGGAGATTAGGATGTACATGAGGAATTAGAAGGAATGCCCACTACAAGTCCTATGAAATAATGACACAATATATAGTGAAAGTGTGAAGTGCATATATGTCACTCTCTAAGGATCATGCAATTTCTTTTTTAGCAAATAGTATGCCCTTCAGAGCATAAGTATACCACTTCCCGAAGAACCTATAACAATGGTGGTGTATAATTCCGGGGCTTAATTTGGTTTGCATAAATACTTCTTTCTATATTGATTATTTAGAACTCTTTTCTGTTAGCAGGCGCCATTTACCTGAAATACCTTTTACTTCATTGCTAAACGCTCAGGCTCTTTGATCAAGATGATAAAATGTTTCAAGACCTGGGTATTCACGTTCAGTTGGTTCACTGAGATACATGAATAATAGTAATTTTTTATTTTCTATGGCATAGAAATGATGCTCAATTGTAAAAAAGTCTGCATTTATGGCAGTGATTTGTTCTTACCTGTAATTCATAAGGTGTCAAACGGCTCAGAGTGCTCTAAAATTTTATCCTTGATATTGACACCGGTTATATGTCAATTGTCTTTAGTCTTCAATAATGCACCCATAAACATAATCAGATTTCTGTAATCAACAATTTTGACGCATGCTCAAGAAGCAGATGTCAGCTAAGACAACAATTTATAGTATATGATATAAAGGAAAGAAAGCTGTTCTTTATGGGTTTAGCTTAGTGATAAATGAGAGGAGGTTAGAAATCTACAGCGTAATGTATTCAAGGTCTCCTATATAGTTTTGTTGGAATTGGAATAATTACAATTGTGCAAAGAACCACTACAACCCACAGACTTTACATGCCTCAGGAAATAGTTGCATTTATTGTAATACCATAAAAGGTCATTCATCACCAGGAAACAAATGATCACCATGCTATTTTGTTTAGATGAAGCTTCTTATTGCATGCGTTTGGCTGGTTTATATTTTGCAAGTTGTATAAACTTAACGATCTAGTGAAGTTTTCTTTTAGTTTCAATAGTCATGTTTATCATAATTTTACACTTCTTCCAAGTTAATTCTTCTTATCTTTTTCAGAGCCCATGCTTACACTTGGCAGCATTGATCATATTATGTGGAGTGACAACTGGACAGTTGTTACAGCCGATGGTAGCTTGTCTGCACAGTTTGAGCACACTTTATTGATTAAAGAGGACGGTGTAGAAATTTTAACACGTTGCTAAAACAAGTTCTCTCAATTCCAGATCTTCTGTAATGGCTTCTAGTCACAAGGAGTAACTGATTTATACTAAGAAGCCAAGCAGCCAATTTTCTATTTCAAAAGTTTTCTTTTATTGGTCTGTTGATTGTTGTACACTAAAGACTGGACATTTATAGAGTACCATTTTACAGGAGTAAGGCCACTCTGAAATTTCAGTGGCTTGTTAATTGGTTTGGGCTTAAATCAACAGTCACACTTACATGAGTCCAATGGTGAACTACTTACGGCTTATGACCATTGGTTTTGCATCTAATTGAAGTAAACTTTGTTGTGATATATCATTCTTTTTCATATTTGAGAAGATTCAGTATAAAGGCATTTTTTGATGGTAAAAGTCACTCATACTTTATTTCAAACTTATGATAAGAATTAAAACATTTTGCTTGGTTTGCAGGAATCAGTAGGTTTGTAAATCAGGTTTTAGGTCGCAAAATACATTCAGATGCAGGTTACATGGCAACAGAAGCAGGCAAGGAACATATCCATGAAAGAGCCACCCATGGGATGTAGTGTTATAAACTAAAAAGAGTAAGACAATATGATGATATGCAGTCACAATTTCTTACTGTCATTCTACCTCAGTGTAGGATGTTGAGTGTTCAGAATTTCAAACAAGTAATCAAAAAGCAGAGAGAAAGCAAGTTATTGGACTCAAGCATTCACAAAATTTGAGGTTCTAAAATTAGCAAAATATCTTATTGCTCAAGTTTGAAGTGCTAGAAGGAAGAAGAGAAATTCACAGATTGAAGGGTTGTGTAATGGAAAAGTTTAGAACAGAATGGTTGAAGAGTTATTTAAACAGTTATTTATAATTTATAGTTGAGAGAAATGATGAATTTAATCTGTTTTGAATCTCGATACCAACCAGAATTGATGTTTTGTTGAAAGCGGTCTCTTAGAGGAAAAAATAAATAATAGGTTTCATATTGTTGAATCAGATGGACTGGGGACCTTTCAAAATTTTCTTTTTCTTTTCCTGATAATTGCTTACTGCATAAGGTATGCTTTTAGTGATACTTTCAGGCATAATTTGATCACAATGAAGGGGCCATTTGGTTATTTGTTTGCCGAAAGTTAAAATTATGCATAAATAAGGTGTACATTTCAAATTTGGAGATTTTTGGAAATTGTTTACCTATCTTTGAAGTACCATTTGACATAACATTATGAATAAGTCATTTACACTATAGGCATCTCGAGAAGGATATCTCTCGATGTATTTTATATATATTATTAAATATATATGTGCTAGTAGCATTCGCGATGCAACATGCAAAACATTAAATAAATTAGGATTAGGGTTAGGGTTAAGGTTAGCATAAGGGTTAAGGTTAGAGATAAAATTAGAGTTAGGTGTAGGGGTAGGGTTAGGTTTAGGTTAGGGTTATGTTAGGTATAGTATTAGAGTTAGGGTTGAGGTTAGCATTAGGTTAAAATTAGGATTAGGGTTATGGTTAGGTAAGAATTAGAGTTAGGGTTGGGTTAGGGTTAGAAATTAAATTATGGTTAGGATTGGGGTTATAATTAGAGATAGAATTAGGGTTAGGGTTAGGGTTAGGACAAGGGTAATGGTAAGGGTAAGAACTAGAGTTTGGGGTTAGGTTTAGAGATAGAATTAGGGTTAGGGTTAGGGTAAGGGTAAGAATTAGAGTTACGATTAGGGATAGGGTTAGGGTTAGTGTAAGGGTAAGAATTAGAGTTAGGGTTGGGAATAGGGTTGTGAGTAAGGTTAGGGTTAGGGTTAGGGTTAAAATTAGAGTTTGGGTTAAGGTTAGGGGTAGGGTTAGAGTTAGAGATAGAATTAGGGTTGGAGTTAGGATTTTTGATAGGGTTATGGTTAGAGATAAAATTATGGTTAGGGTAAGGGTAAGAATTAGAGTTAGGGTTACAGTTAAGGTTAGGATTAGAGATATTATTACGGTTAGTTAGGGTTATAATTAGAGATATAATTAAGGTTAGGGGTAGGGTTATGATTAGGAATAACATTACAGTTAAGGGTATAGATATAATTCAGATTAGGGTTAGGGTAAGAATTAGAGTTATAATTAGAGTTAAGGTTGGGGACAAGGTTAGGGTTAAGGTTGGGGTTAAGTTTATGCTTAGAGATAAATTTAGGGTCAGGGTCAAGGTTACAATTAGAGATAGAATTAGGTTTAGGTTTAAAGTTAGGATTAGGGCTAGGGTTATGGTTAGAGATAGAATTATGGTAAGGGTTGGGATTAGGGTTAGGATTAGGATTTGGGATAGGGTTATGGTTAGAGATAGAATTAGGGTTAGGGTAAGGGTAAGAATTAGAGTTTGGGTTGGGGTTAAGGTTAAAATTAGAGTTAGGGTTGGGGATAGGTTTAAGGTTAGGGTGAGGGTAAGAATTAGAGTTAGGGCTAGGCTTAGGGTTAGGGTTAATGTTAGGGCTAAGGTTAGGATTGTGGTTAGAGATATAATTATAATTAGTGTTAGGGGTTAGGGTTAAGATTATAATTAGAGATATAATTAAGGTTAAAGGTAGTTACAATTAGGATTAGGTTAAGGGTTATAATTAGGGATAGATTTAGGGTTAAGGTTATGGTTATAGATAGAATTAGGGTTAGGGTTAGAATTAGAATTAGGACTAGGTTTAAGATTAAGATTGCGGTTAGAGTTATAATGAGAATTAGTGTTAGTTTTAGAAATAAGGTTAGGGTTAGGGTTAGGGTTACAATTAGTATTAGTATTAGTTTTAAAATTAGTGGTTAGTGTTAGGGTTACAAAAAGAATTAGTGTGTTAATGTTAGGGTTGGAGTTAGGGATAAGTTTAGGGTTTGGGTTATAATTAGAGTTATTTTAGTTTTAGAATTAGTGTTAGGGGTAGAGATAAATTTTGAGTTAGGGTTAGCAATTAGTATTAGTGTTAGGATGAGATATATAATTAGGGTTAGGGTTAGGGTTAAAGTTATAATAATAATTAGTGTTAAGGTTAGGGTTAAAGTTACGATTCTAATTAGTGTCAATTTTAAAATTAGGTCGAGAGTTAGAGATATAATTCTAATCCTATTCCTAACCTTAACTGTAACCCTAATCAACCCCTAACCCTAACCCCAAGCTTTATCTTAAAAAATTAATCTTAACCCTAATCTTAGTTGAACCCTAACTTTAATTGAATTATAACCCTAACCCTAACCCTATTGAACTATAACCCTAATTGAACCCTAACCCTAACCCTAACCTTAATTCTAATCATAACCCTAATCTTAATTATAACCCCAACTTTAAACCTAATTCCAATTCTAACCCTAACCATAATTCTAATCCTATTTGTAATCCTAATTCTAAAACTAACCCTAATTCTAATGGTAACCATAATTCTAACTATAACCTTAATTAACCCCTAACCCTAATTGAACCCTAAACCTAATCTAGCCTTAAACTTAACTTTAATCAAACATTAACCCTAATTATAATGGTAACCCTAATTGAACCCTAACCCTAACTTAATCTCAACCCTTACCTTAATTGAATCCTAGCCATAACCCTTGTTAGACATTCCTCAACCCTAATTAAATCCTTATTAAACCCTAACCCTAATTGTAATCATAGCCCTAACCCTAACCCTAGTTGAACTCTAATTGAACCCTAACTTTAACCCTAACCCCAAACTTTATCTTATATCCCTAACCCTAATTGAACACTTGAACCCTAATAAAACCCTAACCCTAACTCTAAATGAACCTTAACCCCAATTAAACTCTAACCTTAATTGAACCTTAGAAACCTAACCCTAATTATAAGTTTAAGTGTTACCCTAATTATAATCATGATTCTAACCCCACAACTAACCCTGACGTAAATGTTAATTCTAACCCAAACCCTAACCTTTATTGTAATTGTAATCCTAAGCCTAATCATAACCCAAGATTTATCTTAGAACTCTAATCTTGACCTTAATTGAACCCTAACCCTAATTATAATTGTAATCATAACCCTAATCTTAATGTAACTCTAACCCTAACCCTAACCCCAAGATTTATCTTAGAACCTTAACCCTAATCTTTATTGAAGCCAACCCTAACTCTAACCTTAACCTTAATCTTAACCCCAATCCAAACTGTAAAATTTATCCTAGAACCCTAACCCTAATCTTGATTGAAGCCCAACCCTAACTCTAAACCTAACCCTAATCCTAATAGGTTAGTTAGGTTTTACCTCTTAAGAAAAAAGGAAATTTAATTTTCAATCTCTTTTTCATTATGTAAATTATATTATGGGAAAACGATCAGAGAAAAAAAGAGCTAGGGTTTGAGTTGAAAGCTTGCTCAAGAGATTCAAAGGCTTGAATTGTCATGAATAATTATGTGGCTTGCTTGTGGATTTGAGAGTATATCTCCTTTTATTGTCATCATTTATTTGTTATTTTTTTGGTTATCTTATTTTAAAATGAACATAAATTGAAATAAATTATTTAAAAGCCTTGATGCAATAATTAGTGGTGTTTACTTGGTGGAAAGGATTGTTTCCTTATTTCAATTTGTATTACTAAAATTTACTTTCATTTTATTATGTATGTTTAGTTAATAAATTATTTTAAAATTTTAGAAAACAAAAATTGTGTCCAAAATCTCACAAATTTCCCCTATAATTTAAATGAATGAATTTTTATGATGTTTAATGAATTTGAAAATAGAGGGTATTTTTTAGAGTCTTGAGTTTTTATATTTTATATTTATTAAAAATTGAAGGTTCTTTAATGGAAAACTTGGGCTTTGAATGAATTTTTTAGAATTTGAAACTTCCAATTAAATTTATCTTGTGGAAACATGATTTTTTCTATATAATTAATGTGTTATCACCCTTGAATGCATGTTGTGTGTTAAAGTTTTCTTATCTTTTTTCTAAGGGTTAATTGTAGAAGTTAGTTGTCTCATAATGTATGGTAGAAATAATTGAGAAGTGAGGGCCTTGAGTTGGTGGATATAACTATGAGATGCAATGTTTGAAAATACTTATGTTATCCTTATGTGAATTTACTTTATTTTATTTCAATTTGTATAATTAGAATTTACTTTCATTTTATTATGTAATTTTAGAAAACAAAAATTGTGCCCAAAACCTCACAAAATTCTCCTATAATTTAAATGAATGAATTTTTATGATGTTTAATGAATTTGAAAATAGAGGGTATTTTTTAGAGTCTTGAGTTTTTATATTTTTTATTTATTAAAAATTGAAGGTTCTTTAATGGAAAACTTGGGCTTTGAAGGAATTTTTTAAAATTTGAAACTTACAAATTAAATTTATCTTGTGGAAACATGATTTTTTCTATATAATTAATGTGTTATCACCCTTGAATGCATGTTGTGTTAAATTTTTCTTGTCTTTTTTCTAAGGGCTAATTGTAGAAGTTAGTTGTCTCAAAATGTATGATAGAAAGAATTGAGAAGTGAGGGCCTTGAGTTGGTGGATATAACTATGAGATGCAATGTTTGAAAATACTTATGTTATCCTAATGTGAACACAAAATTTAAATTATGCAATATATACTTATGAAAATAGATTTTTTGTATGATAAAAATGAATATAAGACTAATTACATGCCATATTTGAAAAGATGCTTCACATATTAATAATGAATTTGAACATAAATATTTAAAGTGTTGAAAGGCAATTTAGAATGATGCATTGTATTGGGGATGCAACATGTTGAAAGCACATATAAAAGGATGGGTTGTATTTGGAATTATGCAATGGCTCGAAGGATATTTGGAAAGATTGATTGCACTTGTGAGAATTGCCAAGATGGTCACTTACTATTTGAGACCATATGTTTGAATTATCCTACCATGGTTTTTGAGAATTAAGGGACACCAATTTTTTTCTAAACTTACCACATCTTCCTTATTGTTTGGACTTGTGTAGTTCATCATGTGTATGGGAAAACTTTGGTTGAAGTGTTTAATTTGTGGTTAATCTTATATGTCATTCTTTTGTATGATAACTATGAAGACTATCTCTTAGTTCAAAGGGTTGGGCCTTAGTGTCCCATATGGTTGGGTGTTATTGACCACCACTATGATTGTATGTGTTAGAAATTTGAAATAGATTAATAACCTAAAGAACTTTATAAGAGAAACTCAAAGCTACATATGTTGAGCACACCATGAGACTGAGAGGAGGTGAATCACTCTACACAAAAACTTAATCCCTTTTGGACCTTGAAACTCTCAGCACAATACAATCCTCTTATCACAACTAAAACCCTTAATTAGACATAGTAGTTTAAATCCTCAGCATGATCAACAATACTCAGTAATGAAAGATATAGCAGTTTTACTTCTAATCAGATCAAGAGTAGTGAGAAAGAAACTAATAACACACACATGCACAAGGAGAACACCAAATTTACGTGGAAAATCCAATGAGGGAAAACCCATGGTGAGACGTAACTCACAATATGAAAGGTTCACTACCAAAAAGACTTGCAAGAAGGCCCACTGCCTTAGCAAGATACAAAGGACTTGCATCATTGAAGTACCAACCAAATTCAGGAGTAAGATACAAAGGACTTGATGAGATTCACTATCTCATAGTAGGATACAAAAAGTTTATAAGAGATTACAATGTTTGTCAACAATTTACTCTACTGAGGCATAAAATCACAATTGACCTTTCCTTTCACACACTTTAGCACTATCTCTGCTAGATATTCAATACAATCCGCACACACTTCTTCACACTTGTACACACTTACATCATGTTGCATCCAAAATGATCTTCCATTTATATCCACCACAACTCTACAAAACTTCAATTAAGTCGCCCAGGAAGAAGATAAACAATGAATTCAACAAGGCAACCATCAAAACATAATGCAGTCCTATCCCAAAAATAGAGAGGACCAAAAACAAACTTATTACATCTTCCAATGTGATCCAAAATAATTCGCACACTGGCGCACAACAATCTAAGTCAACATCAAAGGAAATGTGTAGATGAAACATGAAGCACATAACTTGTCGACTCAAAATAATTCTTCCAATTGAATTTTGTTAAGGTGGTTCTAACCAAGATAGGTCAAGACCCAAATCTAACTTAACACATCTTCAATTGTTGGTGCAGACCCCCAAACACATAGTGCAAACAAAAGAACAAGACTGTCGGTCAGATATATGCAAATAACCCAAGAAGCCAACTCAAGACCCAATGCAACACCAAAGCATCCAAATAGCAACATGCAGACTAAATGGGGATGATCCATGAACATCCAATAACACTTTTATACACTTCTTTCACACTATCATGCCATTAGCAACCACCGCAAACCAAACAAGAGTAGAATACTCCATCTAGGAAGCACAAAGGTCATAATTAGAAGATAACCTTAATATATCAACTTACGGACCACTTCATCTCATGAAATTGGAACTGAGACACAACATAGACATTGAGAGCACATTCACCAAGCCATATGAGTAGAGACATCAATGCAAAGAAATGCAAAGCATTTCTCGGACTAGTTTGGACAACCAATAATACTACCAACCTTCTGCAATTCATAGAACTCTCCTCGACAACACAAGTGACTTGAAAATATAGGAGTGCAATTTCCACAAAGCACTAACATTGAATCCCAACCCATAAGACCAAAACTTCAACACGGAGGAATGCAGAGCATTCTCCCAGATAGACTTCAATGTAGCTTTCTAAACTAGAAACACTTAAGTACCGTGTGGAGGCCAGATCTTTCTTTCAGCAACACATACTTCATTAGGAACATTAGGAGATAGCAAAAGACATATTGTAGACCTTTAGTAATATCTCTCCATTATCAGCCATGCTTCTAATCCTCATCTAAATATATTATTAAAAACAACTATGCTGACATAACTAGTGCACTATACAACTTTTCTTGGTATGGAACAAGGCATGACATCTAACCATGAACTTATGCTACTCTTTTTTAGCATGACAACCAACCATGAACTTCATAAAACATCAAATAAGGCAAGACATCCAATGACAACCAAAAATCAACAATCTCCTCAAGTGTCATCCAACCATGAACTTCAAGAACCATTAGATAAGGCATGACATCCAATGACAACCAACAATCAACAATCTCCTCAAGTGTCATCCAACCATGAACTTCAACAACCCTTCTATACATCAATGTTAGCCCATATTGAAAGTTGTCAACAATGACAACCAATGCCAACTACAAAAAGGACATCAGTACCAACTAATGCCAACAAATTCCCAAGCATGACAACCAACTGCCAACAATCTCACACCAATCTCCTCGAGTGTTGACATCAATGGAAACAACTGCCAACAACATAAACCTGGAAAAACATAAACAGTGCAAACCAACAACTCTGAGAGATATGAAATGTTAGGATGACAAAATTGTATTAAGAGCTTCCAAGATGAAAAATACAAGCTAGATAGTGAGTTTATGTAGAACTAAGGAGAGGATGAAGGTGACAAATCAACCAATAAGAATTGATCGCCAATAACCACCAACATTAAATAAAGTGATGAAAAAGTAAATACTCCACCCTTAAAGAGTGAAAACACCTCATTACTTTATCTCCTAGTTATTAAATGATAAACTCGGTTTATTATCCTAAGCAAGTTTAATAAAAGTGTAGGAAAAACCTATAACTAAGATAAAATAAATTAACCCACTAAGAAAATAAAAACCTACACCAACACCCCCCTTAAGCACAACTTAGGAGGATGGAAAAGATGATGTGTCCCATCAAATGAGGCCATGTTAGGTATCCATGTACATATACAATTCCTCGAAAAAGAAACCCCCCTACAAATAGAGAGAGAATGCCACCCCACAAATAGAGAGAGAATGCTCCCCCTAAAATAAAGAGAGAAGAAGAGGACTAAGTAGCCCCCCCAAAGAAGACACCAACTGCACCCCAAGAAAATCTTGAAAATGAAGGAACATACTCTTAGTGAAGGGTTTGGTGAAGATGTCCCTAATATGATCCGATGTCAATAGTACTTGAGATCAATGATCTTCTCATGAATCAACTCCTGAATATAATGCATGAGGATCTCAATGTGCTTGGTTCGTTGATGATGGATCAAATTGTGAGATTTGAATTGCACTCTGGTTGTCACAAAAGATGACTGTGGGCTTCTAGAAGGTAATGTCAAACTCGGTGAGACTGTTCTAAAGCCAGATTTTCTCAGTAGTAGCATTAACTGCTCTTCGATACTCAACCTTTGTAAATGAAAGAGCAATAACAGATTGCTTCTTACTCAACCAACAAATTGGACTAGAACCAAGGGAAAAGAAATATCTTAAAGTAGACTTGTGATCCTAAGAATCGCTTGCCCAATCTAGATCTGTGTCCCACCAAGTGAAAATCCATTCCCATTGCATAGTTAATCCCATAATTGTGAGTACCCTTGATGTAGTGAAGAATCCACTTAACTGCTTTCTAGTGTAGCTCATGTGGCTCCTACATGAATCAAGAGACCATACCTATAGAATATGAGATGACGGGTCTTGTGTGAGACAAATATATGAGACCATGAACAAGTTGTCAATACAAAGTTCCATCCACCAAAGGCGAAGAACGCTTGGCCTCAAGTTTGACCCCTAAGAGGAATGGAGTCAGTGCAGGATTACAGTCAACTATGTGAAACATGTGGAGCATATCAAGTGTGTACTTAGGTTGTGCAAGAGAGATACTTGAAGAAGACATAGTGATCTCAATCCCCAAGAAGTAGTGTAATAAGTCAAAGTTTGACATCAAAAAATGATCATGAAGGGCGATTTTCAATGCCTAAATGGTGGATGAGTGACTTCTTGCGATCAAGAAGTCATCGACATAGAAAGTGTGAGTATCATCCTGCTACAAAATGTAGACATTAGGATCAGAATGGCACTGATCGAATCCAACTTTTAGATGGAGTTCATCTTGGCATACCAATCCCGACGAGCCTATTTGAGGCCATAGAGAAACTTCTGAAGATGACACATAAGTGAAGGATACTTAACAAACCCTTGTGGCTATTCCATATATATCTCCTCTTGAAGATCATCATGAAGGAAAATACTATTCACATCTATCTGATGAAATTCCATCTATGTGTTCCAGTGATAGCAAAGACAACTCAGATGGAATTCATTTTGGCAACTGGTGCAAAACTCTTTAAGTAGTCAATCCTAGGAACCTGAGAGAATCCTTTAGGAACCTGATGAGCACACGGCTATATTGAGTGGGGGGTGAATTAGTATAATACAATCTTTTCAATTTAAAACTTAATCAACCACAATAATAACAACCATGCAAGATCTAACAATTATGCAACACAAGAGGAACACACAATTTACATGGAAACCCTTACAGGAAAAAACCACAGAAAAATATTGCTTTTATATAAATCTCTTTTACAAACTTCTTTCTACAAATTGTGTAGGCACCAACCCCTAAGAAACTTCAATTTTTACAATATGAGGCACCAACCTCAATATCAATTTCTCCTCTAAATTTTTCTATAATTTTCTTCTCTAATCTACTATAATGTTGATTACAAATCTGCCATAAAACATATTACAATCTCCTTATAGAACTTATTACAATTTTTCCATAAAAATTCTCACATTATCCTCATAAAACTTATTAAAAGTCTTTCATAAAAGTTCTCAAATCTCCTCATATAATTTGCAAATGATCTTCTTAAAACTTGCTCTCCATCTGTTGGTGTATATGATATAATTATTTATCTTTTACTCCACACAACTCATTCTAACTCAAAATTTAATCTCTTTTTATACCCCATTGTATGCCTTTAGGAATGGAGGCGACTCTTCAATAAAGGGTTGATTTTATGAACAATTCATATACATCACAAAGGGAGGTGACTTTTGTAAACTAACATCCTCCTTAACATAAGCGCTTAATAGAAGAAGTCAACCTTGCATTTTTAATTTATTTTAAACATAAGCACCCTTTCACTTGGGTGAATGACATTAACATATGTTTATATTAATATTTTAAATTGTTGGTTTATGTTTATGTTGTATGTATTTTCAATCATAATCACTACTACAATATGCTATTGTTGTCCATTTATGAGATCGTTGCTCATTGTCTTGTAATTGCTTGCTAAATAATCAACAAATATTCTTAATTGATTGATAAGATATAATCTTATCGCTGTTCTTGATATGCAAATCATCCATTTTTTATTTTTGGAATATATTTCATCGTTGTCTTAACATATAATCGTTGCTTTAATATATTTCTTGTGTATTACTTAGGAAGTTGGCTATCATACATTATATATATTTCATCATTGTTATAATATGTATATGTCATCAAACATATATGACATCAATCCTTGTAGGACGGCCACCATATACATGTTCTTCATATTAATTGCACCACTCCATAGACATATGAATAAGATAAGTTTTTATCTTCTAGTGATCATAATCGCTACTTATAAACTTTAATCTTATTAACTCATCATAAACCAATTGTATCACACAAGTTTAAATATTTAATTTAAACTTAATCTCTTTTTCTTTAGTCTTCCTCTTTCTTTCATTGTCATCCAAACTAGGCCACTTTATATTGTCACTGATTGATTATTAATATCAATTCAATACTACCTCTAGATCTTGTCGTTCTCAAATAATCTTGATATCAATGACAACATACAATCTCGTCCATACATCTAACCATCTTATCCATGAACCTTTGACATCAATGAAAATTTCCAACAATCTCCCCCTTTGTCATTAATAGCAACACAAACATATTTCCCTCCTTTTGTATTGCTCCCCCTTACTATATGTCTCCCCCTTTGACATCAATGGCAAAGGGATGTTTATAAAACATCTATCCACAAATAGATTATGGGAAACATCTAATCATATTTTTAGTACTTACATCCAATGTAATAGGGATACACTTCTCCCCCTATTGGGCATTCTCTAATGCTCCCCCTTGCTTTAATATTCCTCTTTCTCTAACTCTCCACCCTTTGTTTCTATGATATTTGGGTGGCATGCTTCCTCTAGAGTTGTCCAAGAGAATTTGGATAATCTCCTTTAACATGTTCAGGAATTTTTTTAGCTATCCCATTAACCTTTTATATATCTTCAACTCTTCTTCCTCTATCCATGGTTGTTAAATGAAGATCATCCTTTTGATACCTTCACGAGAGTCTTCTCATCTTCTTTCTCTTTCTCAAGATTTCTGATTGTCATAACTAAATGATTATTTTTATGCTCTTTTCCATCCTTTGCATGAGAACTTCTTGAAATCAATGGCATTATTCTCCTTTTTCTAATAATTCTCCCTCTTTCTTGAAATCAATGACTGTGAGATACTTATTCCTTTAATGTGAAGTTGAACATAAATACAACCATATCTTCACTTTCTCTAATGGTTTGGAGCCCGTTTATGCTAAATATGTGTCCAAATCTACAAAAACCTCTAAAAAGAAAGTTCAGTGGGACTAAGTCGCCATTATTGGTGACTTAGTCAACTTTTGAATTTTTGAAAATCAGAGAGTGGAAATGGAAGCCCTCGGTCTGCACTTTTTGTTCCTGCGAGTATCCGGTTCTAAAACTTTGATTCTCGACCTGTAAGAGATTTTTTGTGGATGTTTTTCCATAGCCAAATAGGATATATCTTCAACAAGTCTTCAATCCATTCTTCAATGATTTCCAAACCCTCAAAGCACCTAAATCTACAAACACACAAGAAGAGAGAGAAATATTGATTGTTAGGGAGGGGAATTATAATGAGGAGAAAAACCCTTATTTATACATGTTATGCCCTAATTTCCCCAAAAATAACACAACACAAACCAACCTTAGGGTTTAGAAGAAAAAATCCCGTAAGAAATTAAGATTAAATTTGATTTTCATGCCACATTGGACTAAGTTGCCCAAGGTGGCGACTTAGTTCACCTGGAAAATTTTTAGTGGTTGTCGGGAATTAAGATGTGATTAATATTGTTTGTTGGGATTTTCTTATGAAACACACTTAAGTTGGACCTATAGGTGCATTAAGGGATCATTGTGCCATAAGAAAGGGTTGATTTAGTGATGACAAGCCTAGGAAAGTGTGAAGATGTGTTACAAAACCTTACAACACTTTGAAATAAGGCTTGGAAAGGGGTTAACAGAGGTCCAAAATCCATAGGAAAGGCCCAAAATGAGTGAAAAGTGTCAAGGCTACACTTTTTGGCAACACAGCTTGTAAATGCCATCTTTATGTGCATGGGTTAAAGGTATGCAATCTTTCATAATCTAAGATCTTGAACATTTCCCACAATTATGTAGATGCCAATTCATTACTTTCCCTTGATACCAATCTATTGGACAAGTGGATTCTTTTCTTCAAGTTTTGTGATAATTCATCTTTTGAATTATCTTCTCCATGGGGTTGAAGAATAATGTCATACTTAGATCCCCCTAAAATTGTGCTTCTCCTTATGGACTAGGAGATATCTCTTGTTCATGTAATGAAGTTTGCACTATCATAGATTTATCCTTCTCATTGTCTTGTTCTTGTTTCCTTCTCTAAACTTTTATAGACTCTCATTTTTGTTTGGTCATGGTATCTTCCATCTTGTGTTTGCTAGATGATTTCACAAAGCTACTTCTACAATATCGTGTAATATGTCCATATTTATTACATTTGTAGCATACAACACCATAGTCCACTAGATGAACATATGAATTATAGTTTCTACCTGTCCATCCATAAGAATTTCTATTTCTATTCCATCCCTCATTATATCTCCTATGTGTTCTACAATCTTTTATCTTGTGACCAAAATGATTGCATGAATAGAAATATCAATAGAAAGAATTTTGGAACTTGGATGTATGTGCTTGGCTCGGAGGAAAGAAATTCTTGAGATTGTCTTTGTTAGGTATAGGAGGAATCTTTGTCTTCTTTCTACCTTGATTTCTAATAGAGCTTTTGAAAGTATCATTGAGGTTTTTTGTCTTTCCCTCATTTTTCTTCTTAGGAGTCTCTTTGGGGTCTTCCTTGAATGTTTGATTTTCTTATTATCTAATTCTTGTTTTATTTGATGGTAACCTTTTCCCATTAATAATGCCATCTAGGATTTTGGTGCTCTTTTCAAACTTGAGACTTGTGTTCAACTTGGTGGTTGTCTTCTCCAATTATTTCCTCACAAAAACAAATTCACACTCTAACCTTTCACAAATTTCTTCTTTTTCTCTCAATTGGATGTTTACATCTTGAATTATTTTCTCTTCTTCAATTTGGATTTTTAAATTGATAATTATTTTCTCTACTTCCTTTATTTGATCTTTTGAATAAATGATCACCTTTTCATATTCTTATTGTATTTTATCCTTTGATTCACACTCTTCTTGAAATAGTAGCTTGTATTTTGAATTATTATTTCTAAGTTTGTTAATTTATTCTATATTTCAATAGATTTCTTCCTCAAAACCTTCATCATCATCTTCACTATCATATTTAGCTCATGTGAGTGCTTGTTTTCTTTATTATTATTTCCAATTTTATTGTCTTCTATTTCAAATGCCATAAAGAGAATCTCTTCTCTATAGCTATCCCAATCACTTTCATCAAATGATCTCTCATCTTTATAAGCATAGAGACTCTTCTTGTAATCATATTATTTCTTCTTATTGGTTCTATCATTCTTTTGACCATTTTTGTTTCCTTTCTTTGTATATAGCTCTTCTTCTTCATCACTATCACTTTCTTTTAAATATGGGAATTTCTTAACAAAGTGTCCTACTTTTCCATAATTGAAACATTTAAATGGATTTTTTTCTTTTTTGTTTATGTTTCTTAACTTCTTCCAAAATAAGCTTCCTCCTTTTCCATTTCTTCCTCGAAATTCCCACTTGGCATATGTTCTTTCTTTTTTTAGGGTAAGTGCACCAATATGTGACACAATTTTGGTGTCAAATAGGAAAAATTCACAAAAAAAGGCCGAAATTGGCCATTTGGCGTAAACCAAATGTAAAAGTTAAATAAAACCAAAAATCTCCTTTCAAACCCTCATTTCACTTCAACCCGCGGCTTGGCTTGGAGGATTTGAGGTCTGCAACTCGCGCTCGCGAAATATCATCCATTATTTGCATCCTTAGCTTGCGATTTTTCATGAGGATGTTGCCGACACGTTAGAGAGGTCAAAGATTGCAAAGAGGTATGCATTTTTATTCTATTTATTTCGAATTTTATTTAGAATGTAGATTGAAATAGGTTTTTATAATAAAACTTTGTTCTAATTCTTAGGGAATGAATCTCCACCTCGAAACATTGAGAATTCACAATCACCCCCTCACGAAGAGCCTCCTATACAAGAACAACCTGAAACCCCTCCATCAATTCATAGGCATCCTCAAGGAACACAAGAAAATATTCTAAATCAAATTGAAAACAATAAAAGAGACATAGAAAAATTAATTAGAAGATTAACTAAGCATGCCAAAGCCCACCCTTATAGGAGAGGGATTTCTGAATCATTCAAGTCAATTGTAACTCATATACGAGAAATGAGCGATAAAATAATTTTTTGGTCAAATAAGAGGCATGAGATGACACAATTTTATGCTAGTGGTTTGTCATATGCAGATGTCAAAAAATAAAAAAATAGCAAAGCCGACTTACGTACCCTATTTACAAACCCAAGAACCAATGCACCTTTGTCTCATGCATGGAGGAGGTTCCCCATCCATTGGTGCCACCATGAGTTAATTAAAAATAATTTTTGGGAGTGGTGGTGGATGGTATTTGACCAACCTCCATGCAATAACCATGAGGTACCACAATACTTTTTGAGGAAACTCTATTGTGAGTTTTCCTTAATAAAATGCCAAACTATTTTGACATCTTAGACTTTTAGGGTAGAGGTGGGGGCTCCACACATGATAGACCTGTTGCATGACGTAATCCACAGTTGGCATTGAGACCCTTGGGTAGACCCATGGTGGAGCATGTTGTTTTTCCTTCCATTGTTAAGGATGGTGTAAAGGTGGGCACACTAGAGTCGATTGACTCACTCACCCAAACCATTTTATAGTGTGTGAGGCCTTTAGTAGAGCTTGATGTGGAGGAGACATGTAGGTCCTGAGCCCCACCCCACCATTGTGGTGCTTGTGGTTTTGTTTTCATGTATGATTATCAAAGTTCTCGTGATGCAGCTACACAACCTACATCAGTTGCAGAGGCGATGGCTTTCACAAATGATTTTTTGAATGATACATTCGACATTGACACTCAGGTAAAATTTAGCAAGTTCATTTAATGTTATTTATTAAATTATATTTTGAAATTTAAGAATAACTAAATTAGTAGAATTTTGATATGATGAAATTTCAGGGTTAGACTGGTCATGAGACGTGCTCCATTCCTAGAGACCCTTATTCATTCTCGATGATGATTCCACATGTATGAAACTAGTATTAAAGATATTATTATTGTATTTGAACAGTTGAATGTTATATTTGAATGTTTGTCTCATAAGATGCTTTCGATTTCAAACAGTTTCCTAGTGGACCTTCGACCTCCACACATCCCAATTCATTTCCTCAAACAATTTTCACTCAGGTAGCCTTTATTCATTAATGGTGTTGTAAAACAATGTTAGCTATTTTTCATAATTTTGTCTATACAAATATAAAAAATTGATGAGAAACACAAACATTGCATTTGTATTCCTTGATCATGTCACATTATCTTCTCCTAATTCACTTTTTGTTCATTTATTCCTTCATAATCCCATCCCATTAACATTTAATAGTTCACCCTATTTTTCATGATCCCCTCCTAGCCCATCCCACTAATATCTCTTAGTCCATGCTATGTGTCATTATGCCCTTCTACTCCCATCTTATTGTACCCATTATTATTGCACCCTAGATGTTCCATGATCCCCTATGTTCCACCCTATGTTCCTTTATCCATTCTATGTTATACCATCTTTATCCACGTTTCATCCTAGATAACTCTTCTCTATTATTGCTACATAGAGGTCAAGTTCACACTTCATATACTATATTCAAATCCTATACACCTCCTAATTCACCCTATGTTGCATTATTCCCTACTAATCGCATCCCATTAATCTCTAATTGTCCACCCTATATTTTGTTATCCCATCCTAGCCCATCCCATCAATCTATACTAGTCCATCCTATGTTCCATTAATCCCTTCTATTCCCATCCCATTACCCTCTCTTATTTCACCTTATGTTCCATTATCCCCTCTTGGTCTTGTCCCATTATCTTTCCCTAATTCACACTATGTTCCTTTATTCCCTCCTAATCCCATTCCATTAACCTCTCATAGTTCACGCTATATTTTGTTATCCCATCCTAGCCCATCCCATTAATCTATTATAGTCCATCCCATATTCCATTACGCATTTGACTCCCATCCTATTATACCCTCTATTATTTCACCATATGTTCCATTATCCCTTGTTGGTCTTGTCTCTTTATCCCATCTATGCTATAGCACCTCCATCCAAATTTTATCCTATACACCGTTAGAAGAAATAAATTTTCTTCCACTCAATATTGACCAAAGTTGTCTTCTCCATTAATGTTGCACACCTCAACAACCAACTTAATGTGCTATAGTAAAACCATAGACACATCATAATTCATCGTATGTTCCATTATCCATTTGAAAGCTACTAGTAACATAGTAATCCTCACTTCATTCATGTGAACTCCATTGTGGCATTATCACTATGCTGACAGCATGCCATCATCAACATTAGTTCATCAACATATGCAATGCAAATCTCAATGAGCACTGAAATTTGGCATTTGCAAGAGTTTGGACCATCCCAGTGGACTTAGTACTTTCACCATTCTGTGATCTATAAGCACTATATTGTAGTCTCAACTGAGGCCAACCATTTACTCTTTCATTTATGACAGTTATAAAGGGACTACCAGAACTTCTTTATATTGATGTTAGATATGTTTTTTCATTTGCAGTTGATGAAATTAGATAACCCTGGTGATGTTGGTGGCACGATGGACCATGGATTTGCTACAACAATAGCCAGTTTTGATCCATTGAGAGAGGTATGCAACAGATTAGTTGATTTGACATTATATTTACTCTTTTATGGTCTATTATAGAAAATTTTCATGATACTTTTATGTATTTTAATTTCTATCTTGATGGTTGCTATAGGTGGTTGTCACTCCAGATCGTGGACGTGGTAATGTTGTAAATGTGTATGATGACTATATGTATGCAGTAAGTGATTATATTTTGTTATATGTCATTCCACAATTCAATTTCTATGTATTAACATCTTAACTTTTTATTGTATCAGTTGAAGGTCCAAAGTGAAGAGAGGAGGACTAGCGAGTGTGTTCGAAAGACAAGAGAACCAATAGTCACTCCATCCAGCTGAATTTCGAAGGCAGCACAGGATCTATTTCCTTCCCCTAGAAGGAAATGAATATGTATTAGGGTCATTTTTTGTATGCCTATGTGGCATTTTGGAACATATGTTTTGTACTATCGAGATATACGTGACATTTTATGTCCATATGGCTCCTTTGTACTAAGCCTGTATGGATTTTTTGAATATATTGTATATACTTTTATCAATATATAGCATTATATAGCCTTACAAATTTTTGATTAAAGAAATTTTTATTTTGCTACTACCATTCTTGAATGATGTTATCATGCATATCGTGTAAATTGTATGCTTGAATGTTGTAGGCATGGATTTTGTTTACATCTAATGCTTAATTAATTACTATCGATTTCTTAATAAGCCCCATCTAAAGAGAATTGTGTAAATAAGCTCCATTCCTAGTGGTTTGTATCCTTTGGAATGCTTCAATTACTTGTGCCTCACTCATTCACATGTATAATTCATGTATATTGTGTGTATTCATGTGTATGCTTCATTCTTCCAATGCATAGCAACAAAAATCTTTTGGGGAAAAAATCGACAAACCAAAAGTATAAGAGTTTTTGAAAAAATCGGGAAAAAATCATATTTAAAAAAATGTAAAAAATTGTAGAACAAGAGATAAAAACTATTTTTTTTGAAATTGAAAGGTATTTCCATAGCATATAGAGAGTAAATAAAATAAATATTTTAACTAATGAATTGTAAAAAATAGATTTTTGTAGTTTATATTCAAATCGTTGATTACATTGCATTGCACATCTTTCAAAGTCAAAGCATTACTTCACATTGCATATCTAATAAATAGATGTTGATAGATGACAAAATTTAAATTACAATATAGTTTCTACAAAGTCAACCTAAGTAGTTATGTAATTACTTCACATTGCATTAATAACTAGGAGCAACTGCCAATTGCATTTTCTTATCATGGCATTCTATGAGACTAGATTTCTTTGAGGTATTTTTTTAAATAGTTCACTGCCTTGTCTATGTTACCACATTTTTCATACATGTCTACCAAAGCATCTTGTCAAAAAATTAATTGCCTCGTTGTTATGGTTAAAATCCTAAAACAAGTGCTTTCAAACAAGCTATGGATAGTTGGAAAAAATATATCAAAAGCATAATATTTAGCAATAGCATAGACAAGACAGTGAATTGTACAAAAAAATGCATCAAATAAATGTGGTGATGGAATGCCATGACAAGCCATAGACAAGGCAGTGAACTATTTGAAAAGATACCTCAAAGAAATGTGGTCTCAAGGTGATGGAATTCCATGAAAATCAAATTTCTTTTGATTGTCATGGCATTCCATCACCATGAGACCTCACTTTTTTGAGGCATTTTTTCAAAGAGTTCACTGCCTTTTCTATGCTACCACATTTTTTGGTCTAGGAGCACCATTGAATAGAAGTCAATTCAAGGAGTAGGCTTTAGGTTTTAAGGTATTTTGTCTAAAATAAGTTCAATGAGACCATTTTCTATTGTAATGCGTCATTCTAGTTGATAGCTAGGTGTTTAGAAGGTCAAGTTTGCAAAATGTGCAAAATATTGAAAAAAGATGTAAAGTTGCTAAAAAGTTACAAAATTGCATTTTTAGGGAAGGCAAACGGTCATAGCATTTCAAAAGGAATTTTTAGGCATTAGGACAGTTATTTTGGAGGGAAAAATCATAAATAAGGTGGAAACCATCGATGTAAGCTGGATTTTTGAAGATTTGGAAGATTGGAACATTAATAATACTCTATTTTTTTCCACTTTTTATGTATTTTCTAAGTTTGCAGTGACTGTACGGCCCGTACAACTGCATAATGTTCTAGAAATATGTTTTGAATTCATTTAAAGGTGTGATTTTTCCACTTATTTCATTTGATTTGAGCATCCAACAGTGGATTCGGTGTAAGTTTGAGCAAATTCTTTGTGGCTAGTTTTATACCCTGTTTTAAGGGTTTGTAGCCTTTAAAATGTAAACTTGACCCATTCCACTTTTTGTGGCTCTTGTAACTTGTGGAATGGGATTGAAACATCAATAAACAAGTGAGGGAATGTTGAGAGAGTGCAGGGGAGGCTTGAAAATTTTTTGGGCATGAAGCCCTAGAGTGGAAAATTGTGTTTTCCAAGTGGAAAAGAGAGGTTTTGATATGGTAATGAGAAAAATAGGTTGGGGAAGCATTGTTTCTTATTGAATTGAGTATTTGCATAGTTTTTTAGACTGGTTTGAGGTGGTGGTAAGTTTGATTGAGGTCTGAAAATGTGATTTCCATTAAAACCCTTGATTTTTTACTATAAAAGAGGGCTTTGAGTTTAGGTATCTTGGAGGGTGGATGTCTGAGAAAAAATTATGGAATCTTTGGTTTGGTAGCTTGTAGAGAGCTACCCAATTGAATTTTGAGTGAAAGGGAAAGTTTAAGGTAGAGTCCCTTTGTAAAAGTGACCTAATTTAATGCCTAGTTGGTGTTAAAAGCCTGATTTGAGAGAGTTGTATCAAAGTAACCTATTGAGTGGTTGTGGTATGTTGTTGAGTACTTTGATGGGTGTTTGAAACCCTGATGAACTTGATTTGAAAGGAAAATACCAAGGAGATATACTCGATTGAGTGAGTTGCCATGCTACAAGGTATAAAGAAGTATTGTTGAGATAAAGAGTATTTGAGAACTTATCACTTGAAAGTTGATTTTGTGTGGAATTGTGTTGTGTGGATGCGGGACCTCCCATGGTTGCTATAATTTTTCATACATGTCTATCAAAGAATTATATCAAACAGTTAATTGCCTTGCCGCTATAGATAAAACCCTAAAACATGTGCTTTCAAACAAGCTATGGATGGTTGGAAAAAATCTAGCAAAGCATAATAGCAAGCAATAGCATAGACAAGGCAACAAAATGCTTGAAAAAAATGATTCAAAGAAATGTGGTCTCATGGTGATGAAATTCCATGACAAGAAAATTTCTATGGATTTTCATGGCATTCCATCACCATGAGATCACATTTCTTTGAGGCATTTTTTTAAACAATTCATTGCCTTGTCTATGCTACCACAATTTTCGTACATGTTTACCAAAGCATTTTATCAAATAATTCACTGCCTTGTTGCTATGGCCAAAATCCTAAAATGATTGCTTCCAAACAAGCTATGGATGCTTGGAAAAAATCTATCAAAGCATAATAATAAGCAATAGCATAGACAAGGCAATGAACTGTTCAAAAAATGCCTCAAATAAATGTGGTCTCAATGTGCTTGTCATGGAATTCCATTACCATGCGACCACATTTCTTTTAGTCATTTATTTTAAACAGTTCACTACCTTGTCTATGCTACGACATTTTTCATACATTTCTACCAAAGCATTTTATCAATCAATTCACTGCCTTACTGCTATGGCTAAAATTCTAAAATAGGTGCTTTTGAACAAGCTATGGATGCTTGGAAAAAATCTATCAAAGCGTAATAGTAAGAAATAGCATGATGCAAAGTAGGGAGGCCTTCAATCAACTAAAAACAAATCCAATTGATATACCAATCCTTTGTTCCTCCAAACCCTATCAAGGGTGATTCTCCTCAAACTTCACTATTTATCTTGTAGGTCTGCAGACCCAACTTGTTCACCTTTTTTTGCAAATATTACTACCAGCTCTCAAGCCACTCACCTTTTCAGACACCCTTTTAAGCCTTCAAAAACATATCACAAAATCACACTAGGTCACTTTGGACCAACACCAACAAAACAGGGCTACTACTCTGTCCTAATTGGCCAATTAGGCCAAATTTTCAAAGCAACTGTACTCCAAACTATCTTCCCATCCAAAATAACTATAGAAAGTCATTTACCAGACCACAAAACATCCAAATCCACAATCTTTAACCTAAGAACCGCTCCTTTAAGCCCACTTTTACAAAACCCTCATTTTTAGCAAGTTTAGGGTGGGTTTATTGAAAATCTTATTCCCACAACTCATAACACCTTTCCAAAGAATTAAAAAATCTTAAAATAACCTACACATGCTTAAAATTCCCTCACAAACTACTGCCCCAAAGGATTTCAACCATTTCCACTCTTAAACCACTCAATTTCACCAAAACTCATCAAATTGCAAACCAGGGCATCACACCAAACCACTCAACTCACCTCCCCTACTCTATAAACCATGCACATATGCTCCCTACCCCTAATTATTCCATTCCACTAAGTTACAGTAGGATACAATGGGTGGAATGGCTAAAAAGTCATTTTTACACACTCAACTATTTGCATTTGACAACTTTTTCCCCAAGCAAGAATTCGTCACCACAGGAAAAGGCCTCCAAGATAGAAAAAATTGAGAGATTTTATTGTAGAGGGGACCAACATGATCCCATAGGCTTAGACGAGAATTTTCTAAGTGTCACGGTGTCCGAATACGAGCATACTAAAGTTTGCAACCATTTTGCACTTTGGACTCTTAAGGGATTTTGTCGGTTGAATGTAGCTCGGAGTGATTCCGCATGTTTCAGTGTGAAAGAGGACCATGCCTAGCGTAAATGTACCCACCCAGACGCGTCTCAACCATTTACAACCAATTTTTAATCAATTTGTTAGTAAAACTTTATTTTTGCACTCTCTTGCAAAAGTTGCTTGACAACATTTTAGCAAGTCGACAACTTGTTACATTTTTTGACAAATGACCCCAAATCGCTTTAAAATGACTCTAAATGACTCCAAATGGTCATGGATGACCTTATTACACCCAAGAAACACAAAATCAACCAAAAACCCAACTTCTACACTGTCCTAAACCTCAAATAGGTCAAATTTATAAAGCAAGTATACTCAAAACTTCCTTCCACCTCCACAAACCTATGGAAAGTCTCTTAGCAGGTTATAGAACCCCAAAAATCAATATTCTTTGCCAGAGAAACACTCTCTTAAACACCTAACTCCAAAACCCTCATTTACACCCTTTTCGAAGAGGGTTTATTGAGAGTATGCCTTCCCACACTTGACTCACTCAACCAATACCTCAAACAAACCTTATTAGGTCTGCACATGCTCAAAAGTCCATCAAAACTTGCTACCCCCAAGGATTTAATCCATTGCCATTCTCAAACCACTCAATTTCATCCAAAATGCATAAATTTTCCAACTAGGGCATCATGCTAATCTCAAGAGCTAATCTCTCTTCAAACGTTCACAAATCCTTTTAAAGGCATTCAAAACATGACTAAAAAAATTCCAACTACTTTCCCCATGAACTACAACAAGATGACTCTTGAACTTCCACCATTTGACAATAAGTTGCAATTTTGACAACTTTTACACAATTTTGCATTTTTTGCAATATTTTGCAACTTAGACCTTCCAACCACCTAAAGACCTATAGAATGACTCATTACATCATAAAATTTTCTAAATGACATTATTTTTTTAACAAAAAGACTCAAATACCGCTAAACAACCAAAAGACCTCAATTGTCAACATTTGCATAAAATGCTCTTGGTGCCCCTGCACCAATTAGTGCTTAGGGTGTCTTAATAATTTTTTTTATGAATAAGGTCCTTTGTGATGCAATGAAAGGGAGGTCCACAACTATCCAAACTGACCTTGAACTTACTTTGGAACCATACCATCAAACTGACCTTGAATGCTCAAAAAGGGGCTCCAATTAGCCCACTTTAACAAAGGAACTCTCCTTTAATCTTGATGCCATCTCAAAATACCATTGGATAGTCCTCAAACTACCTCCAAAACCACAAATTCTTCAACCACTTAGTCAAACCTTGCTTGCTAAGATCCTCTTTCATGAAACCCTCATTTTTCACCAAATAAGCAGGGGTTTATTGAAAAACCCATCTCCAAACCTCATTCAACCTCAAAATATTTTCAAACACTCGTATTTCACCCTACACAAACTTAATTCACCTTCAAATTATGTTTCCCCCAAAGTTCTCACACATTTCCTTCTTAAAAGCTCTTAATTTCACCCATTTTCACTCTTTGTTCAACTAGGACTGCAAGCCCAAACATCCAAATGACCTACACTACTGAACACTGAAACAACTAGGTTCTAACCTTCTTCCACACTATTCCTTTAATCTACTACTTCAAGCTATGCCTCCTAGGCCTAAATTCATGCTTTTTCCACAGGGGCGGCGTGGAAATCTCCACCAAATGTCTTTTCCACCCATTGTATTCTATTGTAACTCGGTGGAATGGCATAATTAGGTGTAGGGGGCATGTGTGCATGATTTCAGGAGTAGGGGTGGCCATTTGGGGGTTTGGACATGATGCCTAGTTGTCAAGAAGGTGTGTTTTGAGTCAAATTTGGAGGTTAAGAGTAGGTAGCGATGGAAAACACTTGGGGAAGAACTTTGTAAGAGTTAATTAAGCAAGGGAAGACATATTTGAAGGTGTTGGAGGCATTGAAATAGTGAGGAAAGGTCTGGAGGTGAGGTTTTCAATAAACCCCCCTTGAAACTTGTCAAAAGTGAGGGTTTTGAGTGTTGGAGTGTTGGTGAGTGTTTCTTTGGAAGATGATTGTTGATTTAGTGCTTATGTACCTTGCTCATGACTTCCCAATGGTGTTTTGTGTCTGGAAGGAAGATTAAAGGGTAGTTGTTTTGTTGATATTTTGTCACCTTGCTCTGCATCACTTTGGCATGTTTATCAACATAAAACTATGATATTTTTTGAATTTCAATATGTAATGATAATGCAATATGAAATATGTCGTGTGAGACAATGAAATTTGTGTATTTAAAATTTAAAGTTAAAATGTTAAACTTTACCATTGTTCTTGTCTTCAAAGTTGTTTAAACTATATAATATAACCATAATATAACTAAGCAATATATGATATAATTTAACCAATATTCATTATTTTTTATTGTGAACTATATAATATAACCATTATTTTTTATGCTATTGTACATTGATATTTAACCATTTCTCAAGATTAAATTTTTAAATAGTTTAAACATGCACATGACAAACAAATTATTTTGATTCTCAACTTCTATATAACAAATTATCCAATAATCAAGTGTATGTCCATATACAAAAATGGCATCAACACCAACTCAAACATTTTTTTACAAAATGTGGCATATGCCATCTTGATATCTATTCAAAATATACATGCCAAAATGTCTATCTCATCCTAAACTACTAGTGGATCATCAAAATGGAGCCTCTTTGAAGAACTTTTTGGCTCTAAAGGTAACTAAACAAGAAAAATTCAAACCACAATTGAGATTAGTTATATTATATAATTTAAAATCAAATAATTAACATCAAAATCAATATACATTGAATTATAATTGAACTCTAAAATTGAAATCTTGATTACCTCATATATACGTCTCTTCAAACAGTTGAGAGTTCTAGAATATGCCCCTCTCAAAGAACCAATCATACCAAATTTTGCAATGTCAATCTATATATGTGAACAAAAAAATCAAATTCATACAAGTTAGCATACAATTGTCGGTAATAGGAACATATTTACCAAACAAAAAATAAAATAAACACATACCTCTTTAGGCATCTCTTTTTCTTTATCTCCTTCAGGTGTTTTGACACCTCCTCCCTGAGGTGTTTCAACACCTACTCCTTCAAGTGTTCCAACACCTACTCTTTCAAGCATTGTGAAACTTGTCAACAAGGATGTGTAGCTCATAACCTCCTGTACATAAAAATGACAAGTATATGAAACTAACAATCTATGTCAACGTATGTATAATCACTATAAGATCTTAAAAATCTTAATTCAATCGAATTTGAGTTAAATTACCTTTCCCTTATCTACCATTGCGCCTCCAAAGTATGGATAGTGTTGCACCTCGCTCACTCTAGGTGTTTCCTACAAGAGGAAAATAAGATAAAAATATAATTTAATATATAATTTCATTAATGGCAATTCAAATGACAGGCAAGTATATAATGCATGAATTCAGGCCTAAAAGGCATGGGTTGAAGTAGCAGATTGAAGAATTTGTTTTGAAGAAGGATAGAACCAATTGGTTTTAGTGAGATCTAGTGGGGTTTGATGTGTTTGAAGTTTTTCAAGGATTGGGGAGGTCATGTGTATGTTTGGGCATGAAGCCCTAGTTGAGAGAAGTGCATTTTTTAATGGAAATTTGAAGTTTTAGAGAGTAAAAGTGGGTGAAGTTTGGGGGAAGCATAATATTAAGGACTATTAAGCATGTGTAGGCTTAAAAAATGGTGTTTGAAGTGGTGATAAGGTCACAAGAGGCTTGGAGATGGGTTTTTCAATAAACACTTGTTTATTGTGTGAAAAATAAGGGTTTCATGGAATGAGACTCTAGAAGGCGAGTTTTGGATCAGAGTTTGAAGAATTTATGATTTTAGAGGAATTTTAAGGTTTTTCTAGTGGAATTTTGGATTGGAAGCGAGTTAGAAAGAGTGTCCCTTTGTAAAAATGGGCTAATTGGAGCCCTTTGCAGCGTTGAAACTCAGTTTAAGTGGAGTTGTTCCAAAGTGACCTATTAAAGTTTTGAGTTATGTTTTGTGAGGGACTAATGGGGGTCTGAAAAGGTGAAGGTATTATGAAGAGACAAACTTCTCTAAAAGATCTTTGTCAAGACATGAAGTTGGAGACCTACAAGGAAACTAGGTTGAAATAGTGAAGAGTTGATGAAAAAGAGTTGTAAGGGAAAAATATTGGTTTGAGTTGGATGAAATTGTGTTTGTAATTGGTGGTCAATAGTGATGTAGAGCTAGGTGGGCCACATGCACAAAAAAATATATCAGTACCAAGATTATAAACTTGACTCCTTGACTGGTTCTCCAAGCACTCATAAAGCTCAACAAGGAACTAGACCTTCAAAAAACCCAAACTTGCATTTAAGGTTTCAGACACTTTTATGCACTTAAAGAGGCATCTAACAAGATTAATATCCTCATTCAAGCTTAAATAAAACACTCTCAAATCACAAAGAATCATTATTAGCAACAAACTCACTCTAAGCCTTCACTTGCTAGTAGCCCTCTTCCAAGGGACTATCAAACATAACTCTAGTTCAAGAAAAATTATCTAGATTGTACCAACAGATTTGGATACCCTTTTTTATGCCCTTAAACATATCTCAAACTTAGCATAGACTCATTTGAAATACATTCTCCAAAATCCCATTGTACCATAAGGGAAACTAGGCCAATTAGGCCTCTTTTCCAAAGAGACACCTTCCCAAACACCTGCAATCAACTCAAACACCATGGAAAGTCATTAAATAGGTTACCAACCTTAATATTTCACAATTTTTAGAGCTCCAACCGCTCACCAAGCTACCAATCCACTAAATCCAACCTCTCAAGCCACCAAACCTAGGTTTTCCAAGGAGCCTTACTGAAAATCACTCTTCCCACACTTAACTCTCACAATGAACACCCCAAACATACCATATGATGTCTTTACATGCTCAAAATACTCTCACAAATGACTTCCCCAAAGGATTTCATCCATTCACACTCTAAAACCACTCAAAATCATATATTTTCACATCCAAGGCTACATGCCATGACTCTAAAACGATATCCCTTGCTCCAAGAATCATCGTCTAACCTATTCCCAACCTAATGGACTCATTCCAATGAGCTACAATATATAAATTAGGTGGAATGAGCCATTAAATCACTTCATGACCTCAAAACTTGAAATTTAGACTTCTAGACCCGCCTACGGTAAAATCCACCTTAAGAGCTCAAAACAAGATGGATTTCAATGCCAAAAAAATCAAAACATGGCTAACACATCCCTCTACCCGAATCAAAACACTTTTATTCAATTCCCTTCAGTATGGGCTCATGCAATTGACTGCTACAACATTGAAAAGGAGAAAAACAAACTCAGATTTATAAAGAAAATAGAGCTTTATTGATCAATGCTTGTACAACCATTGAAGTTTGGTGCACCTGCACCAAATAGAGAGCAACATATAACCATAATTTTTCATATCTACATTAATGCAATTTTGCAAACCCTTATACAATCAAACTTAAACACTTGAAAGAAAGCAATGATCAATAAAATGACTTTACAAATTCAATGTGCATACTTACCAATCAATCCAGGGAGCCATCCGGGTCTGCTCTACTCTTTATTGTGTCAAGTATTGCCTCGTGTTCAGACTCACGCACTTTCCACAAGTTATTTTTCGCAGGTCTACCCTTATATTTGATCAAATGAACATTGGTGGCGACGATAAGGTTCAAGTAGTGAAGAATCTTCTGATGTGTGTCGAAGTCCTCAAACAACCAAACTGCAACATTCTTAACTGGGTACCTTCTAAGCTATTAGGTTTCAAAAATGTAGTTTTGAACCACAAGAGGTTTCCAAGCTCTTGACACATTTTTGGCTAACGTACAAGGCCAATTAAGGTAATTGAACCTTCTACTCTTTAGGCTCTGCTAAACTTAGGTGGGTGTACCCAAATGTGGAAGCAGATTTGAAAGTTATGTTATCCTTAACTAAGGAAATCTATTCACAATGGAAATGGGAAGTGAAATAGATGTAAAGGTTAATTTGGTATAAATTGTATAAGCAATATCAAGGTATATGAATATGTTCGGTTAACAGATGTAGTTGTTTGAAAATATATGCTTTCTAAGGTTCCTAAAGTGAGTTATATGGATTTGAATGAAGAGATGGACAATACCAGTGCCTTATTGCATAAAACGGAGTCAAAGAAAGCTACTGATGGGTGACTAATAGTGGATGCAACTCAAACTCTTTGGCACTTGAATATTGATACTTTGTATAAATGTGCAGGGATGTGGCTGGAAGACTCTTCTTATTGATCCAATCAAGACCTATTAGGTTACTGTGATCTATCTAATAGGATTTTAATCCTTCCTTGAAGGAACCAGTTAAAACGGATCACACAGTGACAACCAATGTGTACTAACAAAATGAAAAATGTACTTGATATATTCAGTTTTGAATAACTTAATAGTATTGTCTGGAGACAGTGTGGCAGCCTTCAATTATAAACTCTTCTTATTTATCCAATTGATATTTCCAAATTACTGTAATCTGTTTAAAAGGATTTTTAATTCCTACTTGAAGAAACCAATTAAGCAAATTACACAAGAACAACAAATGTGTCTGATGAATTTAGTATTGTACTTGGAATAAGTTCAAATAATAAGGAACACCAATTTGGAGACAGCCGAATAATTGTTTAACTTAACAAACAATTGACACCAATATTTGAGTCATTGAAATTCACAAGTTTTCATTAATTTCTCCAAAATTCCATACATGCACCATGGTCTTCACTGTATAATCTATATGATAAACATTTAAAAGTATCTTTTGTATATCTCCTCCCTACTTCTAATTCTAATTCTAATCCCTTGATCATTTGCTTTCATCTGGTATATATACATCTTCAAGAGTTGTGACCCTCCATGCATCTATTTGTAGCATCTCTTCAGTATTCCTTTTCTTTGATAAAAATATTTGATCAAGTGCCTCCGAATAATTAAATATTTTAATCTTCATCTTTGTTTTGCAATAATTATTTTGCTGGAAACTTCACCTCCTTTTTTTCACCCACAAAATATATAATTTGGGTAAAAATAATTACCCTCCTTTTAACTCCCTTTGGTGGAAAATGTTTTACATTGTAATTAAAAGTATTTCTTTTCACTATAATCATATTTCATTCAATATTTTGTTTGCACTTTGATCATATGCATTCATGTTTCAGGGTAACTCAAAGTATCAAGGAGATTTTGAGTAGTGTCCACTGATATCATGTCTCTCACCGATGAAAACATTACCCCTTTTGTTAAATTAGGGTTTTAGCTTATCATTTCTCGTTTAGAAGTCGTTCAGATCTGCACATCATTCTTCTTTATTTCAATCTCATTTTCACATTGTCTATTGCAAAATTTGAACCACAACCTCTATTTGGAAGAATCTTTCCCTTACTCATTCGTGCCCCATGTCTTGTTCTTTAACTCATATTACTTCGGGGAGAAATTTGTAATGTTTTGTTGATGTCAAAGTAGTCTGGACCTTTAGAACTTCTTTTAACCATCGCTCGATGTCGCCCTGATGAATAGTGATCCGTTCTTGTTCCTATCGGCGTGACCAGGACCATCGCTGAGAGAATAGAGTGTTATTCTGATGTTTTTAGTCTCCCTAATGTGTTTTCTCTACCGCTTTGTTCACTTGGATGAATCTGCAAGACTTTCCTTGACTCCCTTCATCGGTGGGAACTGAGTGATTCATTCTGACTATACAAGTCCCTCTGATAGTTGTTCTCCTTCTTTGTCGACAAAAGAAGACATGTTTCTCGCCGATGAGATTTCCATCAGTTTGACCTTCTTAGTCAGAGAGATTTGCTGGACTCATTCCGATTCTAGATGTCCCTTTAATGTGTCTCTTTCATCGCTTTGTCCATTTGAATGGATCGGTAAGACTCTCCTCGAAAATTCTTTCATCGGTGTAGCTTACTCTATCGAGGGCTTTAAAATACTTATTATCGATACGATATCACATGCCAATATATTTCCATCGGTGTAGCTTGCACAACCAGTGTAGTTCAAAAATTACTCTCTGATTAACCTTATTTCGTCGATGAGTTCTTTCATGAGTGCTATCCCTAAAATCCTTCCTAGTTTCCCTTCATCGGTATGACTAATGTGATCAAGATGATCTTGAAGGTATTGGTCTGATTGTATAAGTTCCTCTGACATAGTTGTTCACCCGCTTTATTGACAGGAGGCAATATGTTTCTAACCGATGGGATGTCTATCGATAAGACTTGTGAGCTTGGCCTAATTTGAAAATGATGCTCCGACTACTTTGCTCATGCCGATGGACCAACATCGATGGAGTGATAGGCTCTGTCTTCCCGACTACGCACTCCTCATAAGTTGTTGATCGATGTGACAATGCCTGAATTGAAAGGCCATAACTTATGGATCAAAGAGACATAGACCTAGTCATGCCAATATGGATTATTTATTCATAGGTTCCTGCTCAATAATGATTAGAGGGATTTTGATGTGTCAAAAGGTTAAATCTAATGGGATCAATGGTGGATTTGATATATGAAAATGAATTATAGCAATTTTGCACTCAAAATGTGGCTACCTTATGGAATTTATGAATGTAAGGCACTTAAATTTTAAAAACATTTATAGTCCCAATAGTGGCTCTGTCTGGGAATGAATGATTGTGAGATCATTGCAAGAATTTAGATCACTGGGAGAGCAGACCAAGTAGCATGGAATGGCAGTGGACATGAGAAAAATGAAGAGTGGTGGAAGTGATATGAAGTCATATTCTACTATGCATGGAAAAGTTTTACTTATTTTAGAAGGTCATCCAGGAATTGTCCATGCACTGGAAATCCCTAACCTTCACCTATTCTACTGTGCATGGAAATGATAAATTTTAACAGGTTTTTCAAGAGTTTTCAATGCACTGGCAACCCTTAATCCTTTATGTTCTTCAAGAAAATAAGTGCTTTAGGAACTGCCCATGTACAGGCAATTCTTGTTCCTCTCCTAACACGTTTTAAAAATAATAAGAGTCCTCCCCTCCTTTCCCAATGATAAAAAAGGGACCTAACCACAAGGCTTCAAACTTTCCATTCTTTCCCTTTTCCTGACATCTAGCATTCCACATTAGTACCAAATCATTCAGCTCAAATTTTATATCTTTGGCTTTCTTATCAAAAAGATATTTCATTTGTGATTGCAACTTCACATTTTGTTTTTGGGCCATTCTCCTTATTTCATCGAGTTCTGCAAGCTGCTCCATCCTTCCCTCCATTGGTTCTAGAATATCTAAGTCTTCCTAAAGAATGAAATTATAAACTGGTAAAAGGTTTTGCAATGGTATCCTAGCTTGTGTTCCATATACTAGTTCAAACAAAGATTTTCCAATCGCCTTCTTTATAGTAATCCTATCCACCCACACAACCATTCTCAGCTTTAAGTCCCATGCCTTCTTGTTTCCATTTAGCATCCTTCTTATGATCTTCAAAAGACTTTTATTACTGGATTTTTCCTGACTGTTTGCTTGTGGGTGGTAAGGGGTCGCATAAGAAACAGTAATGCCATATGTGTTGCAGAAGTTTTTGAATTCATCAGACCTAAAAAACATCCCATTGTCTATGATCAACCTTACTGGTGTGCCAAATCTAGTTATGATATTCTCCATCAAAAAATTTATCACCACCTTGCTTGTTGCTTGTTTAGTTGGGATTGCCTCCACCCATTTAGTGAAATAATCAATTGCCACTAATATCCATTTATGTCCTCCACTTGATTTTTCATGTATTTCCCCAATAAAATCAATTCCCCATTGATGGAAAGGGGCTTCTACTTGTAAAGGGCTGAGTGGTAGGGCTCCTTGATATTTCATCTTTCCTGAGAATTTTTGATAGGCTTCACATCTTCTTACATATGAAAAAGAGTCATTAAAAACCTTAGGCCAATAATAGCCTGCCCTAAGAATCTTATGTGCAGTAGTTTTGGAAAAATAATGACCTCCACACACTCCTTCATGCATCTCCCTCAAGACATGTTCTGCTTGTGATTCATCTAGACATAATAATAGCATTCCATCCCTATTTTTCCAAAATAGATCCCCTTCTATGAATACGTACTTGGATGCCTGCAACTTTAGAGTTCTCTTTTGATTATCATTCAACCCTTCAGGGCACTTCATGTGCCTGAGATAATACACTATGTTTGTGTACCAAAGAGTACATTCAATTCTTGCAACTGTACCATCCTCATTTTCCACATTACAAATTTGGTTAGCTTCAATGTTTGCTTATGCCATTAGTTTGGCTAGGCCCTGTCCCCTTACTAGCTTAGTAATCTAAATTTCCATATCGAATTCTTGGATTTTATTGATCCATCTACACCTCTTCCCTTTCACCTCCATTTGTACCAAGATATCTTTCACAGTTACATGTGGTACATATGCAATTGCTTTGGCTCCAACTAAGTATGGTCTGAAAGATTTTGTTGCTTTGACCAATGCATAAGCTTTTTTTCTCCATAATATCATATTTTAATTCCGACCCCTGCAGTGATTTGCTAAAGAAGGATACAGGTTGCTCATACCCTTCATCATTATTTTGTAACATAACGGCTGCTATGGTGTGGAATGAAGCAAATGAAAATATTTGGAAAGGTTTGGAAAAATCAAGGGGTTTTAAAATAGGGGCTTCTTTGATGGCTTTCTTGATGGATAGAAAGGAATTCAAGGATTTTGTAGTCCAATCTATTTTTTCTCCTTTCTTTAGCATTTTGGATATAGGTTTAATGATCTCAGCAAAATTTGACACAAATATCCTAACAAAGTTAATTTGTCCAAAAAATGATTGAATGGCTTTGACAGATTTGGGAATGAGGATTTTTTCTATGGCTTCTACTCTTTCAAGGTCTATTCTAATTCCTTCTTTTGATACAATATGCCCCAAAAGCTTACCCTCTATGATAGAAAAATGGCATTTCTTAGGGTTGAGATTGATACCATATTCCAAATCCTTGATGAATATTTTCTCCAAGTGTTCTATATGGTCTTCTTCCCTTTTGGAATAAGCAGTGAGGTCATCCTGATACACTACCATTATAGCATTGATTAAGTCTGCAAATGCCACATCCATGGCTCTTTAGAAAGTTGCCCCTGCATTTGTGAGACCGAATGGCATTCTCACATAGACATATGTCCCCCACGGCATAGTAAAAGTTGTCATGTATTGCTCAGACTCTTTTACTTTGACCTAATTATACCCAGAAAATCCATCCATCATTGACAACAACTCACATCTTGTTACTTTGTGCAATATGGCTTCCATATTTGGGAGTGGGTAATTATCTTTAAGGGAGGCAACATTTAAATTTCTGAAGTCTACACACAGTCTAATATCCCCATTTTTCTTTCTTACTGGGACCAAGTTTGAGACCCATGTTGAATGTCTAATGGGCTTGATAATGCCTCCTTCCCTGATTTTTGCCAATTCCTCTTGCATTTTAGGCTCTAGAGTTGGATTAATAGGTCTTTGTTTTTGTCTGAATGGTTTTGCACTTGGCTTTAATGGAATCTCATGTTGGAAAATATCTTCTCTATATGCTTTAAGATCCTCATAAGACCAATCGAAGACATGCTTGTATTTTCTCAACAATGCGATCAACATTTTCCTGATTGTTGGACTTATCTTCTTTCCAATGTAAACTCTTTTTGGTGCTAACTCAGTCCCTAGATTGATTTCTTCAACATCTTCTCTTTTTACTGTTGTCTGCTTCATGAGAGAATGATCATTTCCATCATATACCCTTTCTAGTGCCACAAGTCCTTTGGGAAGTTTGTTGGTTTTAAGTTGCAAAACTTCTTTTCCAAATACAGTATGTTTGCCATCTATTTCCTCAACAAATGCATTAAAGTCAATCTCCTGAGGTTCGTACTGGTCTATGCAATGGAGAAACTTAATGAGATCAGTGTCATCATTGAAAACTTACCAACTATAGACATTATCATGGATACCAGGCCTTGTTTTAAATTCAACTTGAGATACCCCAGCCAAGGTGATATCATCCCCTTTTAGGGATACATTAGCTAGGAAATATGTTGTCAAGTTCTTAGACCTATCTATCCATTCAATGGAAAAAGCATCAAACAATTCAATTGTATCCCACACAAAATTTCTATATTGTTTTAACCTCTCTTTTTTGCAGCATATTTTGACCCAATCTATGAAATGATCAGCTTAGAGTCTCCAATAATAGTTAGTAGTTTGATCTTGTGTTTGACAGCCATATTCAAACCAATTAGCAGGGCTTCATACTTTGCTATATTTTTTGTACACTCAAAAGTCAGCAAGAATTAATATTTGAATGTGATACCTTCAGGTGAAATAAAAACTACCCCAACTCCATTGCCTTCCTGACTACATGCTCCATCAAAATAAATCTTCCATACACCATGCTCATTCTTGGAAACATGTTTATCAATTGGGTCAGTATTTGCTAATTTAGGTTGGGAAGGCTTTATTCTAAAACTCCCTAAATCCACATCACAGAAGCAATTTAGCTGCTCTTGAGGAACATCATCCACAATCTGATTCATCCTTGGTTCTCTATATAACTTGACCTCTTCACCATTGACTAGTATTGTGGCATATGACAAGTTGAACTGTACATTTCCTCCAACTTTTGTAGTCCATTGTCTTGACAAAAGCATTCCAAAATGAGGAGGTGTATCAATCACAGTTATATCAATATTATAAGTCGCTTGTGGATAAGCAGCCAACTTCACCTCCACATATTTCATAATTCCTATCACTAGGATAGACCTACTATCCATAGCATAGCATTTTCCACCATTAGTGTCTACCCACATGCCAAGTTGTTTCATAACCCCTACTACCATGATATTGATTGCAACACCTGAATCTATCATACAATTCCTTACCAACTTATTATTTATGAGTAATGTAGTAAAGAAGGGATCAACTTGTGGAGAATTTTTCAATGCATCACCTAGACAAACCTCAAGAACCTTTACCTTCTCCTGCTTATTATTGTTCTTGGCAGTTCCTTTTCTCTCAGAGTTTACGCTTTTATCATTTCCATTAGATATCAATTGAATAGCACTATCCCTATATTCTTTTGTTTTCATCATCTCAAGTAATGGGATTGACATCTTTACCTAGGATAAAGCTTGTGTGAAATCAAAAGAGGCACTTTCTATTTTGATAATCTTCCTTTGCTCTAGTGAATCTCCTTTGTTCTCCTCTTTTTCTTTTTTGTTTGTTTGATCAAACTTTTGCTTTTCTTTATGCAATTCTTTGTTTTCTTCCTTATGAACATGCTTTTGTTGATTCTTATCATGCTGCTTATTTTCTGTCTTTTTTGAAGCTCCTTGTGTTGCTCCTTTATCTTTCATAAATATTCCTCTTGGAACACCCCCATCTTCATTTACTGTTTTGTTTCTCAACCAATATTTTCTTTTCGCCTGTTCTATTACAACAATGGTTAATTTCTTAATCTCTTCCTCAATTGGTCTTCTTATATTGCATTTACCTAAATGAGGTGGTGCACTAAGAGAACATTGCTCATCATTGATTTCTTCATGATTAGAAAGGACTTGTTGATCATCCATATGGACATTGTACCTCTGGTTATCAACATCATACTCATAACCTCCTTCTTCTAAAGATGAATATCCCTGCTCAAATGGGATGGAGAGTGTGGGAAGTTAAATGGATTGTATGATCCTCTTCATTATTGTCTACTGATATCTCCTCTTCTTGTATTGATTGAGCTACAATACAATGGTCAGTGGAATGTCGCAAGTTGCAAACTTGACACCAAGTATTATTGTTTACCATATATGCTCCTCTCTTCTTTAAAGGATCAAGAGTCTCCTTACTTTTAGGCCTATCCATCACAATCTTTCCATCCTTCCAATTCATATTATAAGACATATCATGCAACCTTGGCCTTTCATTTTTGTATGTATTTTCTTGCCTATTCAGAGGGTTATTAATATTTTGGGGAACCCTGAGACTATCTCTTTTACTAGTCATCCCTGCAGCTTTTTTATTATTTTCAATAGTTAGTGCTATTTTTTGTGCTTCAGCTAGATTTCTATGGCACCTATTTCTAAGCTCATATCATGTCTTTGGATCAAAATATTTTAGATAAATACTCAATGCTGTAGGGTCTGCCAATTTTGACCCAGGTGCTATCTTATTATGTAATTTGGAGAACCTCTGGTTGAAGTCATAAGCTGAATCATTCTGATACTTCTGGATACTTATCAATTCATGGAAGGAAAACTCTGGTGCACATTGATTCCCATACTGTTCAAGGAACTGATCATGAAACTCTTGAATAGAATCAATAGAAGTTGTCGGTAGACTATTAAACCAATCTCTAGCTTCTTCAATTAATGACATCATAAATAGCCTCATTTGTACATCTTCATATTTCATATCAAGATCTTGAATGAAAGCATTAAAATTCCTTAAGTGTTCCTCAACTATGACCACTACTTCCTGTAAATTTTGGGACAAGACCTCTCCAACTGCTATCCATAGGGTAGGGATATATTTGGAATCCTGATTAGTCAAATTGTCTGATCATAGTTGTGTAGTGCTCAGGAGGTGGGTTCAGATGATGTTGATATTGGTATAATGGATTATTGTATTGTGTGTGGGGTGATGTCACATATTGTTGGCCAGGGGATGGCTGAGCATTTGGGTGTTGTGACAGGTTTTTAGGTGGAGAATTTGATGATCTGTATTGATTTCCTAATCGCTTTTGTGGTGATTTTGGTGGATTTGAAGGTCCTACATTAGTATTATTTTTCCTGTGAGGTGGTGTGTATTTAGGAAGATTAACTATCTGGGTATCAAATTGGGCTCTCTATAGCTTTAAATCTTGGAGTTCTTTTATCATTTGGAGCCTCTGTTCATATTCTACCTTCTGCCTTTCTAGTTCTTGTCTTTCATACTCCAACTGTACATCTAGTTCTTCCTGAGTTGTGTATTCATGGTTTTCTTCAGAGGCTACATTATCAAGGGGTTCATTCTGATTCCCTTCAAGTATGCCATTTTATGATCATATTCATGTTGTCTCTTTTTTGTTTCAGCCTCACACCTAGCCCTGAATTCTTCCTCTTTCTTAGGGTCTAACTAATAGAAATGATTCTTTTCTTCAGGAGTGTGAGGTTCTCCAGATGAGTTGTTTTCATTTGTTAATGTACCATAGCGATTATATGTCTCAAAGTGTGGTTTTGATGTCTTATGCTTATTTTTCAAGCACATTTCATCAAAAACCTTCTTACCCTTATCATTCTTATGTGTCCATTTTTTATTGTCATTAGGACCTTCTTTATACAGGGACATTCTGACATGCATGTTGTGAACTATTGTGATGGTCTGAACTCTAGGGTGAGTTCTTCCTAATGTATACTTTATTTTATCAGTCTTATAATTTCTTCGGAGTTGCCACCTACTTTGGTAAGTATTAAAAATTATTGTATTCTATCCTAGCAGAGTCTTCAAGTTATTTTGGGTAATGACTCTAAGATGGAAGGATTTTAGGTTCAGGCCTGGCTTCTCCCCAGTGGAGTTGCCAATCTGTTAGGTGTGTGACTTGGATGGGGAGTGAAAATGACACAATTATGAACCTTTGGTTGAATACCAATTTTGAAACTTTGTTGACTCTATAAACGGATAGGCTGGAAAAAATTTCCTGAGTTTGTCCCCAGCAGAGTCGCCAAACTGTTAGGTCTCAAAAATGCAGGTTTGAACAACAAGAGGTTGCCAATGTCTTGACACATTTTTGGCTAACGTACAAGGCCAATTAAGGTAATTGAACCTTCTACTCTTTAGGCTCTCCTAAACCTCGATGGGTGTACCCAAATGTGGAAGCAGATTTGAAAGTTATGTTATCCTTAACTAAGGAAATCTATTTACAATGGCAATGGGAAGTGAAATAGATGTAAAGGTTAATTTGGTATAAATTGTATAAGAAATATCAAGGTATATGAATATGTTCAGTTAACAAATGTATTTGTTTGAAAATGACTGCTTTATAAGGTTCCTAAAGTGAGTTATATGGATTTGAATGAAGAGATGGACAAGACCAATGCCTAATTGGGTAAAACTGAGTCAAAGAAAGCTAGTGATGGGTGACTAGTATTGGCTGCAACTCAAACTGTTTGGTACTTGAATATTTATACTTTGTATAAATATGCAGGGATGTGACTGGAAGACTCTTCTTATTGATCCAATCAAGACCTATTAGGTTACTATGATCTATCTAAAATGATTTTAATCCTTCCTTGAAGGAACCAGTTGAAATGGATCACACAGTGACAACAAATGTGTACTGACAAAATGAAAAATGTACTTGATATATTCAATTTTGAATAACTTAATAGTATTTTCTGGAGACAGTATGGAATCCTTCAATTATAGACTCTTCTTATTGATCCAATTGATATTTCCAAATTACTGTAATCTGTTTAAAAGGATTTTTAATTCCTACTTGAAGAAACCAATTAAGCAAATTACACAAGAACAACAAATGTGTCTGATGAATTTAGTATTCTGCTTGGAATAAATTCAAATAATAAGGAACACCAATTTGGAGATAGCCGAATAATTATTTAAATTAACAAACAATTGACACCAATATTTGAGTCACTGAAATTCACAAGTTTTCATTAATTTCTCCAAAATTTCATACATGCACCATGGTCTTCACTGTATAATCTATATGATAAACATTTAAAAGTATCTTTTGTATATCTCCTACCTACTTCTAATTCTAATTCTAATCCCTTGATCATTTTTGTTCATCTAGTATATATACATCTTCAAGATTTGTGACCCTCCATGCATCTGTTTGCAACATCTCTTCAGTATTCCTTTTCTTTGATAAAAATATTTAGTTAAGTGCCTCCGAAGAATTAAATATTTTAATCTTCGTCTTTGTTTTGCAATAATTCTTTTGCTGGAAACTTCACCTCCATTTTTTCACCCACTAAATATATAATTTGGGTAAAAATAATTACCCTCCTTTTAACTCCCTTTGGTGGAAAATATTTTACATTGTAATTAAAAGTATTTCTTTTCACTATAATCATATTTCATTCAATATTTTGCTTGCACTTTGATCATATGCATTCATGTATTGGGGTAGCTCAAAGTATCGAGGAGACTTTGAGAAGTGTCCACTAATATCATGTCTCTCACCGATGAAAATATTACCCCTTTCATCAAATTAGGGTTTTAGCTTATCATTTCTCGTTCAGAAGTCGTTCAGATCTACACATCATTCTTCTTTATTTCAATCTCATTTTCACATTGTCTATTGAAAAAGTTGAACTGCAACCTTTGTTTGGAAGAATCTTTCCCTTACTCATTCACACCCCATGTCTTGTTCTTTAACTCATATTACTTCGGGGAGAAATTTATAATGTTTTCCTGATGTCAAAGCGGTCTAGACCTTTAGAAATTCTTTTAACCATCGCCCAGTGTTGCCCTAATGAATAGTGATCCATTCTTGTTCCTATCGGTGTGACCAAGACCATCGCTGAGAGAATAGAGTGTTATTCTGATGTTTTTAGTCTCCCCAGTGTGTTTTCTCTACTGCTTCGTTCACTTGGATGAATCTGTAGGACTTTCCCCGAATCCCTTCATCGGTGTGACCGAATAGATCGGTGGGAATTGAGTGATTCATTCCGACTGTACAATTCCCTTTGATAGTTGTTCTCCTTCTTTATCGATGAAAGAAGACATGTTTCTTGCCGATGATATTTCCATCGGTGTGACCTTCATAGTTGGAGAGATCTGCTGGACTCATTCTGATTCTAGATGTCCCTCTGTTGTGTCTCTTCCCTCACTTTGTCCATTCGGATGGATCAACAAGACTCTCCCCGAAACTTCTTTCATCGGTGTAGCTTACTCTATCGAGGGTTTTAAAATACTTCTTACCGATACGATATCACTTGTCGATATATTTCCATCGGTGCAGCTTGCATAGTCGGTGTAGTTCAAAAATTACTCTTTGATTAACCTTCTTTCGCCGATGAGTTTTTTCATGAGTGTTATCCCTGAAATCCTTCCTAGTTTCCCTTCATCGGTATGACTAATGTGATCGGAATGATCTTGAAGGTCTTGGTACGATTGTATAATTTCCTCTAAAATAGTTGTTCACCTGCTTTATCGGCAGGAGGCAGTATGTTTCTGACCGATGGGATATCTATCGGTATGACTTGTGATCTCGGCCTGATTTGAAAATTCTACTTCGACCGCTTTGCTCATGTTGATGGACCAACATCAGTGGAACAATAGGCTCTGTTTGCTCGACTATGCAGTCCTCATAAGTTGTTGATAGATGTGACAATGTTAACGTTTCGCTGATATGCCAAAAAAATTTGAATTTAAAGGCCATAACTTATGGATCAGAGAGACATAGACCTAGTCATGCCGATATGGACTATTTATTCAGAGGTTCCTGCTCAATAATGATTAGAGGGATTTTGATGTGTCAAAAGGTTAAATCTGATGGGATCAATGGTGGATATGATATGTGAAAATGGATTATAGCAATTTTGCACTCAAAATGTGGCTACCTTGTGGAATTTAGGAATGTAAGCCACTGAAATTTTGGAAAAATTTATAGTCCCAACATAAGCCATGTTCCAGTAACAACCACCGAACCTGTAGGATATTCTATGTTTTCTCCATCTATAACTGGGGCCTCCAATTTGTTTTTGGCCTCGATACAATGACACAAGTAATAATCTATACCCTCTTCATTTTCTTCATCTACAATCACCGCATATACCTGCCCTACATTTATATGTTCATCTTGTTAGATGTATTTACTGAACATCATAATAAAACTTGTAAGTAAGAGATATTACCTGGTTCTAGTAGGTCTGATACATTATCAAATTCAACGGATGATTGCATCTTCATGATTTGTATAGCCATCAGGAGCTGATAAGTGTCAAGTGGGGTTATACTTCTTACAGACCATTCGTCAACCCACTTTGTTGACTCGCAATCATTCCATGCTTGAAGTGTGCATGCAAAAAAAAAGCATGCCATCTTTCGTGTATGGATAGTCCATTTACCTGTATTCAAGCTTCTAAAAGAGTGTAGCTCGCTCGATCTTGTTAGTGTACAACAATCCTCATATTTTGCAATGTTATTATCATCTACTAAATGAAAAAATCTATGAAGTAAAGAATTACCCTCACTACCTGGACCCATTGCATGATTGCACAACTCGATAATTGATCTTGCATTTGTCAACTTTACACTGTCTGTGTACTTTAACTCTTCTCATGCTATAGCTCTTTTGATACATGCACCTAATCCATCATGCTCCCCCTTTCCATGCCTGGCCTCTGATAAGTTCCACATATGTTGAACACCATTGATCCTATGCATCCTACTCAACCAATAAAATATTTTGACGTTCTTGAATTACAATGTACAATTATCTGACCATATGATATGTTAGTTGAATGATACACCCCTGCTAGATAGATCAACATAGAACATTTGAAAGCAACCTTGCACAAACTCAGTAGAATGTGTACGATCATCATTGATGTAAAGTGATACTCCCTCAATACTTTCTTGTTTTCCTCTGTACTATCATTTGCATGAATGAATTCTATATGCACAAATATAGCAACCTACATGGAGTTTTAGTACTATGATTGCACCTCGTTCTATTGTTGTAGTGTGTAGTTCTCAGCGAAGTCGACAACTGAAACGATGCTATGAAGTGGAAATGTGTCCTTGCATAACTTGAACTATGATTCCAACCATTGAGCTCTGTGTGTATGCCTTGCATACTCATACACCACTTGATCGTGGAAAATTCCCATAAACTAATACACTGGAATCTTATCACTGACCAATTCACACTTCTTTGCTTCTTTCCCATCTTTTAGACTATATGCCATTGTCTTATATTTGCCAAATTCCACAATTTTGTCTCCAATTATGTGTGTACTAGCCATGTGTTAGAAAATTGGAAAATGTTGCGTGCCACCAAAATGATCACATGTGCCATCCAAACATGACTTGTAAAAAAATTGACCATCCTCTCACATAAAATGGAAGATAAAAATTCCCTTGAGGATTTAGGTGGAGGCCTTATGTTACATTCCTGCAAAACATTGTCAGTATGCATATCTACACATATACATCGATAAACATCATAATGATTAGAAAAGTCAATATGAACCCTACAACAACAAGTAGTGCATGTGTGATTTATTTTGACATAAAAGGCTTTAGCATTTCAAAATACCTTTGAAATATTTTAATTTCAGGAAACTTCTGTACAAAATCAGCAAAAAATTGGGTTTGAGTGTTATCCAAATAATGCTTTGGATGTGGCTCATGGATTTTACTACCAATTATCCTTCTTACAACATATCTTTTATTAGGATAGGTCCTTGTGTTATCCTTCCAATAATTCACTGTTAAATATCTCAAGTCTTGAGCAATTCTTTTATCTTTTTGTGGCACTCTACCCAAGAATGCCCATAACTCATTGCTATTTGGATCCTCCACTCTTTCACGCCTTCCTTTGGATCTCATTAGAGATGATCTGCTTATTTTCAAAGACTTAATTTCCTTTGTAAGGTTCACCTTGTTCCTTGTTTGACTGCTTAAGAGTGTTGTTTTCATCACACGTCATGTGGCACAACTATCCTTCGTGCGTGAGGTAGAACCCACACTCTCGTATGCACTCATCAAGTTCTTTACAATGGAATTTTCACTTGAGTCATTTGAAACTCTTAGCCCAAGAGCCTTCATGGTGGGCCTAAATTTGAGTTGCCTCATCATTTCAACAAATATTTCGCAAAAAATAAACTCCATATCCTCTGTGCATATCTTTGACATGTACGTTTTGGAATATTATTAGGCATCCATTTCAAAACATTGGAATCAATATCAATAAAAAATGTAGTTTTTCTATGTCAAACTCTAGGAGGAGTTCTCAAATGTAAATTTGTGTCAACATTAGGAAGGTTAACAACATCAGGGATAGATAGCATACCTTCAATTAGAGGTGCAATTGATGACATAACTTGAGATTGACATGTAAATGATGTTGTAACTCCAACTTGAGATGTCGTTTAAGGAGTGCCTTCAAATAGAGATGTGTTTTCTGATGTACTTTTAAACACAATGTTGTTGATGGTGTGTCTTCAATTGGATATGTGATTTCCGATGTACTTGGAAAACCACATGTTGTTGTCGATGTCTCTTCAATTGGAGATGTACATTGAGCTTCACCTATGGTTGATGATGTGCCCCCAAATTCGGTATCCATTCCTATCCTTCCATGAAATTTCCTCATTCGTGCCCTTTGTTTTTCCAATTTGACATCTCCCTTAGATTGCTTGGGAATTTTTGGTTGTATGGGCTGCAATTCCTTTGCTTCACGAGCTACATTTTTTTATTCTCTTCTCCTTGCATTTTTAACTGCACGTTCTTCCGATGTTAGAGGCTTCGGCCGTTTCCTCGACATGACGTTGAATGCTACATGTTCACAAACACACATAGAACAAAAGTAAGTAATGAATTTTATGAAACATATTGATATCGTTGATTACATTGCATTAATTATGAAACACACCAAAGCATTTTATGAAAGAAGGCAGCAAGTTGTTTGGAATTATCAAACATGTCTATGCTAGACAACATTTTTCATACCTACATCTACCTCCATACCACAAGAAAAGTGAGTAATGCATAAATTTTCAAACATATCCGTAGGGTTAGATGTTAGAGTAGGGATTTCGAGTAGGGAGTAGGATATGATGGAGTTTTGATGCTGCCCCAGGGGTATTTGTGTGAATTTTGGCTTCAAAATGGTGGTTTAGAATGGGAGTCTGGTGAAATAGAAATGGTAGAGGAAGGGAGTCGATTTGTTTAGCATGGGCAGACATATTTGAGTGTGTTTGAAGAGTTGGAAAAGTGGCTAGAGGCCTCGAATGTTGATTTTCAATAAACCCTCCTTGTTTCAAGCATAGAAAGGCCTAAAGCAAGGGTTTAGTGTTTAGATGCATTAGAGAGGGTTCCAGTGAGTAAAAGTTGTTGAATATGAAGTTTTTTAGGCTAGTGAAGGTCTGTCAAAAGAGAATTAGGACTGAAATAGTGTTTGTTCAGGTATGATGCTTTGTAAAAGTGGCCTAATTGGCCTATTGGGGCAGCATAACAACACTGTTTTGGTGATGTTGGTCCAAAGTGACCTACTATGTTTTTGACATGTGTTTTTGAAGGCCTTAATGGGTGTCTGAAAAGGTCAAGGGTTTGTGGGTTTGAGTTGTCTTTGATAAGATATGAACAATTTTCTTTGTTGTGAATGCTACAAGGAAGTGAATGTGAATTGGTCAGTTGAGGATTGAATTGAGGTTTTTGAGATTGAAGATTGTTTGAAAATGATCTAATTGTGATTGTTGAATATTTTGTCTCCCTGCTTTGCATCACAAACCTAGGGTATAAGTTGTTTTCACCTAAATGAAAACTAGAGAATCTTGTGTTTATTGTTCTCAAAACCACATTGTGATTTTCAACGAAGCCATGAAGAAGATGAATTCAAAGAAGGGTTTGTGATGCTATATATTATAATTATTCACTATTTCTTTGGCAATGAGGTAACTTAGAAAGACAATAAGCATTCTCAATTGCATAAAATTTTCCCTTTTTTTATGTATTAGAAAGGTAAATGGGATGAATGAATGGAAACTTGCATTAACAACTATGTCAACTCACTTGAATTTATCTAAGCACATGTGATGAAGGTGATTTTTTTATGAAAAAAAAAAATTAATGGAAACTTGCATTAACATTGATGAAAGCTATTAGTTTTTCCAAATTAGTTGAAAATAAAAATTTTCCCACAACCATCACTAATAATGAATTTGAATCTCGTATGTCATGTTTTCTATTTTATATCTTGAAGCTCCTAAAAGTTAAATTTTTACATGCAGTCATCCATCTTATTTAATGTTAAATTCTATGTGTAACAATGAAGATTAATAAAATCATCAAATGAATGGTCTAAAAATTATGAAAACAAAACAAAAAAAACTCAATATAAACATCTACCTAAAATGAAATAGAGTGAATTCCACTAGCCATGCTGGAAATGGACTACTATAAGCAATGCAAATAGAATTCATAAGTAAATTTGTGTTAAGTAAATGTCATTTTTTTCATTTTTTTGTTCTTCAAACTCATAAAAATTAAACTTTTTTATGCAACTCCCATCTAATTCAATGTTGAATTCTATGTCCAATTGTTATGATTAATAAAATAATTAAAGGAATTTAGTTTATATTGTCAAAAACAAACAAATATACTAAATATAAACATTTCAATATTACCAAAATGAATATATTACCTGAGATAATGTAAAATGATGTAGAAACTTCAAAATGTCTTCTTCTACATTGTCTAGCATGCAGATTGGTGGTAAAAAGGTGATGGATCAAGCATAGATTGGTACAACATGGAGTCAACTGCATAAAAAAAGGCATTTCTGAATCGGATAAAGCGTTGAACTAGACAAATACAGAAGCATGTGGGCTTGAATCATTGGGTCAACCCCTATTTTACCATTTCAAGGTAAAACACATTTGGCGCTCGCCAAATTTGGAGAGTGCCAAATTTGGTGCATGCCAAATGTATTGTTTTGAAATCTTCACCTTCCATAGAGACAACAGGAGTGACACTTGAGATAGAGAGAGAGGTGATAGGAGTGAGAGAAATTAGTCTAGGTAGTGTGGTAGTGACTGAGACGTGAGAGAAATAAAGAGTTATCCAGTTACAGTGGGGGGAAATACCTAACAACGGGAGAGGGGTTGGGAGGGATGAGACCTGAGAGATACAAAAATACCAAAGGGGGAGAGAGAGAGAGGGAGTGTGGGAGAGGGGGTTGGAGTGAAATGTATTTTTCCAGGTAGGGTGGGAGGTAAGTGAGACCTAACAGAGAGGGACTATGAGAGAGGGCATTGGAGTGACACATATTAGTCTAGGTAGCATGGCAGGGAGTGAGACTCTAGAGAGAGATACTTGAGAGGGAGAGATTTATTCAGTTATGGTGGGGGGAATACCTGAGAGAGGGAGTGGGAGAGAGAGAGTGGGAGATAGAGGGATGGGAGACCTAAATCGTCAACCCTAAACCCTTAAACCCTCTACCCTCTACCCTCTACCCTCAACATAATACCCTCTACCTTTAAACCCAATACCCTCTACCCTCAACCCTTTTAAACCCAATACCCTCTACCCTTAATTCTCAACCATCAACCCTGAACCCTTAAACTATAAACCCTAAACCATGTACCCTATACCCTTAACCCTTAAACCCTCTACCATCTACCCTAAACCCTTAAACACTCTACCCTTAAACCATAAACCCTATACCCTTAACCCTTAAACCTTAAACCCTCTACCCTCAACCCCCCTCTCTCTCTCAACCCTACACCATCTACCCTTAAATCGTAAATCGTAATCCCTAAACCCTAAACCCTAAACCCTAAACCCTCTACCCTCTACCCTCTACCCTCTACCCTCTACCCTCTACCCTTAAACCCTAAAACCCTCAACCCTCAACCCTCAACCCTTAACCCTTAAACCCTAAAACCTTAAACCCTCTACCCTTAAACCCTAAACCCTTAAACCCTCTACCCTTAAACTGTAAATCCTATACCCTAAACCCTTTAACTCTCTAGCTTCAACCCTATGCCCTCGATTATCAACCCTCCAACCTAAATATTGGATCGTCAACCCTCATCTATCTCTTCCATCCCTTCTCGTATCTCCTTCTCTCTATCCCACTTCTCCCTCCATCTCTCCCTCCATCCATTCCTCCCTCCTCTTATCTCCTTCTATCTATCCCACTTCTCCCTCCATCTCTCCCTCCATCCATTCCTCCCTCCTCTTATCTCCTTCTATCTATCCCACTTCTCCCTCCATCTCTCCCTCCATCCATTCATCCCTCTCTACCGTAATCCCTCAACCCTTAAACCCTTAAACGCTCAACCCTAAACCCTCAACCCTCAACCCTCAACCCTCAACCCTCAACCCTCAACCCTCAACCCTCAACCCTCAAACCCTAAACCCTTGAACACTCTACCCTCTACCCTCTACCCTCTACCCTCTACCCTCTACCCTCTACCCTCTACCCTCAAACCTAATCCCTCAACCCTTAAACACTCAACACTCAACACTCAACCCTAAGCCCTCAACCCTCTTTCTCTCTCTCACTCCCTCTCACTCTCTCTCAAGTATCTCCCTCCTACTTGAGAGAGGGGGAGAGAGAGAGAGAGGGAGAGAGAATCAAAAGATGGATTGGGAGATATAGGGATGAGAGAGAGAGATAGAGGGAGTGAGAGAGAGAGAGGGAGTGAGAGAGGGGGTAGGAGGGAGAGACTTGAGAGAGAGAGAGAGAGGGAGGGAGAGGGGGTGGGAGGGATAAACCTAAGAGAGAGGGAGAGGGAGAGAGGGTGGGAGGAAGACACCTAAGAGAGGAGAGGGAGACAAAGTGGGAGAGAGGCGGTGGGAGGGAGAGACCTAAGAGAGTAGGAGAGAGAGGGAGTGGGAGATAGAGGGATGAGAGAGATACAAGGAGTGAGAGAGAGAGAGACTTGAGAGAGGGAGAGGGGGTGGGAGAGAGAGGAGGAGAGAGTGAGGGAAGGGGATGGAGAGGAAGAGAGGGAGTGAGAGATAGAGAGAGAGAGAGAGGAGGGGAGAGAAGGAGGGAGAGAGAGAGAGAGAGAGGGAGTGAGAGAGAGATAGAGGGTGTGGGAGAGAGATAAAGGGAGTGAGTGAGAGAGACAAAGAGAGACCTGACAAAGGGAGAGGGGGTAGGAGGGAGAGACTTGAGAGAGATAGAGGGAGATGGGGTGGGAGGGAGAGACCTGAGAGAGAGGGATAGGGAGAGAGAGAGTGGGAGACAGATAGAGGGTGTAAGAGAGAGGGACTTGAGAGAGAGAGTTTGAGGTGGTGGGAGGGAGATCTACTTGAAAGAGAGGGAGAGGGAGAGGGAGAGGGAGAGAGGTAGAGGGAGTGAGAGAGGTAGGGAGTGGAAGAGAGATAGAGGGAGTGACTGTGAGAGGGAGAGGGGGTAGGAGGGGGAGACTTGACAAAGAGAGAGAGGGAGAGGGGGTAGGATGAAGATAATTGAGAGAGAGAGGTAGAGGGGGTGGGAGGGAGAGACCAAAGACAGAGAGACAGAGAGACAAAGTGGGAGAGAGATAGAGGGAGTGAGAGAGAGAGAGGGAGTGGGAGAGAGAGAGAGAGGGAGAGATATAAAGATGAAGAGGGGGAGAGAGAGAGAGAGAGAAATCCTTCAACCCTTAAACCCTCTACCCTCTACCCTCTACCCTATACCCTATACCCTCTACCCTCTACCCTTAAACCATAAACCATGAACCCTAAACCCTTAAACCCTTAAACCCTAAACCCTAAACCCCTAAACCATCTACCCTCTACCCTATACCCTTAACCCTCTACCCTCTACCCTCAAACTGTAAACCCTGAACCCTAAACCCTTAAAACCTTAAACCCTTAAACCCTAAACCTTAAACCCCTAAATCCTAAAGCCCTAAACCCTCTATCCTCTACCCTTAACCCTCTACCCTCTACCCTCTACCCTCAAACCCCCCTCTCTCTCTCTCTCAACCCTCTACCCTTTATCCTCAACTATCAACCCTCAAGCCTTAAACTTTAAACCCTAAACCCTAAATCTTGTACCCTATACCCTTAACCTGTAAACCCTCTACCATCTACCCTAAACCCTTAAACCCTCTAGCATTAAACCATAAACCCTATACCCTTAACCCTTAAAGCCATAAACCCTAAACCCTAAACCCTCTACCCTCTACCTTTAACCCTCTACACTATACCCTCAACCCCTCTCTCTCTCTCTCAACCCTACACCATCTACCCTTAAACTGTAAACCGTAATCCCTAAACCCTAAACCCTCTACCCTTAACTCGTAATCCCTAAATCCTAAACCCTAAACCATTTACCCTCTACCCTCAACCCTTAAACCCTAAAACCTCAACCCTCTACCCTTAACCGGGTTAAACCCTAAACCCTTAAACTATAAACCCTAAACCCTCAACCCTCAACCCTCAACCCTCAACCCTCAACCCTCAACCCTCAACCTTTAAACCCTAAAACCCTCAACTAGGTTAAACCCTAAACCCTTAAACTATCTACCCTCTACCCTTAAACCCAATACCCTTTGTTGGATCTCAAAAATACAGGTTACAAATCTTAAGAGGATTCTAGGCTCTATGATCAGACTTGCAACATTTTTTAACAAATGAATGGAGTTAACCTATATGGCTAATGAATCCCTACACTTCAGGCTCTGCCAAACCTAGGTGGGTGGACCTTGATAGCTGAAGTAGATTTAGAGTTGTATCACTTAGTTGAATTTATGGATCTATCCACAGTGGCACAAAGTGGAATAGATGAAAGCTTGTTAATTACTCCTACTCCTAATACTGGATTTGAAATGTGAATGTTTGAATGGTTTTATAAAATTATAAAATGGAATGGGATGACCAGTGCCTACTCATGTTGGGCTAATGGAGTCAAGTGGTGAATGATATGTGACTTACTTACTGACTACAATTCAAATTTCTTGGCACTTGTGACTGTTTATACCTTGTATAAACATGCAAGACTATAACTATTAGACTCTTCTTATCAATCCAAATAATTCTTACTAGGTTACTGTGATTAATTAAAAGTAAATTTTAATCCTTCATTGAAGGAACTAGTTAACTGAACCACACAAAAGCAACAAGTGTGCCCTGACAAATCAAATACTTCTTATTTGAATAACAAGATAGAACCAAACTTGAGACAGTATGATAATTTTATCGATTATATGGATCTTCTTTAATGATCCAAGTGATACTCCCAGATTACTGTGATCTATTAAAAGGATATTTAATTCTCAGAGAGAAACCAATTAATGAAACTACACAAGAACAACAAATGTGTTTTGATAAATTGAGTTCTCACACTCCAATTTAAATAATATGAAAGCACCAATCTGCAGACAGCCAAATAATTGGATATTAACAACAAACAATTGACACCAGTGTTGGACCACCAATTTATGCATTCTTCTCCATTATAAAATTTCAAAAGATTTTGCAATACATAGCATAATGTTCTGTTGAGATAACTGATCAACCTGTCCAGCTGCCTAACTACTAACTCTAATCTCTTGATTTCATTTGGAATATATACATTATTTTTGGGTTATGAACCCTCATATCTGTTCACTGCATCTCTTCAGTATTCCTCTTCTTCAACAAAAATATTTAATTAATTACCTTTGGAAAATTAATTAATTTAGTCTTCATCTTTGTGTTCTCGTGAAAGATAATAATTATCGTTTTCCCCTTTGCTACAATTTTGCATTGCATTTCCTCTAATTAAATTAGTTGTGTAAAATAATCACCCATTACTTACTTCTCCAGTGGAAATGTTTTATTTCATTTTACCCAAAATATATATTTTGATTTAGAGTAATTTACCTGCCTCAAAATTTCACATCTTTTCACCTCCTCCGTAAATAGTTGCACTTTCATTTAACTAAGATGTAAAATTATTTTACCACCCAATGCAAATGTTTTATAATTTTTTATCCTCTATGATTTTCGTGGGTTAAATAATCATCCACCTTATAGTCCCTTCGGAAAAAATGTGAAACCTATAATTTTCAAAGTAATATTGTTCTCCATCATATTTTATTCGATCTTTTGTTTGCAGTTTAACCATATGCATTCGAGGTGACATAAAGCATCAAGAAGACCTATTTTTTCTTCATAGATTTCATATCTCTCACCAATGAAGTTCCATTGTTTGGCTATCAGTGAGACTCTTCCCGAAAACTCCTTATCGGCATAACCCTCCCAATCAGAGAGATTTGAAGAATGTGCTTCAACAGTATATGTCACTCCGGTGGATTTAGGGTTTTTCTCATCACGGTTTCCATTCTTCTATGCTATGAATCCTGCCTTCCTTCATTAGCCCTCAATTTTTCTTTATGATGTTTGAGTTGTGTGAAATTTATTTGCAATATCAAATTGCCCCCAACATAATTCCCGCCCCATTTGCAATGTAAAAATTTCTTAATCTTTGTGCCATTTCCTTATTTAGGCCACTGCCTGCTAATGTATTTCTCCTCTAGTCTCTGTTTTATCAACTAGGAAGGGTCGGTGAGACTTTCCCCAAAATCATTATCATCAATGTAACCCTCATCGTCAGAGAGACCTAAGGGATTCAACCCGATCATGCATGTCTCTCTGATATGTCTCTTCCATCGCTTTGTCCATTAGGTTGAATCAGAAAGACTCTCCCTGAAACTTACTTCATCGGCATGACCCATAAGATCGGTGAGATTCGAGGGACTCGAGCTGATGATATATGTCTCCTTAGCACAACAACCCATTAGTTTCATTAGTAGGAGTATATGTGTTTTTTCGCCAATGGGGTTTCTGTCGGTGTGACTTTTGAGCTCGGCAGGACTTGGAAAATTTTCTCTGAATGCTTTGCTTATGCCGATGGACCTACATCGGTGGAACGATAGGCTTCATCCTACCGATTATGTAGTATTGTTATCTCTGGGGTATTTTGATCGCTATGACCTGGCTTATGTCTCCTCGAATATTTTTTAACTACCATTCATGGGGGTTTTGATCGGTGTGACCCATGTGATCAAGAAGATCTTGAGGGACTTGATCCAATTGTATAAGTTTCTTCAACATGGTTGTTAACCTGCTTTATCGATAGAAGGCAATATGTTTCTTATCAATGGGATTTCTATTGGTATGACTTGTGAGCTCAGCCTAATTTGAAAACTTTGGGACAACCACCTTGTTCTTGCCAATAAGTCCTCTTTGGTAGGATGATAAGAATTATCTTCTTGATGATGCACATTTGTTATCTTCATCTTGATTTTATCGATGTGACTTCATCCACCTCTTCTCGATATGCATAACTCTTTGAGATAAATGGCAATGTCTTTGTCGATCGGGAAGATGCACACATAGTCTTTCTAATTAGGATTAATTTCTTCTATGGATGTTGCTTGAATAGGATCAGGGGATGCTTATGTGCCAAGGGGCTATGTTCATGGAATCATGGGTTATGGAGTGAGTCAGGTCACATGAGTTTTCATTTATTTTTAAATGCAAAAATAATGGATGGGATTTTTGGTCCAAACACCCTCTACGTACCTCAACCCTTAAACCCTTTTAAACCCAAATATAATCTCTACGCTAATCCCTCAACCCTCAACCCTTAATCCCTCAACCCTTAAACCCTAAACCCTCTACCCTCAACCCTCAACCCTCAACCCTCAACCCTCAACCCTCAACCCTCAACCCTCAACCCTCAACCCTCAATCCCTCAACCCTTAATCCCTTAACCCTTAATCCCTCAACCCTCAACCCTCAACCCTCAACCCTCAACCCTCAACCCTTAAACTATAAACCCTATACCCTTAACCCTTAAACCCTCTACCATCTACCCTAAACCCTTAAACCCTCTACCCTTAAACCGTATACCCTATACCCTTAACCCTTAAACCCTTAAACCTTAAACCCCTAAACCCTCTACCCTCTACCCTCTACCCTCTACCCATCTCTCTCAACCCTACACCATCTACCCTTTAACTATAAATCATAATCCATAAACCCTAAAACCTATACCCTAAACCCTATACCCTCTACCCTCAACCCTCAACTCTCAACCCTCTACCCTTAACCAAGTTAAACCCTAAACCCTTAAACCCTCAACCCTCAACCCTCAACCCTCAACCCTTAACTAGGTTAAACCCTAAACCCTTAAACTATCTACCCTCTACCCTTAAACCCAATACCATCTACCCTCAACCCTTAAATCCAACTAAACTCTCTACATTAATCCCTCAATCCTCAATCCTTAATCCCTCAACCCTTAAACCCTCAACCCTCAACCCTCAACCCTCAACCCTTAAACTGTAAACCCTAAACCCTAAACCTTGTACCCTATACCCTTAATCCTTAAACCCTCTACCATCTACCCTAAACCCTTAAACCCTCTACCCTTAAACTGTAAACCCTATACCCTTAACCCTTAAACCCTAAACCCTCTACCCTCTACCCTTAACCTTCTACCATCTAACCTCAACCCCCCCTCTCTCTCAACCCTACACCATCTACCCTTAAACCATAAATTATAGTCCCTAAACCCTAAACCCTCTAACCCTTAATCCCTAAACCCTAAACCCTAAACCCTCTACCCTCTACCCTCTACCCTCAACCCTCAACCCTCAACCCTCAACCCTCAACCCTCAACCCTCAACCCTCAACCCTCAACCCTTAAACCCTAAACCCTCAACCCTCAACCCTCTACCCTCAACCAAGTTAAAACCTTAAACCTTAAACCCTCTACCATTAAACTATAAACCCTAAACCCTCTACCCTCTACCCTCAACTCTCAACCCTTAAACCCTAAAACCCTCAACCCTCAACCCTTAACCCTCTACCCTCAACCTTCAACCCTTAAACCCTAAACCCTAAACCCTCAACCCTCCACCCTCAACCAGGTTAAACCCTTAAACCCTCTACCCTTAAACTATAAACCCTAAACCCTAAACCCTCTACCCTCAACCCTCAACCCTTAAACCCTAAAACCCTCAACCCTCAACCCTTAACCAGGTTAAACCCTAAACCCTTAAACTATCTACCCTCTACCGTTAAACCCAATACCCTCTACCCTCAACCCTTAAACCCTTTAAAACCCAACTAAACTCTCTATGCTAATCCCTCAACCCTCAACCCTTAATCCCTCAACCCTTAAACCCTAAACCCTACCCTCAACCCTCAACCCTCTACCCCCAACCCTCAACCCTCAACCCTCAACCCTCAACCATTAAAATTTAAACCCTAAACCCTAAACCATGTACCCTATACCCTTAACCCTTAAACCCTGGACCATCTACCCTGAACCCTTAAACCCTCTACCCTTAAACTGTATACCCTATACCCTTAACCCTTAAACCCTCTACCCTCTACCCCCCCCTCTCTCTCAACCCTACACCATCTACACTTAAACCGTAAATCTTAATCCCTAAACCTTAAACCCTCTACTTGAGAGAGAGAGGGAGAGGTGGTGGGAGGGAGATACTTGAGAGAGAGGGAGAGGGAGAGGGAGAGGGAGAGGGAGAGATGAGAGAGGGAGGGAGGGAGTGGAAGAGAGATAGACAGGGTGACTGTGAGAGGGAGAGGGGGTAGGAATGGAAGAATTGACAAAGAGAGAGAGGGAGAGGGGTAGGATGAAGATACTTGAGAGAGAGAGAGAGGGAGAGGGGATGGGAGGGAGATACTTGAGAGAGAGATGGAGAGAGACATAGAGATGAAGAGAGAGAGAGAGAGAGGGGGGTAAGAGGGAGAGACTTGAGAGAGAGGGAGGGAGGGAGAGGGAGAAACCTAAGAGATGGAGAGGGAGAGAGAGTGGGAGGGAGACACCTGAGAGAGAAGGAGGAGACAAAGTGGGAGAGAGAGGGTGGGAGGGAGACACCTAAGAGAGAAGGAGAGGGAGACAAAGTGGGAGAGAGGGGGTGGGAGGGAGACACCTAAGAGAGTAGGAGAGAGAGTGAGTGGGAGATAAAGGGATGGGAGAGATACAAGGAGTGAGAGAGAGACTTGAGAGAGGGAGAGGGGGTGGCAGGGAGAGGGAGTACTTAGGATAGAGGGATGGGAGAGAGATGGATGGAGTGAGAGAGAGAGATAGGGGTGGGGAGGATACCGAGAGGAGGAGAGAGGAGGAGGAGATGACCGAGAGAGAGGGAGAGAGATAGAGGAGCAAGAGAGAGAGGGGTGGAGAGAGATAGAGGGGAGGAGAGAGAGACATGACGAGGGAGAGGGGGTAGGAGGAGAGACCTGAGAGAGAGAGAGAGAGAGAGGGAGGGGAGAGGCAGGAGGAGAGACCTGGAGAGAGTGGGAGAGAGATAAAGGTGAGAGAGAGAGGAATCTGAGAGAGAGGGAGAGGTGGCAGAGGGAGATAATTGAGAGAGAGGGAGAGGTAGAGGGAGAAATATAGAGGGAGTGAGAGAGGGAGGGAGTGGAAGAGAGATAGAGGGAGTGAATATGAGAGGGAGAGGGGATAGGAGGGGGAGACTTGACAAAGAGAGAGAGGGAGAGGAGTAGGACAGAGATACTTGAGAGAGAGAGAGGGAGCGGGGGTGGGAGGGAGAGACCTGAGAGAGAGGGAGAGAGACATAGTGGGAGAGAGATAGAGGGAGTGAGAGAGAGAGGGAGGGAGGGAGTGGGAGAGAGAGGGAGAGGGTCTGGGAGGGAGAGACTTGAGAGAGAGAGAGAGAGAGGTTAGGAGGGAGATTATCGAGAGGGAGAGGGGGAAAGGGGGTGGGAGGGAGAGACCTGAGACAAGGAGAGAGAGTGGGAGAGAGATAGAGGGAGTGGGAGTGGGGGAGAGAGAGGGAGTGTGTGTGTGAGAGAGAGAGGGGGGGATGGAGATACCTAAGAGAGAGAGGGAGAGAGATAAAGTGAGTGAGAGAGAGGGAATGGGAGAGAGATAGAGGGAATGAGTGAGAGACCTAAGAGAAGGAGATGGAGTAGGAGGGAGAGACTTGAGAGAGAGAGACAAAGAGAGAAAGAAAATGACCTAAGAGAGGGAGATGGATTGAGAGAGACAAAAAGACCAAAGGGGGAGAGAGGGAGGGAGAGTGAGAAAGGGGGTTGGAGTGAGATAGATTTATTTAGGTACCTAGGTGGGAGGGAAAGAGACCTAAGAGAGGGGATTGGACTAAGAGAGAGTATTCTAGGTCACGTGGGAGGGAGTGAGACCTGAGAGAGAGAGAGACTTCAGAAGGATAAAGAGTTATCTAGTTAGGGTAATGAGTTAGAGAGCATATGAAAGGTAAAACCTCAACTATCCATCTACAATCATAAACTATGCACTCTAAGAATTATCAAAGTTGTCGTCCAAAGAGGGGAAATTGAGGTTTTGTTCAAAGTAGGTCATTTGGTGAGCGCCAAATTTGGCGCTCACCAAATGACCTGCTTTAGACGTGTTAATTGACAAGATTTTCCAAATTTTCTCATATTTTCGTCTATGCTCATCTCATTTGCACGTATTTCAATGCAAGTTTATAAAAAAATTATGATAGCGTTAACCTCTCTCTTAGCTATCTAAATATATAAAAAAAAAAATCATTTTGATTTAATTAAGGTTTTGATCCATGGCTTCTATTTTAAATGCCTCCCTTTTTGGTCAAAAACCAACATGTGCTAGTTTTAGGATAGATTTTTACTCGTTCATCAAAACGTGAAACAAATTTCATTTTTTGAAACTAGAATCCATTCTACACATGATGAAAAAAAAAGTAATTTTCGATTAGTTTTCAAAAAATTTAGGGGGGAACATGCTCAAATTTTAGCTTTTCAGGATGTGTCCACTTTGAAAATTCATAAAATATTATATATTCATTAAAAAATTATCTGTAAGAATGAGGATAAACTACATGGTGTTAGCTAATTTCTCACCATTGGGATTTTTGAAATTCTAAAAAAATGTTAATCAAAAAGGGGGGAGCCCTCAGGTGCTATGTTTTTTTTTATAAAAACGGGACCTGTTTTGGGACCCCCCCTTTTTGAGACCCTTAATCTTCATTAATTTTTAAAAAATAGTAGCTTAGAAACTAGACTTGGAGCAATTCAACAGTTGTTCTTGCTGCATCTTAAAATTTTGAGCATAACTATCTTCATTTTTGCGTGCCAATCATATTTTGTTGATTTCAGAAAAAAAAAAAAAAAAAAAAATGGTGGCATCTTAAGAGCCAAAAGTGTGTCACACATCCATGCACTTACCCTTGACCTTTTTGTGGCTTTGAAGATTGCTTCATTTTTATATGTATTGTCCTTAAGTTCAGTCCTCATGTCATATGCAGTGAGGATTCCATGTAGCTCTTCCATGGTTAATGTATCCAAGTCCTTTATCTCTTCTATAGAAAAAAATTAGCATGAAATCTTAAGGGAAGAGATCTTAAAAAAATTTGTAATACTTTTGATTCTTCTACTTTTTCACCAAGACCCTTTATGGTATTGACTATCTCATCTACTCAAAGCAGATAGGCAATAATATTTTCTTCATGTCCATCATCTTTCAACTCTCAAATTACCTTCGATGGGTTTGAAGTTTTGATTTCTTTATTTTGTTGTCTCCTTCATAAATATTTTTTAATTTATCCCACATATCCTTAGCAGATTTGTAATACATTACTTTCACAAGTTCTGATTTTGTTAATCCACACAAGATTGCATTCTTGGCTTTAGCATTATTTTCCCTTTCCTTCTTTCCTATTGAATCTGTTGGAGGAGTTGATGGAGCTTTATATCCATTTACCACTAATTTCCAAATATCAAATCCAAGAGCATTTAAATAAGTTTTCATCCTTAAGCTCCAAAAGGTGTAATTTATCCCATGAAATAATGGAGCCTTATTAGAAGATAATCCTTCTTGTTTTCCCATGTGTGCTCTTTAGATGTACCTTCTATATTGTTAGACTAATTCCAAAGGAACCAACTCTTATACCAATTGATGAGCACATAGTTATACTGAGAGTGGGAGGATGAATCAATATAATACAATCTTTTCAATTTAAAACTTAATCAACCACAACGATAACAACCATGCAAGATCTAAAAATTATGAAACACAAGAGGAACACACAATCTATGTGGAACCCTTATGGAAGAAAACCATGGAAAAATATTTATTTTATATAAATCTCTTTTACAAACTTCTTTCTAGAAATTGTGTAGGCACCAACCTACTAGAAGCATGCCAACCCCTAAGAGACTCCAATTTCTACAATATGATGCACCAACCTCACCAATATGAAGCACCAACTTCACTAATATGAGACACCAACTTCAATATCAATTTCTCCTCTAAATTCTACTATAATTCTATTCTCTAATCTACTATAATATTGATTAGAAATCTGCCATAAAACAAATTACAATCTCCTTATAGAACTTATTACAAGTCTACCAAAAAACTTCCCACAATCTCATTATAAAACTTATTACAGGTTTGCCATAAAACTTCTCACAATCCCCTCTTATAATATGAAAATAATCTTCTTAAAAATTGCTCTCCATCTGCTGGTGTATATGATATACTTATTTGTCTTTTACTCTGCACCACTCATTCTAACTTGGAATTTATGTTTTTTATACCCTATCATATTCCTTTAGGAATGGAGGTGATTCTTCAGTAAAGGGTCAATTTCATGAACAATCATATACATCACAAAGGGAGGCAAATTTTGTAGACTAACATCCTCCCTAACATAAACACTTAATAGAAGAAATCGATCTTGCATTTTAATTTCTTTTAAACATAAGCGCCCTTTCACTTGGGAGAATGGAATTAACATATGTTTATATTAATCTTTTAAATCGTTGATGTATTTTTATGTTATATGTATATTCAATCATAATCAATTGATATTATAATTTTATCGTTGCTGCAATATGACATTGTTGTCCATTTATGAGATTATTGCTCATTGTCTTGTAATTTCTTGCTAAATAATCAACAAATCTTCTTAATCGCTTGATAAGATATAATCTTATCACTTCTCTTGATATACAAATCATTCATTTTTTTATTTTTGGAACATATTTCATTGTTGTCTTAACATATAATCATTTCCTGAGTATATTTCATGTGTACTACTGAGGAAGTCGGCCAACATACATTGTATATATTTCACCACTACTCTCTTTGGTAGTTAGCGACCATGTAAGGAATTCTTATAATATATATATGTCATCAAACATATATGGCATCAATCATTGTACATCGACCAACATATACATGTTCATATTAATTACACCACTCCATAGACATATGAATAAGATAAGTCTTTGTCTTTTAGTGATTGTAATTACTACTTATAAACTTTAATCTTATTACCTCATCATAAACCAATTGTATCACACAAGTTTAAATCTTTAATTTAAACTTAATCTCTTTTTCTTTAGTCTTCCATTCTTACTTTCATTTCATCCAAACTAGGCCACTTTATATCGTCACTAATTGATTATTAATATCGATTCAATACTACCTCTAGATCTTGTCGTTCTAAAATTATCTTGATATCAATGACACAACATACAATCTCATCCACACATCTAACCATCTTATCCATGCACCTTTGACATCAATGAAAATATTTCTAACACAACCAAGTAGGCCTTATGCTTGTCAACTGACCCATCTATTGCAAATTTGGTTCAATAGATCCACTTACATCGAAAAAGTTTCCTTCCCTTAGGAAGTGGGGAAAGATACCAACTGTGGTTCCTATGCAAGGAATTGAACTCTTCCTGCTTCATTGCATCCCACTCAGGGACACCAAAATATTCCTAAAAGGACTATGGATTAGAAGTCGTGGCAAGGAAGATATGTGGAGCCTCCTAAAAATGTTATTGTGTTCTTCTATGACTTGATGGATCCCCTACCCAATCCCCTGTTAACTAGTATTTTTGACAAGCCTAAAGAGGTCATGTGCTCGAGAAGGAGGAGAGTCGAGAGGAGAATCATCATCCTCTAAAGGTGGGTTATGTGAACCATCATCATCACTATCATCATTTAAAATGGAGAAAGAAGACACCTCATCACGATTGGAAGTATTATTATCCTCTAAAGAACTATCATCATGATGCAAGGACTCCAAATTGATGGTGGTTGGAGAAGTTTTGAGAGAAGAACTGGAAGGACTCTCCTCAAAATGAACACTCCTCTTAATGAAAAACTCATGTGTGGTAGGATGAAGAAGCTTGTAGCCTTTGAAATCATTTGGGTATCCAACAAATATGCAAGGCTTGCTTTGTAAATCCATAGCATTGTATTTCTCTGCTAGAATGTGGGACCATGCACTAGAGCCAAATACTCGAAAGTACTTAACTAAGGGTTTCGGAATGCTCCAAGCTTGCAAAGGATTACCCCTTCACAAATTTGTGAGGAAAATGGTTCTAGATAAAACATGCATAGTTAATGACTTCTACCTAGAAAGGTGGTGCCAAGGACTTGGAGTGAATCATACAATTGGCCATCTCTTTCAAGGACTAATTCTTTCATTTTTTAACTCTATTTTGTTGAGGATTGTACGGAACTATATTGTACAAATTAATATTTTTGTTGCACAATACTACACAAAACTATGGCTTACATATTCCCCACCATTATTTGTATGCAAATTTTTTATGGATTTCCCAGTTTGTTTCTTTGTAAAATCCTTAAATTCCAAGAATGAATCGAAGACTTCAAACTTATATTTGATAAATTACACAAAGGTGTACCTAGAAAATCATCAATGAATTTCATAACATATTGGGATCTTCTGAAAGATGGTTGTGGAAATGGCCTTACTAAATCACTATGTACCAACTCCAAAAGATATGAGGCTCTACAAGCTTTTCCTTTGTCAAATTTCTCTTCAAGATGCTTGTCAATAATGCATGCTTAACAAACACCATTAAAAAAATGAACTATAGGAAATCATGTAACCATGTCTTATTGATTGAGTTGCTACAAGTAGCAATAGTTTAAGTGGCCAAAGAGATTATGCCACGAATTACTCACATCATCAGAATGATTGAGTATAACAAATGAAGGTGGATCAAGAACAAAGTGAGACAACAACTAAAGTCAAGATTAATGACCTTCTCTCCAAACTACAACTTTAAAATCATTATTTAACTCACAAATCACCACTGAATCAAGAGAAAACTCAACCTGATTTCATGTACATGTGTGAGTGATTTGATCGATCGATAGGAGATTATTTGACAATAAGGGCACATAAAGAATGTCTTGAAATGTGGCATCCCCCATAAAACCCTCTCCCACACACCTCAATAGGAGTTTTTTCACCCATAAAAAATGAAAAGTATAGTGCACGACTCCAAAGATTAAATTTTGTCTTCAAATGAAGCCATGTGGTGTAAGGAACTCGAATCAAGAACCCATGTGGATAGTGGAGAATCAACTGCTACAAGGGCCTTGACCTTTCCTTTCCCCTTGTTGTTGTCTTTAGCCTTGTGAGACCCCTCATCTGAACTCTATTTAATGGAATCATAAACATTGAGATTATTCTTTTGAAGAATTTGTGTCAATTGATCTACTTGTTTCTTCAAACATTTGTGCTCATAATGAATAGGTATTTTACAATAGGCACATTTGACCTTCTCTTTCTTAGACTTGTTGCCTTTTGAATATGAGGTCTCATTAGTTTCTTTTGGAGTAGTTGATTTATAATCCTTCTTCTCTTTGTTATTCTTTTGTTTATTATCATTATTACCACTTTATCCTCATTGTTCATTTGTGCCATGGTTGGTAACCAAGGCATGTGACTTAGAAGACTTTAGAGTACCCATCTGGATTATCTTATCTTGCTCCCATGCGAGAGATGTAGCCAAATTATCCAAAGATGGTATGGTGAATTTAGGCCCAAGTGCATCCTTAATAGCATACAAGGTAGAAACAGATATTGAATATTCAAAACTTAGCTTAGAGAGAATACTTAGAATGAGTTGTTCATCTTTCTTAAATCAATTCCATGTTGCTTTAGTTGTAGCCTTAGTAATTTCAATTTGGTGAAGAAATCTTGAATTGTGTTGAATTTTCCTGGACTTAGACTAATTTGTTCATTTTCCAACATATGAGCCCTCATAGAATATTGAATACCAAATAGAGATTCTATTTTTTTTTCATATTTCATTTGGAGTATTCAATAATTCAATATGAAAGAGAAAATAAGGAGATACATACAAACACAATGCTCCATAGGCTTCATCACATCTATTAAACCACCTAGGTTTTTCTTCATCTTTAGCAGGTTCAATTTCTAGTCCCATTGTTATTCTATGTAAACCAAGAATTATTAAGTGAATTTATATTTTAGACTTCCACTCAAAATAGTTGTATGTAGTTAGAATGGGAACTGTTGTTTGAGTAACGATGAAGAGATGCAAAAATAAGTGTTTATTGAAAGTGAACATAAGAACGTCAAAACACACCCACCCTTTTCACTAGTATCAAAAATCACCACCACAAATATTATAAGGTTGGCACTTTATAGTTTAGAGAATTTACAAATCCTTTTCCAAGTTACAATGTTCAATAAGGCTCAAAATAGCCAAAGTTACAAATTATAATATAAAATGAACTTGAGACAAAATCTAGAAAAAGTAGCCTTATAGTTGTGTAGTGGTTTGCACCACCTTTCCAATTCCTGTTTGTTTCTAAAAAGTGGCACACCGGGGCAAAATTTATGACTTGTTCAAGAAATTAGCAACAAACAACTTCAACTAAAATATCTAGCAAAAAATGTCAAAAATATTTTCAATGCCTTTGTAGATGGAAAGTGCTCATCTCCATCTTTTCGATGATATCTCATTTTCAAAAAATAGACACCATGGATAAAAGTTATTGTTATCAACGAAGATTGCACCCTAGTTGAGTTAGACTCAACTATCCTATGTAACATGGAAACATTATCAAGTTGTGGGTGGCTTATAACGAGAATGAATCTCCAAAGAGGGATGGTTCCCCTGGTAGATCACCTAAAACTACCGATTTTTCTGAGAAAGGGGATAGAAGGATACTAAAATGGAAATCCTAGAAAAATTAAAGGGTGATGCACCAGAATTTTTGTAACTTATTCACTAATTCAACTCACCATCAGCTCTCAAAACATTTACTCTCACAATTTCATGTGAAACATGCAATACAAAAGTGATTTGTATGAAGGTTTGAAACTAAAAACAGCATATAACCTATGTTACATGAAAAGATTTCTCACATATTTGCAATAATGGGACATGAAAAAGGATCCAACAATTAGAATCACAATCAAACATCAAATCATCCACTGCAAAATGAGACAAAAACCATGAAAAAGAAATTCACTGTTGCTTTTATTGACATGAAAGGAGCTGTTATATCAAACTATGAAAGTTGAGTTACAAAACTTACAAACTCTCTGCAATGCTCAAGAGAGGAAGAAGCAAGAATTGAGTGTTTAATTTTTAATACCCAAAACCTTTCTAAGAGCCAAGGAGTGAAAATTGTAGTTAACTGCAATCCAAAATAGCAACCAAAGTGTCTCTCACGAGCAAAGGAAAACATCCTCAAAATAGGGCCCAAAACTAACCCAAAATGAGTGAAAATAGGTGGAAACTTTCCCTCCCAAGTGAAACTACCCAAAAGGACTAAAAAATTACTCAAATCTGACTAAAAAATCAAAATAGAAACTTCAGTTCACTCCCCCTTTCTATTTTCGCATGATGAGGACTCAAGAAAAAAAGGCAAGTAAACTAGAATTTCTTCTACATATTTTGCACTTGCTTATATTTACTGCATTTACTTGACATCTATTAAATCAATTTATAAAACATTACTTTAATAGTGCCTTGCATTGCTCGCAGTTTTCAATTTTACAAAATAGAAAGAGGGAGGAAGACTTAAATCATGACTTCACTTTACTTTGCAAAGATATTGACACATTTGGATTTATCAATTTGCAAAAATACATACCATTGTTTTTGATGACTTTGCAAAGGGTATACAAGGCATACAAGGTTTATTGTTTGCAAGGCATAAAATTCCGTAAGGCACATAGGCATATGATTTTCTTCAAAAACCATAAAAAAAACACTAAGTCATATAGCCTAAGATTGCAAAATATGAAAAGATCTTAATACCACAAAGGGTATTAATATTTTGCATAAAATTCTAAAATAATGTGGAAAATACCCAAAAGGCCAACCAAAATATTAGGGAAAAAAGAAAAACCCTAGAACAAAACACCCACGTGGCCACTTCATTTCTCATCATTTGTAACTTTGCAATTTTTGTTGCTCTACTTGGGCATCGCCATGCTAGGGTTTCACTGAAGCATTCTTAAGTTTTCCTTCTACGAGATTTCCGAAGCTAACTCGATCCCTATGGAGAAACTCGTGCAAGCTCATGTTAAAGTCGTGGTTGGTATGTTTCTTTCAGTTTCCTTTGTGAAAGAGAAATAATTTATGTTTGTTTTTTCAAAGAATATGTTGAAATAAGCTTGCTATTCCTTTCTTATTTTCATTCACTCGACCTCTATTCATTCTTTTTTTTTGGCCATGGCTTCACTTATCATTTTTCTGTGAAAATTTGATAAGTTGATCTACTTTGCTTGACCTTACACCTTTTGATGTAGGTACTCAAGGGTTTCTTTTATTTACCTCTATAAATAGGCCTTAAAAACCCTAGTTCGAGGCATCACTTTTCTTGAATCCTCCTTTCTGACTTAGCCGTGGGTTTATTATTTGAAATGCAGATACAAACTCTGTTTCTATCTTCTGGAAACCTCATGAAGAAAACCCCATTTGAAATAAAAAATTATTTTGTTCATATCTTGCATATTTGAGAGTTTTCTAATGAAACCCAAGGATTCATTGTGAACATTTTGGGTTTTAATGAATAAAATTCTCCTACCTTTATTTCGGCCTTTGTATAATTTTAATCCAAACTCCACATATTCATATATAATATGTATAAAGTTGTCTATCATGCATTTTTTTCTCAACTTGACAATCTTGTAGTAACTATTTATATGCAAACCACTGCCATGCATTTGAAAATTATCTTATAACCTTTTCATGAGAATGTCACCATTACATCACTTCATTCAATGCAACGGTCCATCAAAATTCCATGAAATGGGTCATATAGTGCCTTATCTACTTGTTGCATCTTCATTGTTTGGTGCATTTTGACAATGTATTTGAGGTGAAACTGTCCTTTAGACTATCATCAAAAAATTCAATTGGTTGTCTATGATGAATCTTCTTTGTATTCTCTGACAATACACCATCATTTATAGTTCATGTTTGGTAATCTTTGCTAGCACTGCCTTATGATATATGACTATAAATACATTGTTATTATTGTTTTGATACAAGAAATGCAAAACATGTAAAAGGAATAGTGGATGCAAAGATTACCAAACAGTAAATGCCATTTTGACAGAGCTCCTTAATACTGTCACACAGTGTTTTGCATTATTGTCCTCTATGATTGCATTTCTCTTAGACATGTTGCTCCCCATGTACCTTTTCTTCATGCTCCTTATGTTATTTCAATGGTTGTCCCATTATGGATATGGTTTTCCTCTGTAGTAAATGCTTTGATGATTGTACTTACATTTAAATTTTTTTCTCCTTTTGGCACTCAATAAATGGGTTGTACCAAAAATGTATGCATCTTGTTTGATATAGACAACAAGAAATGGTGATGAGACAACCAAGAGATGATTTAAAACCATGATGCAAATGATGCACTTTTACTCAGTTTTGCACATTATTTAAGCAGTTTAAATAATTTCATTGCTCCCTTGTGATTTCCATTCCAAAGTGAAAGGGGGTAACCTCATTGCACCTTTGACTTGGTTGTCATGAATGGACAATTTTCTCAATTACCTTATAAATTGATCTTCAAACAAAATATGCTTTTATTTAAAAATTTGAATGTTTCTTACTTATCTCATACCCCTCTCAAGATCTAGAGGGCAACATGTTGGGCTCAACCTTTGTGGGAGCCCATTTTTTCCACCACATGTTGTGATGTCAAACAAGATAAATCATGTAATGATAATGAACATGTACCTGCATAGTGAACAAATAAGAGATTAAAAATGTGAAGCTCAATGCTCTTCTTGATGATTTGACTTTCATTTGATGATCTAATTTTGTCTCTCTTGCATACATCTAACAATTGATAATTGATTTAATGCATCTTGAATGAAGGTTATATTTATGTTAGTAGGACTTATGGTCAAATTTTATATCTGGATCTCTAACCAAAACTTTCCATCATGATGCAGGTACATCTAAAGATCAGGAACAAGGAGGAGTTGAAGACAAAGAAGATCAACACAAGATTCTACCACATGGAATGATGGACATATTCTCTTTCCATGTTTTTTCCTTTATTTAATATCTTTAGATATATAGCTTTCCTTTATGTTGCATTAGTTAAACTACTCCCACGGCTTGTGTGGGACATTCAAACATTTTTTTTCTCAATGTATGAAACATCAATATTTATACAATCTTATATACAATTACATTACAAAATGAATGAAAGACAAAAATATCATGCAATTTATGTATTTTCCTTCTGTTGTAAAACATTGCATAAATAAAATTGAATTCCATTTGAAAGTATTCATATGCAATGGTTAAGCCTTAGCAGAAATTTGTTGGAATACCTTTCACTTTTGATGCAATCAACTATTTCAGTTCTACCAAATTGAGTTGTAAGTGACATTTGGTAACATTTCTAGCAATTTTTGTTGAATTCTTGCCTGCTAAGAATATTGGATCAGTATCCTAAACAATCCATTAGGCATGGAGTCAAATTTTGCCCCTCCTAAACTTAGAAAACCATTGTAACTCGGCTACAAAACCTCAACAGCAACAAAAACCAAAACAACCGCAAACTACCAAGGCCCTGGAGGCCAGCAAACTGTGCAACAACACATAGGGAAAATAAAACAAAACTTAAGGAAATGTGCAAAGCACTTATTAGGAGAAAACACTAACATACTATAGTACAATTGCAAAAATTATCTCAAAGACAATGTTTGAGGTGGATCCCATTGATTGGGATAGGCAACACCTCTCTATTCAATTTGAAAGTTGGCAAGCATTATTTTTCTTGCACTCAGTGATCACATAGGGTCCATCCCACATTGCATCAAACTTGGTATGTTTACCAGGTTTTCTTTTTAACTCATCCCATTTAGAAACAATATCACCCACACTTAAATCCCTTGGTATTGCTCTCTTATCAAAAGACCTCTTCATCTGAGCTTGATGAATCTCAAGCTTCCTCAATGCATATTTTCTTGTTTCCTCTAGTTCCATCAGTTGTGCAAGCTTGAATTTTATAGGTTGCTCCTCTAACAATTCAAGCTCTTTAATGAAACTTAGAGTAGGAAATTCAATAGAAACTTGTAACTTAGCTTCCTTACCATAAGTGAGAACATAAGGTGAATAACCTGTAGCTCTCTTAGGAGTTATTCTTTTAGCCCAAAGGGCTAACTTCAACTTGTCATGCCATGTCCTCTGATTGTCCTCAATGGTCTTTTTAATGATCTTAATCAAATTTTTATTGGTGGATTCAGCCTATCCATTACCTTGAGGGTAATAGTTAGATGAAGTATTTAGAAAAATGTTGTTCTTTACAAACCAATCAGAAATCCTTAAACCAATAAAAGTTAATGCATTGTCAGATATGGTAGAATCGGGAGTACCAAATCTAGACACCAAATCTTGATGAAAATTTAAAACAAAAGTTTCATTTGCATCCTTCAAAGCAACAACCTCAGTCCACTTTGTAAAATAATTTGTTGCAGTTGAAATCCATCTATGGCCTGCGCTTGATGGTGGGTTAATAGGTCCAATGAAATCAATACCCCACTTGGAAAAATGTTGCTCTACTTGAATTGGGTGTAGAGGCAAGGTTGAAAGCCTTTGCTTTCTTGCAAATAGTGAACATTTATTAAATTTCCTAACCCAAGCATACGCATATTTAAATAGATCTGGCCAATAATACCCAGCTCTCATAATTTTTAGATTTGTAGTCCTTTGTGCAAAATGGCCTCCTGAAGGCCCATCATGAAACTCTTCTAGTAGTTTGTCTATCTGATCTGGTTCAATGTTCCACAGTAAAATACCATGAAAATCCCTTCTATATAAAACACCATCAATAACAACATAAGGGATGGCTTGAAGCCTATAATACCTCATTTTTGCTCTATCCAAACCTTCAGGACAGTCACCAATTTGCAAATAATGGATCATTTGTTGAATCTAGCTTGTTGAAGAAACTGGAACAACAACTTGTTCCTCATTGTTGAGCATTGTTGCAACTTGCTCATCAATTTCTTGGTTGTTTTCTCCATCTCTAACAAGCTATTCACATAAACCCTTGCCTCTAACAAGCTTAGTAACCTTAATTTTGACATCATATTCCATTACCTTAGTTATTCAGCTACTCTTTTGTCATTAATATCTTTGTTAAGCAAGAAATCCTTAAAAGTTGGTGTGCAACCAACAACTGAATTTTATTGTTAGAAAGAATATGATTGAACTTTATGAGGCTTCTAACAACAACAAACACAATTTTTTCAAAAAATGAATATTTTACCTCATAATCATGCAAAAATTGGCTGAAAAATGCCACAGGTTGTTCCAAGCCTTCATCATTCTGCTAACAAAGCATAGCTGAAATAGTGTCAACACCTCCAAATGCATAAAAAATAAAATCTTTATCATAGTTAGGATTAATGAGTTTTGGAGCAGCTGCAAGGGCTTCCTTAATCTGCGCAAAGCTTCTCTTACCCTCTTTAGTCCAACTAAAAGTCATGTTCTTAAGCATTGCTATAAGAGGTTGCAATAATGCTGAAATGTTAGGTATAAACCTTCTCACAAAGTTGATCCTACCAAGAAAGCGTTGTAAGCCTTTCTTGTGTGTCGGTAGGGGTAAAGCTAGAATGGCAGAAATTCTTTCTGGATCAATAGAAATACCATGTTTAGAAACAATGTGCCCAAGGAGCTTACCCTCATGGACAGAAAAAATACACTTTTTTGGGTTAATAGAAACCCCATACTCTCTACATCTCTAAAAAATCTACCTCAAATTACCAAAATGTTCATTGGCATTCTTTGAAAAAATTGTAATATCATCTAAGTAAACCAGAAAAATCTTGTTCATAGGGCCATGAAAGGCCATTTCCATTGCTCTCTGAAAGGTCGCCCTTGCATTGGATAAACCAAAGGGAATTTTCCTATCAGCCATGGTACCCCATTTTGTGGTAAAGGAAGCTTTGTATTGATCCTCCTCCTTCACTAAAATCTAGTTATACCCTGAATATTCATTCAACAAAGAAAATCTGCCAGAACCAGAAACAACCTATAAAATTTGCTCCATTAAAGGCAATGGATAATGGTCCTTGAGAGAGGCTCTATAAAAATCACAAAAATCAACACATAGCCTAATCTCACCATTCTTATTTCTAACAAGAAATAAGTTAGAAACCCATGATGCATGCTTAATTGGAAAAATGATATTACTCTCAATCAACTTACTCAATTTTTCCTTCATAAGATGCTCAAGCTTGGGATTAAGAGGCCTTTGCTTTTGCCTCACTCGTTTTGCTTTGGGCTCTAACTCAAAGGTATGTTGAGCTAGTTTAGGTTTAAAACATTTTAAATCTTTGTATTCCCAAGCAAAAATACCACTAAATTCTTGACAAAGTGAAATAAAAGCTTGTTGTTCCTCTTTGGTACATACCTTACTAAGCTTGAGGAGCTTATCTTTGAATATCTCAATGGGTTCATAATGATCCTACTTAATTGTCATGTTTTTTTTATCCTTTCTAAGTTGATCATATGAATTGAAAACTGATTCCAAGGTCACCAAACCTTTGGGTAGCTTGTTTGACTTCAATTGCACGATTTGATTGTCATATTGTTGTTGCCATTTTTGTTGATTTTCAGTTGCAAACTCGACTTCTTCAATTAGAAAACTTACAATCTATTCATCGCTCTCAAAAACTTTCCAACTCACATTTTTATGTGGTACAGATGGTCTCACAACCACCTTTACATACTTTTGTACCTCTACATTATGAATATCATTTGGAATGTCAAATTGATATCGTATGGTAGCAAGTCTATTTGCATGCTTATTCTGACTTCTAGGAATGGACAATAGATTGAAAGCATCAAAATCTTCAATTAAGTCCAAAACTCTATGCTTATACCATTTAAGCAAATCATTTTTTGTAATAGTCAAATTGCTAACCTGATTTTCTATCAGTCCAGAGTCACCAAAAACTTGCAAACACTTTATACCTCTTTATGGCCCATTCTAGGCCATCAATAAGTGTCTCATATTCAATTGTATTATTTGTAAATTTGAATGAAAATCTCAATGTTGAATAATATTATCTACATCTGGTGAAATCAACATGGCTCCTCCACCATCACCTATTTTTCTTCTTGAACCATCAAAATACAGCTTCCAAAGTTGATTATCTTGTTGTTCTGTCTAATTCTCATGCTTAACCAGATCTGGAACAACTGCATCAGGTTCATGGATCATGTAAATGCCTAATCCTACCTCATCCATGTGATTGAAAGGGTTAACTTCATGATCCTTAGTTTCCCACTCATCTAGATTTATATCAAGGATACCTTCAATAGGTGTGTTGGGGTCTAGGGTCATGGATTGATCCTCCTGCTCATGGATGGTAAGGTTAGCATTTATAGGGCTAGGCACATATGGATCTATATGATCTTTAGCTTGAGGTTCAGATTTTATGGTCATTTTAGTACCATATATTGTTCTGAAAAATAGATGTGACCAATTAGAAGATAGAAACCCACCCAACTTAGCAGTAAAATCCCTAGAAATACATATGGAAAAGTAAGATGGTAGGTCTATAACATAGATATCTTATGGGATTGCAATATTTGGGCATGCATGCAAGGTAAGAGCTAAATTTTTAACCACCCCAGCTGTCCTAACAGTAGAACCATCTAATTGAGTTACTCCCTTTGAAAAAGGCTCATAATCTAATCCAACCTTATCAGCTAGAGTCTTAAGCATTACAAAACTGCTTGCACCTGAATCAATCATGTAGTTGTGCGCTAATTTGTCACCAATAATCAATCTTACATAAAAAGGAGGCAGTTTTACCTCTTGGGTTGGCTACTCACTCTTGCCTCCAGGGCTATTTGCAAGCACAACTTTGGGTTTCTCTGCTAGATACATCAAAAATGGAAATCTTAGCCAAAGCTTCTTGCAAAAAATATTTTTTTCCCAAGAATGTGCAATGCATCCAACATAGACAAATTAACAGTAGCCTTCTTCATATGATCCACAATATTGAATGAAGGAGAACTAACCTTCGGTTGTCCCTTAGAAACAACAACTTCATTCTAAGCTTGTAATGGCTGTGATTGAACTTTAGGTTGGTCCCTACCAAGTACAAGTTGGCCCCTTGGAAAAACATGCATGTTCTAAGCATTTGAAGGCCCAATTTGAACTGTAGGAATCCAAAATTTTCCCTTTTTTGCCTATTGTTGGTCCTTTTCTGCTTGTTGTCCTTTAGAAACAATCTATTGTTCTAGATCAACATCCCTTTTCTTTGATCTAGTGTTGGCCGCAACAGATGTATCTGACTGATTTTTCCTTGGGAATGATTTACTCCACAAAACTCAGTGCCTTGCCAATTCATTAAGGAAACACTAGGATTACCTTGTTGGACTTGTGCACCTTGTCATTCATGACTTTCTTTTGCCACATTTTTTGAGCCAACATAGCTATCCTGAACCATTAGGGCCCTATTCAACATTTCATTCATGCATGTAACATGATTGTGAGGCTGGTTACATGGAAAACACCAATCACAATCTTGTGTCATATTCACTTGTGTAGGCATGAGCTCCATTGAAGAGCTGGTAGCATTAGGATTATATGGTTGAAAGGGTCTAGGATTGAAATTTATTCTTTGACCTTCAGAATCATCTTGAAAAGGTGGCCTATTTGACTGATTAGGTTGATATGGAGCTTGGTATGGCCTAGGATCTTGTCCAACTTGCTTCTTAATACTCACTAAATCATTCCCAACATTTTTTAAAATATTTCTAATCTCTTGAAGCTTTTGATATGGACTTGGGACAACAGCCTCTTGGGTTGTAGCTTGATAACCTATTGCAGGAATAAGTGGAACAACGCCTAAAGGGGGTAATGAAACAGGTATAGGTGGTTGTACCTTATGAAAAATTAGCATAGGGGGACTTGGGGCTATTCTACCAGCTTGTATGAGGGAGTTCTCTACTCTAATAGCTATTTCATGAGCCTTAGGAAGTGTAAATCTACCCATAGGTTGAATCATCATAGATATCTCACTATTTAAAGCCTTAAGGAAAAATAGAAATGCATGTTGAGGTGAAGGCTTCACCGTTATTGGAATCCTATCCCAAGTCCTCTGGAAATGGTAGTTAAAATCTGGCATGTGCTCATGCGGAGCTCTTTTGATGGTACATAATTGTTCCAGCAAAGACAAATGATCTGATTTGTCTTCAAATTGTATGTGCAAGCCATCACCTAGCTGATCCCATGTTGCGATCGAATTTGTTGGAAAACCTCTAAACCATTGCAAAGCTTTTCCCTTCAGTGAGGTAGCCAGTAGTCTAAGTGCTACATTATCTTCAATGATATTATGAATTGAGCACAACATTGACACATCACGAATGTGCTCAATAGGAGTGGTCTGATCTTCTCCGGTAAAATATGATAGACTTTTGAGGGATGCAACAAGAATATCATCATGTTGAACAATTTCTAATGGGTTGCCCCCATTAAAAGGTGCAAATGTAAACCGACTTGCCATCATTGGTGCTAGCACTACTGGTACCGGATTTGCAAGGTTGAGGTTTGGAGGTATAGATCTCAATCTCCTTGGTGGGCTAAGACCTTTTCTTAATGTCCTACCCTTTCTCTTTGGTGGTGATAGCTGCAAGTATTCAAATAGAGAAGCACTTGTTGTAGTTTGCTCTCTTTCCAAGTATAAATCTATAACCTGAGAAGGCCAAAAACACTATTGCATATACCAAAACAACAACTTGAAACTTAAAATCTTTCTCTGAAACGACCTTCAGAGTCCACCAAGAGTTCCAAAAACTATTATCAACAAGTATTGCACCCTAGTTGAGTTAGACTCAACTATCCTGTGTAACATGGAAACATTCTCAAGTTGTGGGTGGCTTATAACGAGAATGAATCTCTAGAGAGGGTTGGTTCCCCTGGTAGATCACCTAAAACTAATGATTTTTCTAAGAAAAGGGATAGAAGGATACTGAAAAGGAAATTCTAGAAAACTTAAAGGATGATGCACCAATTTTTTTTTAGCTTATTCACTAATTCAACTCACAATCAACTCTCAAAACATTTACTCTCACAATTTCATGTGAAACATGCAATACAAAAGTGATTTGTATAAAGGTTTGAAACTAAACACAACATACAACCCATGTTACATAAAACTTTTGCACACATATTTGTAATAATGAGACATGAAAAAGGGTCCAACACTTAGAATCACAATCAAACATCAAATCATCCACTACAAAATGAGACAAAAACCATGAAAAAGGAATGCATTGTTGCTATTATTGATGTGAAAGGAGTTGCTATATCAAACTATGAAAGATGAGTTACAAAACTTACAAACTCTCTGCAATGCTCAAGAGAGGAAGATGCAAGAACTGAGAAAAAACTAGGTTTTTTCTTTTTTAATACCCAAAAACCTTTCTAAGAGCCAAGGAGAAAAAATTGTAGTTAATTGCAATCCAAAATAGCAACCAAAGTGTCTCTCACGAGAAAAGGAAAAAATCCTCAAAAATAGGGCCCAAAATTGACCCAAAATGAGTGAAAATAGGTGGAAACTTTCCCTCCCAAGTGAAACTACCCAAAAGGACTCAAAAATCACTTAGATCTGACTAAAAAATCAAAATAGAAACTTCAGTTCACTCCCCCCTTTCCATTTTCGCATGATGAGGACTCAACAAAAAAGGCAAGTAAATTGAAATTTCTTCTACATATTCTGCACTTTCTTATATTTACTGCATTTACTTGACATCTATTATTTAGCAATTTATAAAACATTACTTTAATAGTGCCTTACATTGTTCGCAGTTTTCAATTTTGCAAAATAGAAAGAGGGAGGAATACTTAAATCATGACTTCACTTTACTTTGCAAAGATATTGACACGTTTGGCTTTATCAATTTGCAAAAATACATAGCATTGTTTTTTATGACCGTGCAAAGGGTATACAAGGCATACAAGGTTTATTGTTTGCAAAGCATAAAATTCCCTAAGGCACGTAGGCATATGATTTTCTTCAAAAATCATAAAAAAAACACTAAGGCATATAGCCTAAGATTGCAAAATATGAAAATATCTTAATACCACAAAAGGTATTAATATTTTGCATAAAAGTCTAAAATAATGTGGAAAATACCCAAAAGGCCGACCAAAATATTAGGGAAAAAAGAAAAACCCTAGAACAAAACACCCACGTGGCCACTTCAATTCTCATCATTTGTAACTTTGTAATTTTCGTTGCTCTGCTTGGGCGTCCCCATGCTAGGGTTTCACTGAAGCATTCTTAAGTTTTCCTTTTGCGAGATTTCTGAACTAGCTAACTTGAGCCCTGTGGAGAAACTCGTGCAAGCTCATGTTAAAGCCGTAGTTGGTATGTTTCTTTCAATTTCCTTTGTGAAAGAGAAATAATTTATGTTTGTTTTTTCATAGAAGATGTTGAAGGAAGCTTGCTATTACTTTCTTATTTTCATTCGCCTGACCTCTGTTCATTTTGTTTTTATGGCCGTGGCTTCACTTATCATTTTTCTGTGAAAAAATGAAAAAGTTGATCTACTTGGCTCGACCTTACACCTTTTGATGCAGGTACTCAAGGATTTCTTTTATTTACCTCTGTAAATGGGCATTAAAAAACCTAGGCCGAGGAATCACTTTGCTTGAATCCTCCTTTTTGACTTAGCCATGGGTTTATTATTAGAAATGCAGATAAAAACTCTTTCTATCTTCTGGAAACCTCATGAAGAAAACTCCATCTGAAATAAAAATGATTCTATTCATATCTTGCATATTTGAGGGTTTTCTAATGAAACCATAGGCTTCATTGTGAACATTCTGGGTTTTAATGAATAAAATTCTCCTACCTTTAGTTCGGCCTCTATAGAATTTTAATCCAAACTCCACATATTCATATATCTAAAAATATGTATAGAGCTATCTGTCATGCATTTGTTGCTCAACTTGACAATCTTGTAGTAATTATTTCTATGCAAACCATTTTCATGCATTTGAAAATGATCTTATAACCTTTTCATGAGAATGTCACCATTATATCACTTCATTCAATGCAACAGTCCATCAAAATTCCATGAAATGGGTCATATAGTGTCGTATCTACTTGTTGCATCTTCATTGTTTGGTGCATTTTGACTATGTATTTGAGGTGAAACTGTCATTTAGATTGTCATCAGAAAATTCACTTGGTTGTCTATGATGAATCTTCTTTGTATTCTCTAACAATACACCATCCTTTATAGTGCATGTTCTGTAATCTTTGCTAGCACTACCTTATGATATATGACTGTAAATACATTGTTATTGTTGTTCTGATACAAGAAATGCAAAACATGTAAAAGGAATAATGGATGCAAAGATTACCAAATAGTAAATGTCATTTTGACAAAGATCTTTAATAATATCACATAGTGTTTTGCATTACTGTCCTTTATGATTGCATTGCTCTTAGACATGATGCTCCCCATGTACCTTGTCTTCATGCTCCTTATGTTGTTTTAATGGTTGTCCCATTATGGATATGGTTTTCTTCTGTAGTAAATGCTTTGATGACCATACTTACATTTAAACTTGTTGCTCCTTTGGCATTCAATGAATGGGATGTACCATCAATGTATGCATCTTTTTTGATATAGACAACAAGAAATGATGATGAGACAACCAAGAGATGATGTAAAACCATGATGCAAATGATGCACTTTTACTCAGTTTTGCACATTATTTAAGCAGTTTAAATGAGCTCATTGCTCACTTGTGATTCCCACTCCAAAGTGAAATGGGGTAACCTCATTGCACCTTTGACTTGGCTATCATGAATGGACAATGTGCTCAGTTACCTTATAAATTGATCTTCAAATAGAATAAGCTTTTATTTGAAAAGTTGAATGTCTCTTGCTTATCTCATACCACTCTCAAGATCTAGAGGCCAACATGTTGGGCTCAACCCTTGTGGGAGCCTATTTTTTCCACCACATGTTGTGATGTCAATCAAGATGAATCATGTAATGATAATGAACCTGTACCTGCACATTGAACAAACAAGTTAGATAAAAAAAAGTGAACCTCAATGCTCTTCCTGTTGATTTAAATTTCATTTGATGATATGATTTTGGCTCTCTTGCATACATATGGCAATTGATAACTGATTTGATGCATCCTGAATGAAGGTTATATTTCTATTGGTAGGACATATGGTCAAAGTTTATATCTATATCTCTAACCAAAACTTTCCATCATAATGCAGGAACATCTGAAGATCAGGAACAAGGAGGAGCTAAAGACAAAGAAAATCAACACAAGATTCTGCCATAGGGAATGATAGACATATTCTCTTTCCATGTGTTTCCTTTTTTCATATCTTTAGATATATAGATTTCCTTTATGTTGCATTAGTTCAGCTACTCCCACGGCTTGTGTGGGACATTCAAACATTTTTTTTCTCAATGTATGAAACAACAATATTTATGCAATCTTGTATACATTTGCATTACAAAATGAATGAAAGACAACAATATCATGCAATTTATGTAATTTCCTTCTATTGTAAAACATTGCATAAATAAAACTAAATTCCATTTGAAAGCATTCATATGCAATGGTTAAGCCTTAGCAGAATTTTTTTGGAATACCTTTCACTTTGATGAAATCAACTGTTTCAGCTCTACCAAATTGAGCTATAAGTGAAATTTGGTAACAGTTATGCAAGTTTGAAAAAAATCCCAATTTTGCCTATCGAAGGGCCCTAGTGGCCCCTTAGCAGCCCTCGGGCAATGTCATCGATAATGGTGGTCGTTTGGTGATGGGTTGGTGGTGAAATGGGGCAGAGCTATCATAACTTAAATCTTAGTCGCTAGCGGCTTGCTTTTGGTGGTTTTAGTTTGAACTTTCATCATGGTGGTTATGTTTATAGCCACTCACGAATGTTGATCTACAAAGTGGATTTAGCCGCTAGTCGTAGCCTTAGTGTAAGGCCACTTGATCAATTATCTATAATGCATCTAGGGATCTTTTAATAGTTAGTAACAAAGTACCATGTAGCATAGAGTTCATAAATTGTATGATAGATTTATTTATTGATTATAGGTTACTATACCTCCATGGTGAGAATGAGATTAGTTATGTGAAGCTTACTTCCTATTTGTGAGTAGTATTGTTTTCAAAATATATTGTAAATGGATAACACATGATCAAGTTGTGATTGAGCTAAATGATATTTTTTTATTTGCTTGAATTCAAGGATGAATGATTTAATTTATTACATTAAAAAAAATCTCTTGTATAATAATTTTGGTTGTCAAAATGATCCATCACAAATATTTGGTGATATATTTTATTTTCAAATATTTCTAGCAAGATTTTCAACAATCAAATGGTAGAAGTATGATAGGTGTATCTATAAATTTTTCAACTATTGAAATACTACCATATTATTGAGACATTTATTTGTTTGATATTATGTTGAGGATAAGGATAAAAAGATTATATATATATAATGTGCTAATCCTTATAGTGTGAATAATTGTTGTCATAAATACTTAATGGAAAATAAGGAATTTTAATGGTTATATTATCAATTGTTTGAGTGTATCCTATATGAATTAGACCCCATATGAATTAGACCTCATATGAATTAAGGTTAAGATGATTTAGTTGTTTTATGGTATGTTGAGTATGAGTAGATTCATATTGCTTCATCTATGTTCACTAAGTTTCACGGATTATGGTGGTTAAGTGTGATTTGAGCATAGGTTTGATGGAATTGAGAAGGTGGAAACAAGCTTTATGTGCTAAGGGATATATATATTTATGTAAGGTGTTGAAGGTATGGATTCACTTGACTAATTCACCTTAACCAGTTTATATGGCCATGTTATTGACATGCATGTATTTGTTTTAGGTGCATGTATCATATAATTGAAATAGTTTTCTATATATGTATACATTTTATATTTAATGTTATATTTGTATATAAGTGTTAATGGGCTACAAAATATAGTTAGAAATATAATAGTTATGAGTTGTGGATTGATTAACTTTTAAGTAATTGTTAAACACTATGACTAATGAATATCTAGTTGATAACGTGAAAATAAATATAGGACATAACCATTTATAAATGAACCATATTATGTGCATACTTCTAGAAGTCAAACAACTCATAAGTCAAGTTAGTAAAATAATCTATGATCCTATGATGACATCTTTGTTAGGATTCAAGAAGATTTGAGCAATAAACATTAACAATTATAGGCAGATTAAATAACTCAAAAATAACAATGAAGAATAACACAAAAGAGATCAACACAAAATTTTAACTTGGTTCACCTAATATGGGCTACATCCATAGAAACTCAATCATCCAATGATTTTATTATCTAGTACAAAACATATTACAATCTTGTGAATCACACACCACAACATACTATAAAGAGTGTACAGTATTTGCATGATCAGTCGCCACATACCAACAATCTCCCACTTGGAGACTGATTAGGCACCACACCAAATAATCTCCCACTTGGAGACTGATTAGGCACCACACCAAATAATCTCCCACTTGGAGACTGATCCTAAACGACACCGTTCCACTTGCAATTGTCCCCGCTAGATTACAGGTTTGGTTGGTTTCTTATGTCCACCATTATCAGAAGGCCAATGGAAACTGATGAGAAAATCAATTTCTCCCGTATAACTGCTTTTGTGAACATATTTGCAAGATTCTCACTTGTGTGAATTTTCTCCAACTTCAACTGTCCATCCTCCAAAACTGATCGGATGAAGTGGTATATGAGATGTATGTGCTTAGTTTTTGAATGAAAAACTTAATTCTTAGCAAGATGAATGACACTCTGGCTATTAGTATACAAAGGGATATCTTCTTCTTGTTGTCCCAATTCCTCCAAAAAATGTTGTAACCAAATCATCTCCTTGCTAGCTTTTGTAACAACAACATACTGGACTTCAATGGTTGAAAGCGCAACAACCTTTTGCAGCCTTGAAATCCAACTGACTCCAGTACCTCCAATAGTAAAAACATACCCTTTAGTACTCCTCTTGCTATCAATATCACCCGCTAGATTAGATTCAACATATCCTTTTAGAGCATAATTTGTTCCTCCAAAACATAGTTTCTTTGAAGTAGTACCTCTCAAATATTGGAGAATCCATTTTACCAAATTCCAATGTTCTATTCCTAGATTGCTCATATACATGCTCACAACTCTCATTGCATGTGCAATATCTGGCTTAGTGCATACCATCACATACTTCAAGCTACCAACTACTGATGCATATGGTATCTTAGACATTTTGTCTTCCTCCTCTTGTGTCTTTGGACACATCTCCTTAGTCAACTTAAAATTACTAGACAAAGGTGTACTAACTGCTTTTGCATTTTGCATGTTAAACCTTTTCAACACCTTCTCTACATACTCACTTTGAGACAAAAATTAAAAAAAAATTGTCTTGTCTCGTGTGATCCTCATACCAAGGATTTGTTTTGCTACACCCAAATCCTTCATAGCAAATGAATTTTCTAATTTCTTCTTAAGTTTATTAATATGTTGTATGTTAGACCCGACAACAAGCATGTCATCAACACAAAGCAACAAGATAATATAGCTACCATTATCCAGTTTCTTAAAATAAACACAATAATCAGAATGACATCTTTTGTAACCTTAATCAACCATAAAACTATCAAATTTCAAATACCATTGTCGAGGTGCTTGCTTCAGGCCATACAAACTCTTCTTTAACCTGCACACAAATTCATCCTTACCCTTGACCTCATATCCCTATGGTTGTTGCATGTATATTTCCTCTTCCAAATCCCCATGGAGAAATTTTGTTTTCACATCTAGTTGTTCAAAATGCAGGTCGTCTACATCCACAAGACTTAGAATAGTTCTAATAGAAGTCATCTTTACAACCAGAGAAAATATTTCATCAAAATCTATACCTTTTTTCTGTGCAAAACTTTTTACCACGAGTTTGGCCTTATATATTTTCTTTTATCCATCTTCTTCCTTCAACCTGTAAACCCATTTATTTGGCAATGCTCTTTTACCTACAGGCAATTGGACTAAGTCCCAAGTCTAATTCTGCAACAAGGAATCCATTTCCTCTTTCATACTTAGCTCCCACTACTTTTTGGTATCTACCTGCATTTCTTCTTCATAACCTTTAAATTCACCAGAATCAGTTAATAATATAGAATATAATGATGGAGAAATCTTTCTGGAGGTCTAGTTATCCTTGTAGAACATCTAATACTTGCAGGAGTTTGTGGGATAACTTGTTGCTGAGCATTAGGTGTCGCTAGCATTTTATTTTTTGGAATCTCATCCAGCACCACATATTCCTTTTTGGCTTGTTCATGCTTCTTTTCCTGTAGTTGATCCTTATACATGACCTTCTCATTGAATATAACATCTTTACTCCTAATGATTTTATGATTTTCATAATCCTATAACCGATAATCAAATTCATCTACTCCATATCCAATGAAGGTACACTTTTTAGACTTAGCCTCAAGCTTGGCTCTATTTCCAATATCAACATGGACAAAAGATTCACTACCAAAGGTTTTCATAAATGAATAGTTTACCTTTTTACCCATCCATGCTTCCTCTGGAATACCACCATCCAAATGATTTGAAGGTCCCTTGTTTATTAAATAAACAATAGTATGTACAACATCTATCCCAAAGTGTAAGGGTAGTCCAACATGCAATCTCATGCTCCTTGCACACTCCATAATGGTCCTATTCATGCTCTCAAACACACCATTTTCTTGTGGGGTTCCAAGAACCATTTTCTGCTTACGGATTCCATTATATGAACTGTAATTTTCAAATTCTCTGATGCAATACTCGCCTCCATTGTCAGATCTGATAACTTCAACTTTTTCCTTGTCTCATTCTCAACCAAAGCTTTCCACTTTTTAAAAGTTTCAAATACTTCTGATTTTTGTTTTAGGAAATACACCCATGTTTTCCTAGTTGCATCATCAATAAAATAACATAATAAAAAGAGACACCAAGAGAAGATACTTGAGTTGGTCCCCATACATCTGAATGCACAAACTCTAATTTTTCACTCTTCTTCTCTTTCCCAACTTTGAGAAATCAGACTCTTTTCTATTTTCCATAAACACAATTTTCGTAGAACTCCAAGTCAATCTGCTTCAAACCTGGTAGCAACTTTCTAAAGTGAAGGATCTTCATCCCTTTCTCACTCATGTCCCCAAGTCTATGGTGCCACAATTTTGTTTTTGTCCCTGTAGCAAGTGTTATAACTGTCTCAATAGCAACTGTTTATGTAGCAACTAAGGTAGAGTAAGTATTACCAGTACACAAATACAATGTGCCCACCTTTTCACCTTTATCTACTACTAATGCACATACCAACAATCTTTAAATCAACTCATGTTAGGATTTAATTAGTAATGATAATTTTTTTGCATGATTCAGATTTGACATTAGTATTATATGCTTTAATGATTGAATATAAAATAAAAGATGAAATAATAGTTAAATAACCAAAATTGTCATGATATTTAGTATCAAATATTATTTTTATTAATTAGGAAAATATCAACTTGACTTAATACAAAGTATCATTTATATTGTTATCACTAAATAGATATTTTACAAAGGATAGAAATTGTTAAGCATTAGTATAATGTTTGCTTGATCAATAAAACAACATTTATTACAAAATGTAGTCTGAATTAATCAATAGTTTGCAAAGCATGGAATTGTCTTTAATAATTATTTAGATATTAAATACATGGGTTACCATACTATTAGCATATAAATTAGGGTGAATTACTCCCATGTCGATACAAAAAGGTATAGTCCAATGATCGTGTTATTACTTTCTTTGTAACCACGCTAAGTTAGCAAAGATTTTCTTGTTGATGGCGTCATGGAATTAAGGAAGAATAGATTAAAAGGAAACACATGAAATGTTTACGGTTGTAAAAGGGGGGACTAATGAGTTGTGCTCAAAATGGGTTTGGTGAAAACTTTCAATCAATTGTGTTTGGCAGGGGCAAAATACAGTCCCACAGCCTCAACTTTAAATGCTACCACAGTGCAATAAAAGCTTCATGTCTAGAGTGAATCAGCCAGTGCGGATAAGTAGATAGGGAATTAAGGACATGGGTCGATGCGCCATCCAGGAGACTTCCCATGCACGTTTCTCTTGTTGGAAGCCTCCTTTGCACAAACTTGTCATTATTCTTTTCACCAAATGATAGCCCTCGGGAAGGTATGAGAGCCATAGGAATTGATAGCATTCTTTGTCTGGATTATGAAGGGGAGCTCTTTAGTTTGTTGAGGGGGAGACATCATTTATTCCAGATGATTCATACTAGAGCATTCAAACTGTTGGTCGAATGATATGGTGAGATTTTATTCTTAGTGGATGAATGAAACTTTTGTTGGGTTGAACGTGAGGATTGAAGGTTCATTCGTTGCAAACACAGGAGCTGGGCGAGTGCATTTATGCTTGCATTTGGTATGTATGTGAGTTTACTAAAACCTCTAGCTGCATATTTCTCCTGCATGGTGATTTCCATGTCATTGAGGGGGTGGAACATCATTGTTAGAGGCGCGATGCTCTGGTAAGGAGTCATGGGATTTTTTGGAAGGGTGTGGCCCTCTTCAATCTCTAACACCATTCACTATAACCTGTCGTGGTCTATGAAAGGGGTTGTGTGGCTTGTTGGAGTTTGGGGTTCTATTGGTGCAGTTTCTTGAGGTGGAGAGTTACAAATTCTAGTTGCCTCCCCCATACACCAGTCACACACTTCCAAGGTTATACACAAAGATTCATTACCTTACAGAGACCTACAATATGAGCTACGTGGGACCAAGGCTGTTGCTATGTGGGAACTGTGTAATTATTATTGTTTGGTATTGAAGTGTGTGATCATTATACCAGTAGAGTTTTTACAACACCACCGCCATAGACCTACTCGTACTCATTTTGTTTGTCGTTGAGGAGTCGTAGTTGGAATAATGGCAATATTAGAGAAAGTTCTTGTTCGAGAATGGATTCTTGGGGAAAGTGGTGCAACAAAGATTAATCAGGTGATTCCAATTGGTGGTGGGTGCATAAGCATTGCAAAGCATTATAATACTGATGTCGGATCCTTCTTTGTCAAGACAAATGGGTGAGTCTCATTTTTTTATTTAGAAAATGTCAATATTTGATCGGTTGCATATGAATTCATACGATTGGCCTCTAGATGAAAAATGAGGATTAGATAGTTAATCAGTTGGAAATGAAGATACATGCAAACCATGAATGCGACATTTGGACATAAATCTAAATTAATATTACTTGTTATGCAAATAATTGCATGCTCAAAATGATAGAGGAATACCTTGGTACAATAATAAGAAAATACATTAGCAACTCCATAGAGTTAAGCAGACCAATAGACATAGTCAGGTCATGTTGACAACTTAGACACAGATTTTAATTCTTGGAAATAGTAGTGGTTTCTACTCTAGTTTAATGTCATCGTTGTCTTATATTACAAATATCACATAATAATTACAAATAAAAGAAAAGTATGATCACAAATGCATAAATTAAAATTGTTGAGGTTTGGTTGCTTGATAATAAATATATAGTAAGTTAAATTTCAAAAAAAAAAATTGTTGGGCATGATCCAATGATTATATTATACATGTTTTGAAACTGCAAGCAATCAGGATATACCATAAGTGTGAGTATCATCAAGGTTGTTACCAGTTAAAAACAAGATGTAACTATTGAAACCTTAATAAAATCTTCTAATTGAAAATCAAATAGAGAATTGCAGCCACTTATAATTAGTAGGATTTATCACAAATTAGGAATTATAGACTTAGCTCTATCAAATCCTCAAATCCGAGCCGCTACAAGGTGTAGTGCTTAAATAATAGGAATCACCACTTTGAGACTTGTCGTTTTTACACTACACACCCTCCAACATAGGTTGTTGAATACTAATTATTAGGAATTACGGATAATAAATCCACCTTAAGTTAGGATAACCTCTATAATATATTTTACAAACCCTTGGTACCAATCATCCCTTAGACAACTGGGGGGTTTGGCCATTGCAAAATATGATTCTTGTTTGGGTTAGCTTGCATTACTACACTTATACTAGGATAAATATTTTTTTGTAACTTCTTGCAAGAAATCCCTATTGGAAAGGAAATCTATAGCAATTTTATTACTATTGATGGAATTGAGTTTTGGGTTCTTTTTCAAAGGTATATATAGGATATTTTGTTAGGGTCTTTATGAACCCTTTATAGTGGTATAAAAAATTTATAATATATATAAGCTTTCTTTCTAATTGAATTTAGATACTAACACTAAGGATTACATATAATTACCATTATAAGATTTTCTTTATATTTTAGACAAAACCCTTTTCTTGAATAGGAAGTTTAATTGATGGTCGAGCTCAAGAGTATGAGCATAATATTTGCATTGTATAATATTATTTCTATGTTAAATTAAATCAATAAATATTTAAGATATTCTAGACATATATTTTGAGTACTTAGAGAGTACATTATTTTCTCTATAATATCCAATACAAGAATTCCTTCATAGTATACTTATATTTACTTGTACTTTTCTTCATTACAAGTACATGAAACATACATATAACTAATTTGGTTCTATTGTTAACCTTAATTGACTTAGTGTTCATTTTAATTCACCTAGAATTTCAAAACTGTATATAGTGGCTTTAAGGTGTAGGCTTGTGTACTATTTAACTATGAAACTATTTTTTTGGAAAGGGAAACAACCCTCATGTAAATTTACATAGGAAAACAATGTAAAAGTGTGATAAATATACTAAAGGTTTTATTGAAAACTTTGCGAAGTTATTGTGGTAAAATGATGGAACTAAGGATTCATCATGTAACCTTTGGCATGATCAAAGCATAGATTTTCTAAAATATCCCTCTTGTGATAATAAATGATTATGTAGAATTAAAATGTTTATATATATAACCTAGTTCACAATTAATATCTAATACAATGCATTATGATTGGGACATATTTAACTCTACATAATATTGGTTAGATAGTACCATTTTGCATTGTGCTTCTAGTATAAAAGAGTGGTAGAGAGGTTATGGTGGTAATGCGTCAAAATTATTATGGAACCCTAGTAATGTGTGGTGTTAGAGTTGACTAAGTATGCTTGTTTATGGAACTTTGATTATGTGTTACAACTTTATATTTTAGATATGTTTTAAATGATGCAAAAGAATAGTTTGAAAACTAAGAGTAATATTTAGATTATAAGAGTGATGATGAACATTTAGTTGATTGAATAATCATAATTAATGAAAGTAGAATTTAGTTCATTCTAGTTATTTTTTTAAAACCCTTGGGGTAATTTTTGTGTTGTGTTAGCAACACTAAGGATTTAGTTATTGGTATGTTACCTTGTGGCATTGTTTGTGCAAGTATGAGTATTTATGTCTATGCTCCCTATTTCACTAGTATATTCTTAACTAGGTTTCTGATCCTTGGCTTCACCTAAGTGGGTGGAAGCCGACCGTGAAACTGTTTAGGGAAATAGACCCTAAAAAGGGTTGTGTACCCACTCATATCGTTTTATAACTCAGAATAGGGGACATATGATACATTTGGGTAGGGAATTGATTTTTAGTGCATATCAATGTTTTTGGGTTATGATTGTTATTAAAATAGTTATATTCTGAACCAAGGGGGGATACTTTTGTGAGTAAGTAGGTATAAGATGGTTGACATGGAAAAGTCAAACTATGAAGCCTTTGTGTGTTACATAGGCAAGGTCATTTGAGATGAGCCCCTAAGGCATAGGTTTTTCCCTTAGGTCCTATCTTTTTAAGATTTTCTTTGAACAAAATATTTGAACTCGCCATTCTCTCACGATGATATACATATTTTTTCCCTATTTGCAAACCCAATCATAAACTACCATCTGATTGATCTATCTAAAGTAATGATATGACTTATCTTGGTGATCATGTAACTAACTATTTATTGATCTTATGTTTTGCATCTAGTCGTGTAGACACCTTACAAGTGCAGGTGTGGGAGCTTAGAAAAAGCGTCATGATGGAATGCAGGAGAAACTTAAGTACGTAGGAGGTATGTCATATTGATAACTAAAATAAGTAGTCATTATTGTTTTAAAAATTAATCCATTGTTATATTTACTCTTAACTAAACAATATTGTTTAATGTTGCCTTTAATTAGTCACTAACTCATTTGATTGCAAAATCTGACGAAATTTTTTGACGAAAGTTGTATAATCAGATGTATCGTCGGGTACTTGTGATATTCAATGTGAAATTTTCATTTTTTTTAATTTTATCCCCAACGTTCGTCGGAATTTCAACGAACCTTATTTTGCGTCGAAGTTTCGACAAATATTTTTCACCGAAATTTCGATGGACTTGCAAAGTTAAATTGTGGCTGACATAAATAAAACTAAGCTCAACTATTTATTGCGATAGTGTTTTTCTCGACGATTTTCTTGGAAAAAATCAGAAAAAACTCAAGAAGATATCGCTAGGTTGAGGGTAGTCATTGTCTTTTCCAGAATTCATTTGTGAAGTTAGATTTGTACTTCTAGGTTTGAAAATCATATTTTAAAGCAATATCATCAGATTTCATTTTTAGTCTTGTGCATTTTTAGAATTTCATTTCTAGATTTTAGACCTGACTTCACAAATTATTTATAAGGGAATTGTTTATAACTGATGGAAAATTCTTGATGGATTTGGACAAAGATTATATTTGCAAGGTTTCAATTTTAACCCTAATGATCAATTTTCAATAGATTTGGGAGGCATAACTAGATAATATCAAAGGCATAGGGATAGCTACAAAGTGAAATAGTTGTCAAGATTCAGGCCTAGAGGGCTGAACAAAGAATTGGGAATGTTTGATAGTGGATAGTTAGAGCCATTTAGCTATGATATTTTTGAAGAGTACTTCATAAAGATGTATTTTTCCCTTTGCCAAGTTTTAGAAATAAATTTTAGACCTTAGATGCCAGTGTCTTATAAAAGCAGTTATGGTATATTTGTTACCTGAAGTTCTTGAATTCATCTTGACTCTATACAAATGTATCTATTTTTTATTTGAACAAGAAAGAAAGAAAGCAACCAATTTCTAAATATTGTGAGATATTTAGAGCAACAAACTAAAAAATGAAAAAATGAAGGTCAAGGCCTCTCTATTTTTCTCAGTTCACTTAAACTTTTTAGATGCTGCCAAACATCTAGCAAGCTATAACTATCATGCAGATTATATGATTTCTATTTGTTTTGTACTTTGGAACAGTTTACAAGATGAAATTGTCTCCTCATGTAAAAGTATAAGCTGCCAAATTCCTTCAGAAGTTGATTGAGGAAAGTGAGAGGTAATTATAAGATGGTCATGGAGATTAATTAGAATACACTTTACATTTGGTTTTTATGTATATTGTACTTATTTAATTATTAATCTTCAATATACATCAATTATAAATTAAGGTCGTATACTGTGGTAATTAACTAATTATACGTAGTTTGTGAATTTTAAATTTTTTTGATTCAATTGGTCGAGAGTGGGATGCACTACATTTGTACGTCGCAAACAATCTTGATTGGATGACAGTATGGATTGAACGATGTCAACAATCTGGTCGCGCATTAACATGGGAAGGTGTGGCTTCATTGGTTAAAGAAGCTCATCATAATTGAGATTCCAATGTTACACCAAGGGAAATTGATTTAGCATATGGTTTAAGAGATAAATAGGTACGTATAAATATATTAATCACCCATATTATTTAATTATTTTCAATTATATTGATGTATATATATGTTGAGATTTTTTTCTTTGCATACATTCGGCCAAGAATAAATATTTTTATCAACAGACGATATTGCAATAATGTTTACATGCTTGACATATTGCAGGTGAAACACCACAAGGCTATGTGGTGCAATGGTCGTAAATTTCGAATCAAAAAGTTGGATGACACGAAGAAAACTTGTGATTCTGGGATAACTACAGTCTTTCATATGACTAATGTTTCACCTAGAAGCGACATACATCCAGAAGTCTCAGAAAATCGATACTATGGGATTTTGGATGATATACTTGAGTGTGACTTTAAGTCCTTCAAATTAGTTTTTTTCATCGTCCTATGGTACAAGCTACGATTGAATGAAAATGATCCCAAGACAAATATTATTGAACATGATAATGGATTTACCATGGTTAATACAAGGTCGATTGAGTGAGCTGGAGATGAGCCCTATGTTCTTCCAAGCCAATGTGAGTAGGTATTTTACTCAGAGATTCTAGGTAAACCGGGTTGGTCATTTGTTGTTAGACATGATCCAAGAGGAAGGCCGGTAAAGTATAATGTGGTGGAAGAAGAAGATACCGAAAAACTAGAAGACGATGTAGATGATGATCAGGATCAACAATTATTTGATGATGTGCCTGACGAAGATGTCGAAGAGGGGGAACTAGATCATGATGATGTATGAGTTAATGTTCATGAAGATGATATTCATGTGGATGATGACATTATTGAAACGGATATCAATGACGATGATGATGATATGACCAATCCTTACAATGTCAAATCTGGATCGAATGATACAGACAAAGAGTTGGATGAAGAAGAAGAAGATCAATGACATTGAAATGTATGAGTTATGTGATTGTATTATCTATTTGATATTAATTTCTTGATAGAATTATATTTGACTTATGTGGTTACATAATTAATTCATGATGTTTTTAATTTTTATGCCATTACATAATTAATTCATGATGTACTTTTTAATGTTTAATTTTAATTCATAATGTTACAACTATTTTAGCTCTCCTAGAAATCTCTATATGATCATAATGAATAGTGTTTTGGGAAATTTCATGAAAGATGACACATTGATCATAGTAGTGAAATAATTGCAAAGTCGTTTAGATTTTTTAGACCAATCACCCTTCGCAATGTCATTTTTAGGATCATCTCCAATTTGATTACTAGGACACATAAGGTAGGATTTGATTGGCTTATCTTGGATGAACATTGTGGCTTTGTGTAATGTGAGAAAATTTTGGATGGGGTAGTGGTGCAGGAGCACCTACACCTCATCTTCTATGCTTAATCATGTGATGATAATTAGGGAGGTCAATAGGTTGGTTTAGGCATTTCAAGAATTTTTTATTGTGAATAAGGTCACTCAAGACCATTAGTCATGTTCTAGGTGAAGTTTTGAGTTATGAGTTTGAGTCTTGCACTAAAGAGCTTTGTAGCCCTTTTAAGGCAAATTAGAGAATTTGCATGTAAAAGGGTGCAAGGTTAGTGGCATTTCCATAATAAGGCTATTATCAAGCCACTAGCATGGTCTTAGAGGTGTCCTAGGAGTTTCAATACATTTGAAAGGTCAAAAAATTAAAACATTTCAATAGTGATGTTAACAACCTTGAAATTAGTGTATTTATGTTTCATGTGATCATAAAAGATTAAAAAGTCAGTTGTAGAGGTGGTTGAGGTGTAAAGGCCTTTAAAAGGCATAAAATGATCATTGTAAAGGTTGTTGATGGTAAAATTTATGATTAAATATATCTCTTAGAATCCTTTTTGTCCAAATTTGAAAATAATTCTATATTATAGAATACATTTTTTAAAATTTTAAGATGAAAATACCAAGGAAAAATCAAACAAATATCTTTATGAAAGAATTATATTGGCGTGAAATTAAATATGATTTGTATTCCAATGTAAATTCTAAAAATAATGTGATAGCACTTCAAAGTGAGCCTTGAAAAAATTATTTGCCTTAGTGAAATAATTTTGTTGGTCTCCAGTTAATCTTACTCTCTGTCAGGTTTTCATGGCTTGGGGTTTTAGGGCTTTTCCATTTGCAATCCTTTTGTGCTAAACCTTACGTCGGTTCTATTTCATTGTTACTTTTTGGGACTTAGTGAAAATGGGTTGAGGGTTGTTATATCGTTAAAGGGGGGTTGTGTTATATCCTTAGGTTTTATTTTCATGTCGAGTCGGCCTTTTATCTTTTCCCTAAGTTTTTCCTAGCTCTAATGTCCCTGTGGTCATGTCTTTATGAACAACTTATGGGTATCGTTGTCATCCTAGGTGGGTCCCCTTTGTTGTGTCAGCGATGTGTTACGTGTCAATTTTTCACAGGTCCTCGCGATACTGTGAAGCCCTTTTCTGAAATATTGTATTGATCGCAATATCACGGGAAGGTACCATCTGTCACATTCGGAGAGGCCGAAAGAACATTATGAATGTTTTAATATATTAAGTTGACCTTAATATATTAGCTGGCGAGCTACTAAAGTGGATCTAAAATGCGCATGCTTAAAATCGGCGGAGATTTTTTAATCTCAACATAAAAGGTGCTCGACTTTTAAGGTCAAAGTTGTCAACTGTCTGAACGAGCAAGTTTGCTGAAGATCAAGATCTACGGTTGCCCGCTATCACATGATCAAGAGTTGCAAGATGGTTCACAATCACGATATCAAGGGAATGTTGACACGTGGATTTCTTTGACAACGTAGGAGATGGTGGGCCAGAAACATGAGTTGTAAAGGTTCCTGAGTTGGAATGTTTTGATTGGAGGAATTGTGGAATATAGCTAATATATACTTAACTATATTGTAGAATATTAAAACCTAGCTAAATGGCGCCATAATTTTAAATTTAATTAGCATACTCTAAAACTTAACGAAACCAGGTTGTAGCTCATCAATTTGGAGAAGTGAAAGGTCAATACGAGCGTCGAGGAAGAGTTTGGAGGAGTGAAAACAAGGTCAATACCAGTGCTGAGGAAGAGTATGGAGGAGTGAAAACAAGGTCAATACCAGCACCAAGGACGAGATTGAGGGCACTCAGGGAAAATCGATGAACAAGTGACAATGAGTACTGTAAGTTTGGCACCCCCATTCTCTTTAACCTACAATTTCCATGCCCATTTTCCAAAGATCTTCTTATACATTGGCACCCCCATTCTCGTAAAATGGTATAAGATAAGACAAAAAAAATAAAATAGCTTAGTCTTTCACATTTTTATCGACCAGCCTCAGGTCTTGGCAAAACTCCCATAATCTACCCACATCTTGGTTGTTGGTGGGAACATATTATTCTTTGTTGTATGACCTACCTCAAATCTTATGTCCACAAAGTTGTTAAAAACATTAAAAAATAAGAAAAAATTTGAAGGTGCAACTAAAAAAGGGTTATTTCCTTTTGGCCTCCTCCACCTCTTATATTTCAACATAGCATGGAATTACGCTTACATAACATCAAATCAAACAAATGGAAGTTTATAGGGGCAAAGGATCCCAAGTATATGCTAGGCTAAGCTAGATCTAATGAATGGAAATAGAGGCATACAATTCTTCTTTAATACCTCCACCACAAACATATACAAGAAAAGGTCTCCTCCCTTCTTGGTAGTGATAACCTCCTTCACACACAACCCTTAAAAATTATGAATAGAGGAATATAATCTTTGAAGAACTCAAATTCTTCATAATAGAATAATTTGATCATACTTTTCCAATGATGGCATTATGAGAAAACCTTAGGTTAAATGAATAATTCCTAGCTAAGTTTTTTAAATCATGTCCAACTGTATAAGAGAAGATTGTTGCTATGTGTACTTGGATACCATGGAGAAAGGCTCATTTTCCTCTTTCATCAATCAAGGTATCGTTAAATTTTAAAACCTAAAAGTGAGAATGAAGAATCTTTCCTAGGATGGTGGCCAATTATGCTTCTCAATCTTTGTCAATAGCATTGTCATCACAATTAATCCTATTGCTTGAGATATATTCATATAGGTAAACAAATTGGCTTTCTTGATAGTAGATACATTCTAGACAATTCAATCCTTGCATCAATGATTGTTGAATGGGCCTAAAAAACTACTCATGATGCCCTTACTATTAAGTTAAAACTTTGACAAGGCATATGATTGCATCAAATGTCCTTTCATTTATAAAAGGCTCAAATGGATTTATTTTTAACCCTAAATTATTATCACACATTCATCTCTTTGTTGATGAGTGATTTCACAATAGTGTGTCCCACTTGTGAGATGAGGCAAAAAAATAATCCCAAAATTTCAAAATTACAAAATACCAATTGGACAAAGAACCTTCATTTGAAGGTGATGTTGTCATGACCTTTGAATGAAGAACCTTCATTCAAAAATGATACCATGTCAAGACTTTCAAATGAAGGTTTTTTTTATTTTAAATATTTCATGTCCAAAATGCTTTATAAAATGAACCTTTGCATGAAGGACCTTCAAATGAAGACCTTAATTCAAAAGTCCTTCATTAGAAGATCCTTCATATGAAGGTTCCTTTAATTCCATCCCATTATAGCTCTTAGAGTTGTTAGAGATATTTTTGTTTCCAATTAGAGATTGGACCATAAAATAGTGTCACCATGACTCTACCAAGATATCCATCAAATTGATTAACCCTGATTTAACAACCACAAATTCACAAGAAAATTGCCCCTGTCAGCCCTAGGGCATCAATTCAATGCCAGGTTTCTTGCTTTAACAGACCCCTAAATTCAATGAACCTCTATCATACCATGTTGCACACCAATCCACCAAGTTATAGTTCCGGTGGACTGGTGGATGTCATTTCTATTTAGCCATCAAACCCTTACACAGGCAAAACAAGGCAGTCCCTATATTTGATTGTTTTCTCTCATAAAATAGTGATTTATCACTTCAAAACAAATGAAAATGAAAGGGAACACATATATTTATCTACACCAATGATCTTAGAGCATTTCAATCTTGTACGGATCCATACAACACAAAAGAACTTAAAAAAAAACAGTAAAAACACAAAAAATTGCTTCAAGAATGTGGTATTTGATATGAAATTTTCTTATCAACTCCTCCAACAATTGCAACAATTGAAATGGGATGGGAATACAATATGATATAAGTGGGATAATAAAAGCATCGTTTGAAGCATCAAACCAATATGCAAAGATGAAAGAAAGTGCTAACCCCTTAAACTAAAAAAAAATCTTTTAACTTTAAGTTTGTTGGGTAGCCAATTCTTTTAAGTTATCAAATCCTACCATCATACATAATCAAAATATTGTTGTTTCAAATGACTATGAGCACTAACTTTCACTGTTTGAAGATGTTGAAACCTTTTCATAGAGAACTGGAACATTGATGCAACCACTCATCCTACCTTAAAACATACCAAAAGTCTCCTAGCAATTAGACATAGCAAGATTTAAGATGACTTAAACATTTTTTATTGCCAAAGCATAAACTTATGATGACTTAACCAGGCATAGTACACACTCCCTCCCCGTTAACCACTTAGACATATGGAAATCAAAAGTAAATTTGCTGCTATCTTTAGTCATGTAGGTGTCCAATAAACCACTTAGTGGTGTTTCCTTTCAAGTTTATTTACTTGAATGAAGAACAAAAGTCATTTGATTACAATTAGAGAATACATTTGATGCCTTGGTTATGTAACTAGTGGACCATAGTCGCATTTAACACTTGTTACAAATTTTGGGAGTTAAAACGTTAAGTAGATTTGATTTGTGATGGACACATTTGGACGGTAGTAATAATAACTTGTAATCTATCAAGACTTGATTACCTTATAACCTGTCAAATTCTAGCGATGAAATGATAGATTAATCATAATGTCACCTTGGGATCACATCACCATGAAAGAACTTCATCCAACATCCTTATGAGTGCAGGTACCACCAAATAGGTATTTGTCAAATCTGTCTTCCTCAAGCGAGGGAAATTCAAAAAGAGAAGAGGAAAGCGAGACATGTAGTAGGTCTAAAAGAGAGAGATCAACTAGAGGTCAAAATATTAGAAGAAAATTTTGTAAACGCATGGATTTTTTTCTTGTTGAAGGGGGGTCATGTTCTTATGATGATGGGAGCATAGGCAACATCGAGGTGCCCTTGAGGTACAAACATCTATGGAAACAATGGGTATCCAAGGAACTTCCTCCAATAAACACTAATTTTTGTGTCAACGAGAGGATATATCGCATAGCACCATCGTCATTACATGGTTTGGGCCTATTTTGCATGGACGGCATAAAGGACTGTTACAAAAAAGTTACTGAATTGATGGAGTATGTCAGACCCTATTACAGTTACAAAGATTGGATGCAGTTGGTTCGATATACACGAAGTATGTGTAGGTATGCACTGTTAGCAAATTATATACAACTAAAAGATAAGGATCAAAATAAAGGAGTGGTTGTCTACATTGACGGAAGGCCAAAAGCATCAGGGAATATTGCAGGGTTTATAAATAGTACACGACCTGGATCAACAAATAAGCAACCCAATTGCATGTTCGAGGTACGCGAGGGAAACCGTGTATTCATATGTGCGATAAAATCAATAACTTCAGGGGAAGATTTGCTAATTGATTACAATTTGAATCACTTAGATACAAACACAGTTACTATGGGGGTAGTACATACTATATACCATTTTACCCAACCTCCAATTAATGACTCCAATATACCATTTTATTATTTTATTTTTTTGTAAGTCTATTGGTTTCATTTTGGTAATGTTTTTTTATATTTAATTTTTGTCACAATGGGACATTGATGGTATGGGAAAGGCTCTGACCCAGAGCACAAATCATGATGCATCTTCAGGCGCTTCTACCTGACATGTTTACCTCATTGTAATTGTACAAATTAGATACAAGAAAAATGTTTTATTATTATGTTTTTTTCATAAGTTTATTGGGTTAATTTTGATAATGTTTTTAATATTCTTATCGTAGTCGACTGATCAGGGAAAGGCACCAGCACTAGTAGAGGAGAGCATCCATAGGGAGGTGCATTCACTATTATCCGATGATGACATCACATATTCCGTAAACCTTGTGGATATGATGAGGAAGACCCAAAAAAAATGCAATGAAGAAATCCTTCAATTGATATTCATAGTACCTCAAACAGATGAGATAAGAGAAAGGGTTAAAATATTGACTGAGAGAGCACAGAAATTGCAAGTAAGCTATCATGAGATCTTTAATTATAACATAAGTTCATTCATGGTTTTATATTTTGTACTCTTTATGTCATGAACTAAAATATGTGTTATTTTTACAGGATTATTTGTGTCCTCATGATGTTGTTGGCCATGATCAGGGTACTACAAGTATTGCTCGGGGAGTAGGGGTTGGTACAAGTGTCAATCCTGATCTTCCTCCGCATACATCACATCATCCGACCCCATCATCCGTGCCTATATTGTCGACTGATATGTCGGCAACACATACCATGCAAGCATCGGGTAGTGCACCCTCTAGCAGCGAACATATGCCAGAACATGCACCAGGACATGTACTTGGGGATGCAGAGGCCACTAGTACTAGTGATGTTTTAGCAAAATTTCCTAGATCTTCCCGTATTACTAGTACGGGAACATTGTCGGCCACATTTGTGGTGACCGAGGATTTCGTTCCCATAAAGATAGAGAAGGTCTTAGGTACTTTAAAATGTTTTAATTATTATTATATATAATCCAATTGAAATTTACTTATTGATCACTATTTTTAGACTAATGATCCCATGATCATTTTGCAGGAAATAAATTTTTTTTATAAACATCTAAGTGATATTACATTGGAGCTCTTCGGGCCCACCATACGTACACGGTGGAATGCACAAAATCAAGATTTAAAAGATGAGCTCATTAACCGTTTAGTTGTGCTTTTCGGTGATAAAACATTCAACCGAACCAAGGTCCTTAAGAAAGTTGGTACCTATCTAAATTATGTGGGGAACCAATATAGGTCACATTTAGCGAAGAACAAAAAGTACGAGCATCCCCCCATGATTCCGGAGAGGGAGTGGAAGGATCTGGTGTCAGATGGAAAGGAGAAGGCTGAAAATAAAAAAGGAAAGACACCACCAGGCCAAGGAAGGTATGTGATACTACCAACAATGTAATTATATAATGATTACTCTTTATTTTTACATAATCTAATGTATTTCAAATTTTTCATAGGCTGCCCGACACATCGAAGGCAACAAAGGCAAGACTAGAAAAACACGGGCAACACAAACTTGGCTCTAGTGGTTATATAAAATTAGTTGCATGAATTGTAAGTATCAATAAATGAAATATTGCATCCAAATAATAAATTGCAAACAATTTTGGTTTTATCACACTATAGAAGCAAAATTCATGATCTTATGCAAAAATGCAGGGCTCTAAATTCAACATAGTGCCCATAGAAGAGGACCTGAATATTGTCTTCCAGCAAGGCTATGGAGCCCTGGTTGAACACCTAAGAGTCTTGACTAGGCAAACACAATCTTCCACTACATCCAACACGTAGGTAAATAAACTCAATAAAGTTTATTTAAAATTGAATACTTGTGCAATCTATTCAATATTAATTTCCACCATAAAGTAATTATGTGCCTATTTATTTTAAACAGACAAGCAATGATAATACTGCATATGACATTGGAATGCAGCCTAGTGAGGGTGGAGCACAACCTGTAGATGAAGGTCATGGTGTGCATCCCAGTACTAGATGTATTCATGTGCTATACAAAACGCGGTATGGATTAATACAATTAAACATCTTTAATTGCATTTAGTGTATTAATTAACGTAACCTTTCGTGTTTCAACTTTAGAGCATGTAGAGCATGATCAACATGTTGACCATGATCAAGCTAGACAAGATTAGGGACATGATGTGGCCCCATCAAGTAAAGAGGACCACTCTAACGTTCTTTTAAACATATTTAATTGCAATTGGTGTATTAATTAATGTAACCTTTCATTTTTCAACTCCAGATTAGGATTTAGAGGGTGTTCAACATGTTGAGCATGAGGCTATAAGACAAGATCAAGAACATGATGTGGCCCCATCAAGTAAAGAGCACCACTCTAATGTTCTTTTAATTAATGAAATACTTGTAACAATAATAAAAACATATCAATTTAACATTTCTTTGCTATTGCAGCAGACCCCCCCTTGCAGCGGTCCACGTTGTGAGTACACGACTAGGCATACATTAAGATCATGAGCAGAGCTCAGAATAACTGAAGGGGGGACAGATGATTTAGAAAACGATACTCCACTTCATCTTTTTTTAGCTGCAAAAAAGAAACAAAAAAAAGTGATTGTAATCATATTATGACAACCATATTTTTGATAATATGTAAAAACTGAAAGAATGAATGTTATATGTTAATGAATGTTATATGTTAATGAATGAATGTTATATGTTATTAATGGATGATGAATGAATGTTATATGTTAATGAATGAATGTTATATGTTATTAATGGATGAATGAATGAATGTTATATGTTATTAATGGATGAATGAATGAATGTGAATATGTTAATGAGAATGATATGTTAATGAATGAATGTTATATGTTATTAATGCAGGATGAATGAATAATGTTATATGTTATTAATGGATGAATGAATGATTAATGTTATATGATCGGGTATGGGGAATTGAGAGTGATGTGAGGGGGGGGGGAGGGGCCAAATGAGCTTCCACCTTCACGTGGTTGGCCCTGTTAAGTAGAGAATATTAAACTATTCTCAAAACAAAGAGAAGCTCAATAAGGTAATGCACTTTTCAATATAAGAAATGCATCGTTTGAAGCATCAAACCAATATGCAAAGATGAAAGAAAGTGCTAACTTTTCACTATGAACATTGTGTTGTGTGTGGATTTGGTTTCAAAGCTCTATTTCTTTTGGTTTTAGTGGTCATCTCTAAAATTTGACTTTTGTGCATAACAGGTTAGTGGAAAATTTGACAGCTCTGAAGGGTTTAGAGGCTCGATTGAGATAGATACACGGATATTTGGATCTTGTTGTTGATGGGAGGCTTCCACTTAACCATGAAATTTTGTACCATCTGCAGGTATGCAAAAATTTCTCTACTTACATTCATTCAACTTACTGTAATATAATATCTGACAAAAATCTCCTTTTCATTATACTTAGATGGATTTTCATGCCCTGTTCCAAAGCACATGTTTTAGAATAGGCAAGAAGGATGTTGGAAAGGGTTAAGGAATTTGGCTTTACACCTGCCAATTGCATAGTTTACTTCATTCATCTAGCATATTGCCAATGTGTTTCACAATTGTTGGAATCATATCCTATAATTACAGAACTAGTAAAATTAAAATATGTAAGTTTCAAATATGGCATTACATATCTTTCTATGAATTTTTGAAAGAAAATATCAAAATGGAGAAGTATTAACAAAATAATCTGCATAATTTCTAAGAGATCAAGGAATTTTTTTGCAAGTTATCTTGAATATATTTAAGACAAAAGTAACTTATAGAGATTGAAGCAGAATATCGGTAGTCTAAAATCACCAATCAACACATCTTAGTAGTATCTCAATTCAAGAGAACTAGGTCCACTATCCATTAGCCAGTAAAACAAATAAAATCAATTCATAAGATTATTTTGTTCTAATAGGGTTGACTGGTTGCTTGTTTCTTTTTGATTGTCAGGAAGTCATCAATATACACTTGGTTTTCCCACCTTCTCTTGCCTCGTGGCCAGAGAGTTTCTGCAAAAGGCATCAAAGTAACCTTCAAGATTGACAATGGAAATGAGTACAAGGTCAGTATAACTTAATGTTAATTGGGTATGATTTTATTTGTTCAAGACCAATTTAGATTCATTTTCTGCTCACACTACTTTTATTTACATTTATGTTTTGCTAATATCCATTTTCCTTTACATTCATATTCTTCTATACATATTGTGTTTACAATAATGTTTTCCTTAATTTAATCTAGGGGAGAGGACCCAGTACCTGAGCATTTTTCAATAGTTGTGATAGTAGTGGTTTATATAGTGCCCAACCCTAATCGTGTGGCCCAAAACAAATTTTGGGCCTCAATAAGCCTTTGAAAAGGCACATGCGTATTAGGTCATGGAATCAACTCATAGCCGTCCGATTTAAAAGCTAATTGATGGGCTTGCCAACTTAAACCTCTGGAATCCCCCTATAACCGTTAGATTTAGAAAGATCAACGGTTAAGAATTTGCAACTTGTAGACCTAAGACGTTTCATTCACCAATAACCACCCTCTCCACTGATGGACACCTATCCTTCATTCTATTGGTGGGACGCCAAATAATTTTTCCCCGATGCACCATAGTTCCCCTGATATACTTTATGCATTTGATAATTCATGCCCATGGTTATAATTCATGGTTACTTTTGTTGACAACTTGACTCTATCGGTATATCGAGAGAGCACCTTAGGAGTAGCCCGATAGAGTATTGTTACACCAATACTAGGTTGTGAGCTATTTTCATCGGGCCATCGGTGGGATTGTGATGGGGGTTCCACCGATGAAGCATTGTTAGGCCGATGGTATTGAATTTTGTTTGATCCCACAAAATATGATCCAAATTAAAATATTTAGTCTAAGGAAATTATTCCATGTGGTTTGGAGAGGAAATGTTACCACATAGGTACTATGCAAGGGGCTTTAATCTAAGGGGGCCTAAATTGAATCACTTTTCATGCAAGAGAAAATCACTACACTAGAATGGTGAGAAAGGGCTATTTTGGGTTGTTTATAAATAGAAGAGGGGATTAGATAAAACCATCCTTTGATCAAATCCCTTTAGATTGAAACCTCCTTCAATCTTAGCCTTACCTTAGATCAAAATCCACTTTTTTTTCTTGTTGTAGGTGTATCCATTAATGTCAACAAAATAGAGATTCTTGTAAGTGTTGTCATTAATGGATGGTTGCATGTGATGAAATCGGTATGATGATCAAAATTGTTGTGAAGTGTTGTTTGTTGGTTTGTTTTACTGCAACCAGGTTGATCTTCTAATCTACCTATGGAATTGCCAATTCCAATTAAGGGTAGCTCAAAGGACCTGGACCAACTGACGAGGATTTTAAGGACCTCCTACACTTTGGGCTCTGCAAGACTCGGGCGGGTGATCCCTTAATGTGTTTATAACCTTTGTACCATAATTATAGACAAAATTAACAATAACAGATAATCTCACTCAATAGCTCAACAGAACGGGATAAAACTGAATAGAATTGGTTGTTCATCAATAATTATCAACCATTTGGAGCGTGAGATAATCACAACAATACTTCAAAGTAAAAGATATTCATTAATTTTCAATTTGTAGCAAGCTTTGGGTGAACACAAATAAATATTGAACCATAAAGAACAGATGCAACTTAGATTAGTGCCTTATTTCCATTGGAAGAGTCAAATTCACAAATACCTAAGGGTTTACAATAGATTCAACCCATACCATATAAGATCTTTGATAATATTGTCTGACAATATCACCAATATGTAACCCTAACTCAATAGTACTTATCAGATCCTTGTACAGAACGTATCAACCTACAATCTCATTTAAGCATTTTAATTAATTCCTTGAATCAAAGCTAAAATAATAATTGCACACACCACAACAATGAGATGAACAAAATAACCCTTGATCAATTTATTCAAAATTCAAATACGATTGTACACAAGAGATACATGAGTTTGAATTTATCAATCTGATTCAAATGCTAGTACTGTTATACATCATATCTCCATGAATTCAAAACCTATAACAAAAATGACTCAGAACCTAATTTGCATTTCCTCTGTAACTATCAGACTTTACAATTGCTTTGTAACTTCACCTAGACTCGACCAAAAATTTCTAACTTGCTAACCCGTACTTCTGGCCTTGAAATCTTATAGAAAATGAAGGAGAAAACAAGCATCAAGCCAAAAAGTACACATGTCACCAACCAATTGGACCGCTTAGTGACATCTCAAAATTTAGTTACAACTGATATTCCCTTTGGAGAATCTTCTTGTTCTTTTCCATTTGCTCATTGAGGATGATTTGATATAGAGTGAATCTTCAAAAGTCTACACATTTAGACTGCCACTATAAAACAAAACTTGATATTATTGTGACTGCAACAGTTAGTTAATTAATTGTTAGTAGTTTACTCTTGCTCTGACTCTTCTTCAGTTAAATATGTATCCACCCATCACTTGTATTCCTCATCACTCGGTTAGTTGAAGTTGATTACCTCCTCTACCTTGGCTCTATAGGGTGTATATTTAACTACTACCTGGTTTAACTCCTTTTCAAAAGACTCAAAAAATGAACTAGTGCTGATGATTGTCTCCATGTAGCTCTCTAAGAGATCTGAATCCAAGTCATCACATATTAAATCAATTTGGGCATCAATGACCTTGCTATGCTGATCCTTCCATTTTTGAAGAGATCTGATATTACTTTGCTCATCAATTATATCACGCAATAGCGTATCACTCCATTCATCAAAACTTTTCACCAATTCCCTTATCTTCCTATTCAAATTATCTGCTAAGGCTTGAAAACCTTGCAATGATTTAACCAATATTTGAGTAGGTCTTAATGACTGTGGCCTATTATTAACATCAAATCTTGAGGCTTTATACATTATATCCAAGTCATTGGCCCTAGGGATCCATTTCTCAATCAATGGTATTGCTACTTCCCGGTCCCTGTCAAAATTCTTTATTGCACCCAATAATAAAGAGTAAGAATAATGTATACTTGGCAATCTATTATCAAATTTTTCATTTAAATGCTGCAAAACTATGGTGACAATTTCCTTTTGCTTTAGAGCTTCCCTCTCCTCGTTATTCTTCAAAGAATCTTCTAGCTATGTGATTTTTTGGATTAATTGCTTCTTTGTTGGATCAACAGAGCAGGTTAGCTCCTCCTCAATTGGTTCTAATGTGGGACTAAGGGCAAGAGTCTCAGTGGGAGACTTTGGTGTGGAGACAATGGGGGTAGTAGGAAGTGATGACCTTGATGTAGATGGTAATGATTGAACCACGGGAGCACTTAGTGTTGTCTCTATCTGCTTGTGCCTCAGCCTTTCCACCTTTGTTTGCAGCTCAATATTCCTTTGTTGCACCTTATTATATTCCCCAATCATAAAATTGTATTTCTCCATATAATTCCTTTTTTCAGCTTCCTCTCTTTCTGTTGTTTTTTGTGCCAACTTGGCCATATCTACAGTCAAACTTGTAGCATCCACTGCTAAATTTTTTGAAACTCTTTTTATTATTAACCCTCCCCTCAAATTAGGGTTAATATCTGTTATGCTTGGCTTTCTTCCTCTCAGGGCCAAAGCCCATATTGCCAAGGTCTCATACTCCTCACTGAAGGCAGAGTCTTGCAGTGTCGACCTGAATTCTTCTTCTGAATTGTGGAGGGGATGCTTGGATTTCAAAACAACATCAAAGGCCACTACATCAAAAATGTCCCATTCAGGTAAGATCAAGACACCAACTTGATCAATCAGTTTTCTCCCTTCTTCTAGAGTGATTTTCTTAAATTCACTCATCATTTCAGCCTTCAATTCATCATCATTCTCCTCATCTGACCTATCTGGCCTCTGACCTCTTCTTTCCTTGCACTTTTCTTGGTACTCTCTCAGTTTCATCCTCCATACCAGTTGCAAGAAGGCTGGTATTTTCACAAAAGTATCATCATTTAAGAATTCCTTATAAGCCTCCATTCTTGTATCTTGTACACACTTTCCCTTCATGTCCAGGTCTGACAAGACCAATTCATCTAGTCATGGAGGGGATGGAATGCCTATCTATAGGTCTTGGTCTATAACAATAATTTCGTCCCCTAGATCCTCTTGGGACTGCTCAATTCTTTGCCTTTTGGGAGCTGACGGTGATGGTGGTGGTGAGGGAATCCTTCTTGGTGATGACTCAAGATCAATTATCTTTATGGTTCTTGGTGGCTTGAGATATGATCTTGGTGGCTTTTCCTGCTCCATTATCTTTTTTTCCTTTTCTACCCTTCTCTTCTTCTTCACCACTATCATCCCTTACCCTCCTATAGATGGGCCTATCTTTTGGAAGTTGGTAAGTTGGCCTTTCTTCCAATGGCCTTGTAGCTTGTTCCTATTTACCAAAATTCAACTCCAGATTGATTTTCTTTTTCATTAAAGTATCCATGATTTCCTTGAAGTTTTTCATCAAGAAATCAATCTTCTTGTGGAAAGGGGTGAATTCCATCAATGGATCATATTTTGGATCCATTTTGTGTACAATAGCCAATAATTTGTCATAGGCAACCCATTTTTCCTTATTTAGTTCTTTCCTATTTAAATCAAATTCATTCCTAATTAGGTCTTCAGGAAAATTGAGCTCATGAAAAAATCTTGTTCCTTTTACTCTTTGTTTGAATAAAGCAAAGAATCCTTCAGGGTCACACTACCTCCTAAAACTGAAACTTAAATTGTATGAATCAAATAATTTCCCAAAGTGTACCCATCCTCCCTTTTTAATAGAAATTACTATGTAATCTGGATAGAAAGTCCCTTTGCCTTTTCCAATGAGATTTTCCTCATGAATGCAGCCAATCTGCCACATGACCTCAGCAAATCCAATCCTTGGTGGCACATTGTAAGGCAGGATGTGTGGAGTCCCCTGAAATCCATACAATCTCAAAATAATACTGACTGGATATGGGATGATATCTCCCTAGTTGTGGCAGACCTTCAAATCAACTCTCCTCTCCTTAGGCCTAAGAAAATCATGCAACTCCATAGGAACCCTGGGTGGATTTACTGTCATCCTTGCTCTTAATCTTGATGCAAAATAGTTATCAAACTGTACATAATTAGCACTTTTTCTATTATATGAAAGGTCAACAGTCCAAATTTGTACTGGCAGCCTTTCTCCATAGCCAAATCTATTCAGTTTCATCTTCTCAGAGAAAGAATCTGCATTCTTGAACAAAAACATATGCATGCGCATAGAATACCAATAGAAAGGTGTGATTGTACCATTTTGTTGTAGCTTCACCAACCCTTCGTGTATTTTCTAAGCTAGGAAAGGAGAAAAATCATAAACTACAGAGAAATTTGGATGTTGTATTTGCACCCCCATGAACATGAATGCTATTGGCATCACAGTGTTAGGGCTAAATCCCAATATTTGACATAGTGAGTAAAAGGTAGCCAGGAAGTGTTTGGAAAAAATATCCAATTTGAAAGGCTCCTTATCATTAGGGTTAATATGAATTATTGAACCTCCTACCTTGGCCAAATGAGATGGGAGCATCTTAACTCTAAAGAGAGGCTTACTTTTCTCATATTCATGCTTCATCTTTTCAAGCTCAATAGGAACTATGAAGTCACTGAGTTCATACAAATCAAAAACTTGTTGGAATTCTTCTATGTTAATACTCAGTAAAACCCTTCCATCATTATCCCTAACCATCTATGTGACAAGATCATACCTTGTAGCCACTGCCTTGAGCAAATCCACATCTAGAAACACATTGGGTACCACCAATTTTCCCATGTCATAAACCCAACCATTTGAGAATGGGTGGGGAAAATTCCTTTGTCCAAACCACAGTCTGAACATCTCCAAACCCTTCATCAGCACTTTAGTATCAGTTATATTAAAGTAATTATATATTAACCCCTCCCTAAGGGTTTTTCCTTGCATTAGGGCCTGCCCTTTTCTTCTATCAGTTGTCGACAATGGTAGTTGCTCCAAGAAGTCGTCATACAGGTTCCTTTTCAAATAATCAATTTGGCCAAAGTGGTGCTTTAATGGTGCCATTTTGGACAAACTAGGGTCTACTTGAACTACAGTCCTTAGAACAAACTAGGGCTTTTCCAAGGATGCGAAATTACAAACACATAATTTGCAATTTTCAAACAAATTTCAACTTCACTTACAACCCTAATACAATTTCTAATAATTTCCCAACAAATACACTGCAAATTCTCCTAAATTTAGGCTAAAAATTTCACCAAGAAATGCATAATTTAACTTACTTCTTTTTGACTTACAGAAACCCTAATTATTCACTGCAACAACTCATGATTTCTTCTTTGGCTTTAAAACTGCTCTGCGAAGTTCCTTGAACGCTTTTTGTGACAATAAAACAGGGAAATAATCCTCGTATTCCACCAAAACAAGCAAGAATACATCTTGTCTGCCATTATTGCTGCTCGCGCACCTCACCAATGGCTCCAATCGCATTTGATGCAGGTTTAAATCTTAACCGTTGATCTTCATCTAGGCTGGATCATCGAACGACTGTGCTTCAGTCAATCTGACATTGACTTCCATTGTAGCAAATGGCCCACAATTCCTCCAATCAAAACATTCCAGCTTAGGAACCCTTACAACTCATGTTTCTGGCCCCGCCATATCCTGCATCGTCAAATAAATCTAGGTGTCAACATTCCCTTGATATTGCGATCATTAACCATCTTGCAACTCTTGATCACATAATAGCGGGCAACCGTAGATCTTGATCTTCTACAAACTTGCTCGTGCGGACGGTTGACAACTTTGAATTTAAATGTCGAGCACCTTTTCTATTTAGATTAAAACATCTCTGTTGATTTTAAGCATGTGCATTTTAGATCCACTTTAGTAGCTCGCCAGTTAATATATTAAGGTTGGCTTAATATATTAAAACATTCATAATGTTCCTTCGGCCTCTCCGAATGTAACAGATGGCACCTTCTCGTGATATTGCGAATTGTCCAATACTCTGTGGTGGGGTCGTCACAAGATGGCAGGGAGCGGCTGAGATTTAACGCCTTATCATCAATGGCCATGATAATTCGTCAAACTTTCGATGAACCTCCAAAAATCGTCCGATGAATTTGCAATACGTCCGATGAGACTTTCTCCGTAATGACTTGCCTATTTCGTCGCAAGTTCGACGAACTTCTGTTGTTGATCCAGCGCTTTGGCAAAGGCATGCCACTTGTGTTCTGGCTACGGTTCATCACTAGATCGACAAAATGTCCATAGATATTTCGACGAACACCAGGGCCCTTTTCCGTGGCGGCAACTGACGGAGTTGTGTCATGATTTCAACATTTTAAAGCTAGTCGAGAAAGCGACGAAAAATTAGCAACGAAAATTATTTCAGTGGTTCGTTGGTATGCCAACAATATATTGTCAATATTCCAACAAACGTTCGTCATAAATTGGAGTCAAATATAGTAGTGAGTTATTATGTTATTGTTTAAAAAAATTACAAATTAGTAAAATTGGTGTGGATTAGTTAGGTTGTGTTGTGTCCATTAAGTGTCTAAAAAGTTGGGAATGACACTTAGTGGCTACTTAGCTACTAGGGGGGCATGGGGGATTTTAAGCCCTTAGCAGCTTCCTTAGCCGCTAGGTGGTGTTGTAAGTGCTTAACACTTTAGTGCTATAAGCACCTAATTAATATATATATATATATATATATATATATATATATATATATATATATATATATATATATATTTTTAATAAAAAATCGTACAACTGCTACGCTTGGGGGGCATACAACTCCTTAGGCAATTTTTCTGCCTCAGCAGCTCTCAAATCTGAATATGGGTGAATTTTATTTCAAAATTCATCTCCTTGGCCTCCTAAATGCAATGGAAAGGTCCTTTTTGTTCAAAAATGCTCCTCCAAAAAACTGTTCACCAAATTTGAGCTTCAAACCTATGTTTGCAACTATGTCAAACGATCTCCAAATCAAGTGAAACAAAAAAAAATCTTGATTTTCTCGAGCCTCCTAGATGCATTGAAACAATCAAAAATACCACTAGTATGACTAAAAGTGTTGCAATCACCTAGATCTCACAAAACACATATACTATATGAAGAGGTTATAAGATATTTATAAACCCTTTCTGATTCTCCAAATCAATAAAAATACAAGAGAAGAACATTCAATAATTTACAAGATCTTACATAAAAAAAACTCAGTGTCTCAATTAGGAATCTAAGAACTTAGATTTCTCAAAATAAAGCTCTAATACCATGTTAGAAATATGAAATAGATTGATAACCCAAGGAATTTTATAAGAAAAATTCAAAGCTACATAAACTGGAAAAACATAAACAATACAAACCAGCAACTCCAAGAGATATGTAATGTCAAAAATGACAGAATTGCATTAAGAGCTTCCCAAATGAAAAATACAAGCTAGATAGTGAGTTTATATAGAACTAAGGAGAGGATGGAGGTGGAAAATCAACCGATAGGAATTGACTACCAATAACCACCAACATTAAATAAAGTGATGAAAAAGTAAATATTCCGCCCTTAATGGGTGGAGACACCTCATCACTTTATCTCCTAGTTATTAAATGATAAACTCACTTTATTATCCTAGGTAAGCTTAATAAAAGTTTAGAAAAAACCTATAACTAAGTAAAAATAAATTAATCCACTATGAAAATAAAAACCTACACCAACTATGTGGTGGATCAAGGTGGAATCATTAAGTTCACATGGATATTTTAGATCCCCTTGTCTTCCTTTTAGTGTAATTGTTGAAACTTGTGGTTTTTAGAGGATTTTTATGAAAATGTTAAAATTGTATATTTATCTCCTTAATATATTGCAATGTGTTGTATTCATATTTGGGATGTTGCCACCACACTAAAATCATGTAATAAATGTTGATAGATTATAAAGTGCACTTTGATTTGAAATGAAAGTATCATTATTTACAAATCTAATATGTGATTAGGTTAGAAAGTAACTTATATATGTTTTATTATAATGTTAGAGTATATTTAATTTCATTAGTAAGGTATTGTAATTGCATCTTGTATTGGCATGAACTTAGTGCAATGATTGTTTATTGTGTTATTCTTACAACTTATTTACATGTGAATTATGGCTAGATTGGAAATATAATCTCGGTTTTACATGATTGAAATTGTAAATTGAGCTTGGTGCATTGATTGTTTATTACATTATTCTTATGGCCTATTCATGATTGTTTATTGTGTTATTGTTATGGCCTATTTACATGCAACAAAAATCAATAACATGTGTTGCACACAACAAAACTCTAAAATGTGAAATTAATAACATTTGTTGGCCACATTTTATGATAATGTTCTGAATAGGTAGAATATTTTGGTACTTTCAAGATAAATTCTAGTTGGACTACTACTCTATTGGCAACTCCCTCAAGCATCTAGAAAAATCACCTATTTAAGCCATTGTCACATGATATGGATATGCAAAAATTGAATGATATTTACCTAAATATAGTCATGTTTTTGCAATCCAAGATGATTAAGACAACCAATCCATGCTAGATTTGTGGAAGAGAATACAAAGAGGGTTGGTTGAACATTCCATAAAAATATTTCCTCTTGATATAAATCCTTTAGTCTCTTTATTCTTGCTACCTATTTTTTGCTTACATTACAACTCAATCAGGTAGAGATGGAACATAGTTTGCAGCTAAAGAAGAAAGGTACATACAAATTTCTACTAAAGTTTTTTCATTGCACAAAAGATGTTTTCAAATGAAGTTCATTTCTTTTATGCAAATGTTCTTTACAATAGAAAATTACACAAATTTGCATAGTATTGTTGTCTTTATTTATTTTACAAAGAAATATGATAAAATGTCTCACACAAGCTATGGGAATGATTGATCTAATACAACATAAATGAACGCTATACATCTGAAGATAAATAAATGGAAAAACATAGGAAAATAGGTTGGATCCGTCATTGCCTGAATGACAAATCCTTGTGTTGATTTTCTCTATCTTCAGCTCCTCTTGTTGTTGATCTTCAAATGTACCTGTAGATTATGGAAAGGATGTGGTTAGAGCTTAGGATACAAACTCTCATTATATATTCCATCAACAAAAATATAACCTACATCTATGATGCATTAAATCAGTTGGGTATTTATCACATGTATACAAGGGAGCAGAACATTCAAATCATTATTGGAAGCTTTTGGCTTCATTATTTTATCTAACTTGTTTGTTCACTATGCACGTACAGGTTCATTTATCATTACATGTTTCGACTTGTTTGACATCACAACATGTGGAGGAAAATGGCCCCCCACAAGGGTTGAGCCCAACATGTTGCCCTCTTGTGTTATAAGAGGGATAAGAGTGTAAAAGCATCATACTTGTCAGCATTGAGCAAGTACTCATCACTCATGATAGTGAGCTAGTAGGTCACTATCATAAATGAAAAAATATTTGCTCAATTGGAACCCAATAGGAGAATGGCAACAGTCTTATGACAATGAGGGAAACGACATAAAAAATTGATAGAGAATTTATGGAGCTTATTAAATATGAGCACATAGAGTTTATTGAAACAACAGCATTAGCTAAAGGCTTCTCATCAAATATTTATGCTTGATGATGATATATTGCTACAACTTGAAGCATACAAAGGAATATTGGGTTTATTTTCCCCAAATCAGTTAATCTGAAGCTCTTCTAATTCCTGTTCAGAAATGGGGTACTAAGGAAGTAAAATTATGCAAAATCTTGGAAGTTAAAGTGTTTTAAGGAGGGTGGATATTTCCTCTACTTGGATTAGTAAGGTCTGATTTCACAAGTATTTATTTCATGGAACTATGCCTTGTCTACATGCCTTATTCTTTATTCATCTTCACATATGGTGATTGCCAAGCCACTGGATCCTAGTGCATTGAAATCATTAGAGGCATCGCTTTATAGCATTCATGATAGAGGTATTGATGACTATACAAGAAAGAATGGAAGTCTCACTACATTTTGAGTCTATACAGATTGAAAAAAACAAAAAATCATTTTAAATGAATGGATTCAACATGTTTCTTGTAGTAAAGGCTTGAACATTTTTTGGGTAGTGTTCTAAGGCAATCTTGGAAACTTCTAGTTTTCACTTTGGCAGGGATCATTGGAATAAATTAATCATTTTTAGTGAGGTATTTCATGTAACTACTGAGATATATCCTTTGGTAAGAATAAAATCAGCATGGATGCAGCTCGTACTTTTGAGGCTCTTGGTGACTTGGCTTGTAGATTATCTAGAGTTAGTACATCTTGAAGTTATAGAATACTTTGAAAGTGAATAAAGAAACAAATGACAGTCCTTCAAAGGAATGAAAGATAAAAGACAAGAAAAGATTTGTGGTAGTCATCATCAAATGAAGTGACATGAATACTGTTAGGAAAATATAATGACAAAATATTTTCTCAAGTGGACAACCCCATGGTGAAAAGAATAGTCAAGTAGCAAGAGGGAGTTCGAGCTTCAGAAAAGGCAAGCCTTGTATGTGAAAATATTAAATGAAACCCTCAGCTAAAAAGGTAACTCTCAAATAAAATGAGATGCAGAGGTGAAGCCCTCGAAGCAAGCCACAACCTATGTTGCCATGATTTTAGACCCTGCAAGAAAATGGAAAAATACAAAGACAAAGTGGTGGCCTACAATAAAGGAGAACCCTCGAGTTTTTGTTTCAATAGAATATAGAAAAAAAAAATTCCCTTTTTTCTTTTAGAGAATACAATTTAAAACCAGTGGCCTGTTACAGCAAATAAAAACCAGAAAAAGCAATAATGGATTCATGGCCTACAAGATAACACCAATACAATCGACATTTCAAAAAACTTCAAAGAAGATACATAATTTTTATCTTTTCTTACAAAAATTTCAAAGTGCAAAGTGAAATGCAGACTGATCAGGCACTTTTATCATTCTCTGTGACCAAATGAATGGAAGTATAGATTTTCCTTCACAATTTTTGAGATAAATGCATCATTCAGAAAGAAAAAAAATGGAACATACCACGCGGCCTAGCATGTCTGAAAAGAGGAGTCAACAAAAGCTCCATGAAGACTCCATAAAAATCTCAAACCTTGGCATCACAACGCCCTCAAAATATTGCAAAGTGTAGTGGTTTCTAGAAAATGTTGTGCAAAATGAAAGTAAAATGAAGAAAGTTTGCGGGTTTTTGTCTTTAGGGTTCTTTTTTTCCCTAAGTATTGGTCGACCCTTTCATGGGATATTTTTCACTTTGTTTTAAAATATCTTGCATGGTTTTCAAACACAAAGTCGACCCCCTTGATTTTGCATGAAATTGAAACCAAAATAAGAATGTAGACAATCATTAAGGTAATTTTTATAAATTGCCTTAATATATGTCATCAAAATGCAATGAGAGAGGCATGATCATAACATGTATTAAAGTAATTGTCACCTTACTTTAATTGTTTCCTAAATTGTTAACTTCATGTCAAAATCATGCAAGATCTGAAGAGGTGGAGTTAAACTGGAGTGTTTGGTCCCGATTTTTAGTTGACTGGGTGAGTTTGAAGTCCACTTGGGTCAAACTAATTGTGATAGTGAGTTTGAGGCTATTTTAGCTCAAATTACTTCAGTTTTGACCCATATTTTGGGGGGTTTTAATTTTTTCTCATGGATCATCTTGCAAGAGATATTTTTCGATGCAATTAACTGCAAGTGCCATCTCTTGGAACTTTGTGACTCTTTTGTATATAGGAGGAAAAGATAGTCTTTTTTAGCTTAGTTCTTGCTTTCTACTCTTTTGTTCATTGTAGAGAGTGAGAAAATTTTTGTAGCTCATTTTTAGAGTTTAATTCAATAGTTTTAGCATTGTATTTTTAGCTTTTTTGCAGAGGGATTCCTTTCACTTTTCAATAAAAGATCAAGTATTTACCTTCCAGTTTTCGGGTGTCATCATTTATGTAAATTTGATAGAAATTTATTGTGTTCAAATATGAAACCTCTATTTTTCTACCTCATTCATAAGTTTATGTACACATTTTTAGTTCAATCTCACAGGTCATATATTATGCAAAAGATCAATTTTTATCTTTCTAAGTTATGAAAAAATTGCTTTTCTTTCAAAGAGGATAAAATTGTCAAGCCTTTATGTGAATCACTTATGTGTTTTAGCTGTTCAAATTAGGTTGTGCAAAATAGATATATTGAGGGGTACTTGTGAATCAAATTGAATTTTCACAGTCATCTAGGTGCATCACCATCCTTTTAAGTTCAATTTTTCCATTCATTTTAATCTTTATATCCCTTTTCTTGCTTAAATCAATAGTTTCATAAGAAAATAAAAAAGGGAACCAACCCACAATCTGGAGGTCTATCTTCACTATAGGGTACCCACAACTTGAAGATATTCCAATGTTTCAACAGGATCAGCTGTGTCTAGGCTTAGCTAGGGTACAATCCTAGTTGATAACAATTATATTATATCTTCATATAAAAAATTCCAAATCCATAGTTACGACACTTAAATTTGGGGTAATTTGATCTCTAAGAAACTTGTTTTATACCTATAAATAGATTAAAAAGTTGAATAGATGGATCATGCAATTAAACATGAAGCAAAAGAGCTAAACCGTGATACTCGAAAATGATTGAAAAACCATTGTAGAAATTGAGATGAGAATAGGAAAACAAAGAGGTCATAGTAAAAATAAATAAATTATAAGGAATTAAAACTCCTCACATGCAACAAAAATCAATAACATGTATTGCACACAACAATACTCTGAAATTTGAAATTAATAACATGTACAAACTAGATTAATTATCTCTTTAAAGAGGCTTTCACATTATGTGGGGTGCTATTTATCTTTAGTTTTATTTCTTCTTCCATTAATTATTGAAGAATCTGTTAAACCAGCTCTACCTTTACAACGATGACATGAGATTCAATGTAAATGGCAATGCTTATTCTATAAAACTAGATCGATAAATCCAATATCACTGCAATTACCAAATATTAAAATAATGGCACAAATGATAGAAAAGAAAACATATAGAACAACAATCATCTATGTAATATTTAAACTCCAGCCTTTGCTTTCTATAATTTTTTCCTTTGAACAATTGAATGAATGAAAGTCCCATAGAACTATGAATATGGGAAATGCTAACATAAATGATCACAATGCAACTGACTAATTACATAAGGAAAGAAACACCTTCAAGCAAAGCAACTCCAAAGATGGTCATTTTATGTATGAAGGTAGTAGAGGCAATAGGAGTGGTGACTAATGATTTCTCTTACAATCAATAGGAGTGTTGTGGTAGCAACAATGACGGAAATAAAATAAATTATCCACCAGCAGTGACAAATAAAGGCATTGATATTCTTCCCCCTTTTTAAGGAAGTAATGGCATCGCTTGCTCTTCCACCACTCCTTTCAATCATGTTAGTTACTCACACCTCATTTTCCTGCACTACCGTCAATTTCTTCCTTGCCACTTGCATGTCAATTTCAACCTCACTTGTTATTTTTTACACCAAGTCCATGCCTCTTGATGTAATGAAAACTAATTAAAAACCATAGTTTAAAACTAAAAATTAAAGATAATTCAACAACTTAAAAATAATACTTAAATTTATGAAATTTAAAACTTAAAATAAATAAACTTTGTATTGATTAAATTATAAAAAAAATTGAAAAAATTGGCTATGCCAATATAGGATTTCATTAATATCAAAATGATTAGTTACAACAGAGAAGTTCTATAAGAGCATATAGCCATGATATTCCCTGAAAGCAGAAGAATCTTCAACCCAGACTCATGTACAAAACCATGCAAGAGATTCAAAAAACACAAGTTGCAGGTGCAGATAGAAGAGAACCAAACCCCCTATACATTGAAGATACAGGCTACTCGGCATATACAAAATAAGAAACAACCAAAAGAAAAAATGGAATCAAACAACCACCCGTGACAACCCCTAAAGAGCAAACCCTAATAAACACTACTCTCTTCAGAAGAGGCCAAGTCAACTAGCAAAGAAAAGTAGGGTGCATACAGAGGATCCTCTAAGGCATGTTTGAACAAGAAGCTCACTGCCTTGAAGAGATTCTTGAGTTTCATCGCAAAACAACACCCCAAAGTTGGCCCCATGGAATAGAGATGAGCATGAAACATGTCAAACTTTAGGACCAAAATATCTATCGCCATATCCTCCATCAAAACCCTCAAAGTCGTAGAAGACAACAAGGCATTTCTATAAATGATTCTACCCACCAAATTTGACCCATGTCTCAGGTCAGAATTCAACAACACTGACTCTAGGAGAAACATCGAATAAACATGAGGCAGCAGGAAGCTACCCACGATCAATTTCAAAGCTTCATTGCACCATAAAACGTTCATGAGGTTGGACACAAAACATGAAGCCAACTCATGAGGAAGAGACTATGGATTCATCTTCAACCAATCTTTGTTCAACACACACACAATAGCATCTTCAACCTAGGAAAAATGAATGACAAAGGCCGTTTGAATCAACTCATGCATTGAATTGTGTGTAACTCTTACTTCCACAAAGCAGGGTTGGATATAAACCCTGAAGAGACTCTCCATGGCAGTCGAATGAAATGTCAAACCATCTAGACTGAGTGATGCAAAAGAACCAAGCTGTGCAAAGTTTAAAGCCTGAGATTTCACCACCTTTTGTGCAGATGAATGTAATAAAAGCTAAAACTTGTGTGAAATTATCCAACACACATGCAGAATCAACACTATCACCAGCCTCGTAATGAGATGAGCCTATACCTAAGGTACTTCAATTAATTTTAGCAAATGTGTCATGGAGAGAAGGTGTCAGCAACTAGGCAGTTGTCATTGAAAGGACCCTAGGATCAAACCAACAAGTACAAGTATGTCACCAAAAGGATACCATAAATGAGCTAATCTTACCAAAAATCCCACCATTCATGCAAAGATCCAAACAAGACAGAGAATAAGCGTGCCAGAAGTATTATCACACATATCTAGGCAAGCCACTGATGTCGTGAAGACCATCATCTAAGTCCTATCAAGGACAAGAAGTTGCCACCCAAGAAGGCCTAGTCAACACAGTCACAAACTGCTTTAACAGGTTGATGGGGTAGAGAATTCGAATAGGTTTCCAAATGTAGCCATATAGAATGAAAATTGAATGGGTCGTCGTGGGTATCGACCAAGAATAATGAAACCACTAACCTGAGGACATCATGGAGACTGTCTAAGAAGTAAGACAAGCTTCAATCATAATTAAAAGACATATCAAACTCCAAGGTGCCATGGAGACCACCAAATCAGGCCAACAAATACATCATGGAGACCATCTAAAATCAAAACAAGGAACCATAGCCAAAGGGGCATTGTGGAGACTGCTAAATCAAACCAACAAAGACGTCATGGAGACTGTATGAAAACAAATCAAGGAACCATCAACAAAGATGTCGTACAAACCATCTTTCCATCAACTTTTCCAGGAAATTTTTGAGATGTCAAGGAGACCATCTGAAGGAAGCAATAGAGAGCACAGGCGTCAAAAGGATTGCCTAAAGGCCAAATAAAAAAGCTTGTAAAATCAAGCCACTATACCACAAGAAGAGTGATAGTCAACTCTAGAAGCACCTACACGACAGTGATGGCTACCACAAAGAACAACAAAATTAAACCAAAAGATTGAGAAACTCAGCATGAGAAAGAATAGTAAGAGGGAGGGAATTATCAATGGCCAAATTCGCCAATTTATATGCTTTCAAATTTGCTTCTCTGTAGCAATATTGGATCTAAAAGGATGTGAGATTCTACAAAAGGGAAAGGGCATGTTGCAGTAGGTAGTTCAAGTGCCAAGATTTAGAAGATTTATTGGAGAGGGCACCAATAACAATTTGAGAATCCCCCTCTATGATCAACTTGGTAATATTTTTTGAAGAAGCCAATTCGAGTCTTGGAATTAGGGCACAAAATTTGGCCACATTATTGGAACCTCTACTCAACAATTTACATGTTTCTTTGATCACCTCGCCTTTGTGGTTTCACAAAATCACACCTTCCCCTGAAATACCCAGGTTACCTCAAGAGGCCCCATCAAAGTTTAGTTTTACCCAACCTTCAGGAGGAAGAGACCACTTGACTTGCTTCTTGTCAATTTCCCTTTTAACCACTTGAATTGAGCCATGAGCCGGAGGGGGTTCAAGGCATCTCCAGGCCTTAAGTAGCCGACCATCCCAAGATGAGAATGAGCTCCCACCATGAGAACTTCAAAGCACGTGAGATCTCATAGCTTCATAAATGGAAGCTTCTATAGTTTGAAGAACCTGGGGAACCCTTGAGGATTTTTTCCTAAAGATTCTACTATTCCATTCAAGCCAAATATTTCATATTAGAATTGAGGGGCCCATATCCCAAATACAAGAAAAATAGGCATTCTTGAAGTGAGATGGCCAAGCCTGAAACTATGGTAGTAGTGAACCTTGAAGAGGGTTGCACCAACCTAGTTTGTCCATAAACCAATCCCAACATGTGGAAGAAAATTCACAAGTGATCAAAAGATGATTGATTGATTCTAGGGCCTTTCTACAAAGTATGCAAGGGAAGAGGGGAGTGATCCCAAGGCGATCCAATCTCATAGAAGTTGAAATCTTGTCATTGATTTCCAACCAAGGAAAGGCACCCGCTTTCGGGAGCACACCCGAGCCCCAACACAATTTTGATGGCCACTCAAGAATACTTTTTGCTTTTACCAATGCTTTAAAACCCTCCTTAACACTATAGGAAACTAAGGGGGACTTAGTCCAAATGATTTCATCTTCTTTATCTGAGAATACAAGGCTCTTGGAATCCAATTCCTTACTAAATGAAGTCTTTAGGTTAGAAAAATATAATAAATTTTATAATAAAAACAAAAAACATAATGACTCATTAGACAAACTTACCTTTCTTGATAGATATTCCTCCATTGTGATGTTAATGTTGTCAAATGTCTTTCATATCAATGTAAATAATGCAAAAATGACTACAAATTACAATGTATAATTGGAAAGTTGTGATGTAATCCCACTAGTAAAATACAACAATGAAAGGGGATAGATTGATTTTGATTAACATCTGTGCTGATAACAATTTTCAACACTTTTGCTGGTGTTTTTAATTCTTTTTTTGGGATTTGTTGGCTTGGTCTTTAAAAAAAATCTAAGTTCAAAGTTAGAGTAACTTTGTTTGCAAAACAAGGATAGACAACTGAGAGGTGAATCAGTTGTCACAGATTATTCAAACTTATTAAACCTTATTCAACTTATTCTCAGATCTGATGAAAGAACATTAAGCATAAACAATCACCACATCAGAAACACAAAGAACACCAAGATTTTATACATGGAAACCCTGTTGGGGGAAAAACCACGGTGGATGTCAATCCACAATATTATACCCTGTTAAAAGTATAGAGATGAATAATGAGATGCACATGCATTTAGGCACACTACCTAGAGCTCACTACTCAAAGAAGACACACTGTCTTACATAAATAATCCGGTTAAAACCATTTGAAGGATTTGAACTAAGAAATTAGCTTCTTCAAAAGCCTAATTATAGTTCTAGTTAAGCACATAAACACTTTTTCACACTTCGCTCAATCTTCTTCACACTCTGCTCTGCAATTGAATGATCTAATCTTTATTCACACATAGCACTTGCATACTTCGCATTACACACTCATATATCTCAAATGAAGAAGACAATTTCTCTTATATATCCGCTACATGGAATTACATCAACAACTTTGTCGACCAAAAATAAAATGATAAATGAATACAAACTGTCGGCCCAATTCATGAACAAATTTCAATGCACACCAACCGAAGTTAGTCACAACATAATGAAGACCTAAAACAACATCCTCGAATGTGCCAAACATTCAAAAATTAATCCACAAGGATCCACAACACGCTACAACCACCATGTCGGCCAAGAACATGAAAACCCAAACATGCAAAGGAAAAATCTTTGATCCCGAGCACACTGATCAACATGAACGTGTAACAAAGATAGAGCACGATCTAGAATCATCAAACGAACATCACAAGAGCATACGGAACAACTCAAATTACCAGAGTTACGCTCTCTTCTTCCAGAAACACCAACTACAGTAACAAAATAACTGTAGGAACACAAAGACTCACAACTTGCTCAAATCTTGATGCGCACCTCTGAAACTTTTGGTAGATAAACTAGATAGGCTCAATAACAAACACTTTAATCCACAACTTCTGAATACCAACATGTTGAACTTTCCAATACGCTAAACTTCACAGCTTCACAAACAGCGTTCAACATATTTATTATAATTTTCTCAAAATCCTCAACATATACATCCTTCAAGACACAATGCTAATAGTGTTAACATCAATGACAACCACATATCAACAACTCAAACACAACATCCAAAAATATCCCCCTTTGGAATTGATGGAAACACATGATGTAAAAAATACACCATCAACGCAACTAACTCTTCTTCCAACAATCTCCCCTTTACATATTGCTCTTCTCATATTGTTCTTCTCCCCCTTACTTTTAGCTCTTCCATATTTTTTCACATTACTCTTCTCCCCCTTTGAAATCAATGGCAAAGGTACACATGCTCTGAATCACATATTTGAATCATCTAACTACTCCCCCTAAGTAGCAGCCACCACAACATCAATCTGGATCAAGATATGACTATGAATGCATAGACTGATGCAAAGACTATGCATCTTAGTTTTGATTATGAGGGGTAATCACCCCTAACTTCTCTCTGAGATACTCAAAAGTATCTTTAGTAAAATTCTTAGTAAAGATGTCTGCAATTTGTTCCTTAGTTGACACATACTCCAATCTGACTTCTTTGTCACTCACTTTGTCTCTCAAAAAGTGATAGTTGATAGATATATGCTTTGTTTTTGAATGCAACACTGGATTCTTAGAAATTTTTATTGCACTTGAATTATCACAAAATATAGCAATAGGCTCATCATACTCGATTTCGATATCTCTCAGCATCTGCTTCATCCATATTACTTGAGTACAATTGTTTGCAACAACGATATATTATGCCTCAGCAGTAGATAAGGAAATGGAATTTTGATTTTTACTTAACCAAGATACTAACGTCTTCCCCAAGAAGAAGGCACCACCACTGGTACTTTTCATGTCATCCACATCACCTACCCAATCTGCTTCAGTAAAGGCGCTCAACGTAAGATCATCATCTTTAGGATACCAAAGGCCAAAATCAACTGTCCCTTTCAAGTATCTAAAAATTCTCTTTACAGCAGTCACATGGGATTCCTTCGGATCAGCTTGATATCTAGCAACCATACATACAACATTCATGATGCCAAGTCTGGTATGAGTCAAATAAAGCAATCCACTAATCATTGACTTGTATCTTGTTTGATTTGCCTTAGGAGAATCATCATTCTATGTTAACTTGCATTTGGTTACCATGGGTGTACCAACAGGCTTTGAGTCTTCCATGTCAAACTTTTTCAGTAGCTCCCTTACATATTTGGACTGAGATATAAAAATTCCATTATCTAACTGAGTGATTTTCAATCCCAAAAAGACCTTCATCTCTCTAATCATAGACATTTAAAATTCACTCTTCATTTCATCAACAAACTTCATACACAAATCATCATCACCTCCAAAAATGATGTCATCAATAAAGACTTCAATAATCAATTATTTATCATGATCCATCTTAAAATACAGATTAATATCAGCAGTACCTTTATTAAATCCAAGCTTCAACAAGTATTTATCCAGTTTGGCATACCAGGCTCTAGGGGCTTGCTTGAGTCCATACAATGCTTTCTTCAATCAGAAAACCATATCTCCCTTATCAATCAGTTGAAATCTATCCAGTTGCTCAACATATACTTTTTCTTCTAGCTCACCATTCAGAAATGTTGACTTTACATCCATTTGATAGACTTTGTAGTTCTTAAAAGAAGCATAAGCAAGAAACAGTCTTACAGCTTCAATTCTAGCAATAGGGGCAAAGGTTTATTTAAAATCAATACCTTCCATCTGTGAGTACCCTTTACATACCAGTCTTTCTTTATTCCTAACCACATCACCTTGTTCATTTAGCTTATTCTGAAAGACCCATTTAGTTCCGATTACATTTTTGTCCTGAGGTCTAGGAACAAGAATCCATGTATCGTTTTTCTCTATCTACATTAGTTCTTCCTTCATTGCTTGCATCCAATGTTCATCTTTACATGCTTCATTCACATTGTTGGGCTCAGTCTTGGAAATCAGGCAATACTCTTCTGCAATTCTTCTTCTAGTCTGCACACCTTTGTTCTTATCTACTATAATCTGATCTTCAAAATGATTTAGCTTTACATACCTCAGAACTTTAGGATTCTCTCAAACTTTTGGTTCTTTTTCTCTCTCTTCTGCACTTCCACTAGTCTCTCCTTGATTATCTTGATTCACCGAAACAATTTGGACTTGATTTTGTGTCTAAGTATTTTTCCTTTTATCAGTACTATCAGTTTGGTCATCTGAATCATATCCACAATATCTGGATGATCTAGCAGTGTCTTCATCAACTCTGACATTTGCACTTTCAACCATTTTCCTCAATCTTCTATTATAGCACCAGTAGGCCTTTCTTTTAGTAGAATAACCCAAAAAGATTCCTTCATCACTCCTAGCATAAAACTTGCCTATATCTTCATCTCTCTTGATGTAACATCTACTTCCAAAGATTTTGAAATATTTAATATTAGGCTTATAACCAAACCACAACTCAAAAGTAGTCTTACCAGAATTACCATTGACATTTACCCAGTTAAGAGTATACACAGCAGTGCTTACAGCTTCTCTCCAATAGATATGAGGTACATTACCTTCGAACATCATAGTTCTAGTAGCATCTAGAATTGTTATGTTCTTTCTCTCTACAACTTTGTTCTATTGAGGAGTCTGAGGAGCAGATAACTGTCTTTTGATTCCATTCTCTTCATTGAAAGAATTGAACTCCCAAGAAGTGAACTCACCACCTTTGTCTGACCTTAAGCATTTAATCTTCAAACCTGTCTCATTCTTGGCCATATCTTTGAAACTTTTGAACTTCTCTAATGCTTCATGTTTTTCTCTCAAGAAAGCAACCCATATCATCCTAGAGTAATCATTAATAAGCAACATAAAGTACCTTTCTCCTTGTATACTTTTGATTCTGGAGGGACCACATAGATCAGTATGCACCAGCTCCAGTACTCCATTAGAATGATGTCATTTTCTCTGAAAAGAAACTCTAGTCTACTTTCCCATCTGAAATTCCTTGCATGTGGTGTTACTAGGATTCACTAGCTTAGGAAGATCTCTTACTACTTGAGTGGAGCTTATCTTGACAATGTTATCAAAATTCACATGACACGACCTTGTATGCCATAACCAACTTTCATCAATTTGAGCAATTAAACAACTTTCACTAGAAGCACTTAGGTGAAAAATATTACCTCTTGTCTTTGTACCTAAAGAAATTACATTTCCAAGACTTCCCAGTATCCTACACTTTCCATCTTTGAACTAAAGATTGTATCCTTTGTCAACCATCTGTCCAACACTCAACAGATTATGCTTCAAGCCTTCTATATAAAGGACATCATCAGTATTGTGTTTATCACCAAGAGAAATAGTGCCTCTGCCACAAATCACACCAACATTGTTATCTCCAAATCTTACAACACCACCGTCGTACTTCTCCAAGCTTACAAACTTGCTTTTGTCACCAGTCATATGATGTGAGCATCCATTGTCAATCACCCACTCATCCTTTTCTTCAATTTTGGCTGCAAGAGCTTTCTCAACATTCTTATTACTAGCAGATTCAGTGGACACCGAACCATTTTCCTTGATAGCAATGAATACCCATCCATCCTCATTTCCATTTTCTTTATCAGATTCTTCATCAGGAACACCTTCTTTAGCATAATAACATTTCTTTTGAAATATAGGCTTGTCTGGTTTGAACCTAGGAACTCTTTCAGGACATCTTAATGCAAAATGACCTATCTTATTGCAAGAGAAACATTTAATAGGAAACTTTCCTTTGTACTTACCTTGTCCTTTGGCTTCTCTTTTCACAAGCAGTGCTTCCAGCTCTTCTACCTCTATTTCTTCATCTTCTTTTTGTTTCATCTCATCTTCATAGATGAATGTCTTTCTATAACTTTCTCCTAGATCATATCTATGTTTGTTTCTTTCGGATATAGTAGCTTTAAATGCAGATTTTTTCTTAGGGATAGAGTCACCAAATTCACTCAACTCAAAGGCAACAAGCTTACCAATCAGCATATCCCTCGTCACATTTGTTACTGTCCCAAGCTCTTCAATAACATGAGCTTTCGATTTGTAAGTAGGAAATGATCTGAGCACTTTAGCTACAATCTCTTGTTCATTCAAGATTCCACCAGCACATCTAATACCCATCACTAGTTCATTTACTTTTTGCATGAAGGAAATAATGTTTTCATCTTCGCCTATTTTCAATTTTTCCCACTTGCCTTTCAGACTTTGTAGCTTAGCAACTTTCACTTGTGCATCTCCTTCATACAATGTTTCCAGCTTCTTCCATATTCATGTGTTTTTTTCAGATCCATCACATTTGTCATCTTTGAATCTGTCAGAGCACTCAATAATGCTTCTATAGCCCTGATATTTTTTCAGCTTCTTTGATCTCATCAGGAGTAGAGGGACCATTCTGAGGAATAACATATCTGTTGTTTGTAATCTTCTAGAAGGGTTCACTAATGCACTTCAAATGACACTCCATTCTAGCCTTCCATAGAGAGTAGTTTGTTCCATCGAATCTAGGACTATCCTTCTTGTATGATGCCATTTCAGATCACCTCAAGCTATTAAACTTCTTCAGAGGAACCTGCTCTAATACCAATTGTTGGCAAAACAAGGATAGACAACTGAGAGGGGGGGTGAATCAGTTGTCACAAATTATTCAAACTTATTAAACCTTATTCAACTTATCTCAAATCTGATGAAAGAACATTAAGCATAAACAATCAGCACATCAGAAACATAAAGAACACCAAGATTTTATACGTAGAAACCCTGTTAGGGCAAAAACCACGGTGGATTTCAATCCATAATATTATACCCTGTTAAAAGTATAAAGATGAATAATGAGAATGTAGATGCATTCAGGCACACTCCCTAGAGATCATTGCTCAAAGAAGACACACTGTCTTACAAAAATAATCAGATTAAAACCATCTGAAGGATTTGAACTGAGAAATTAGCTTCTTCAAAAGCTTGATTACAGTTTCGATTAAGCACAAAAACACTTCTTCACACTTCACTCAATCTTCTTCACACTCTACTCTGCAATCAAATGATTTGATCTTTATTCGCACATAACACTTGCATACTTCACATTACACACTCATATATCTCAAATGAAGAAGACAATCACTCTTATATATCCACTACATGGAATTACATCAACAACTTTGCTGGCCAAAAATAAAATGATAAATGAATACAAATTGTCAGCCCAATTCATGAACAAATCTCAATGCACACCAACCAAAGTCGGTCACAACATAATGAAGACCTAAAACAACATCCTCGAATGTGCCAAACATTCAAAAATTAATCCACAAGGATCCACAACACACTACAACCACCATGTCGGCCAAGAACATGAAAACCCGAACATGCAAAGGAAAAATCTTTGATCCCGAGCACACCGATCAACGCAAACATGCAAAAAATATAGAGCATGATCTAGAAGCATCAACGAACATCACAGGAGAATACACAACAACTCAAATTACTAGAGTTGCATTCTCTTCTTCTAGAAACACCAGCTATAGTAACAGAATAATTGTAGGAACATAGAGACTCACACTTTGCTCAAATCTTGATGCGCACCTCTGAAACTTCTGGTGGATAAACTAGATAGGCTTAGAAACAAACCCTTTAATCCACAACTTTTGAATACCAACATGTTGAACTTTCTAATATGTTGAACTTCACAACTTCACAGACAACCTTTAACATATTTATTATAATTTTCTCAATATCCTCAACATATATAGCCTTCAAGACACTAATGCTAATAGTGTTGACATCAATGACAACCACATATCAGCAACTCAACCACAACATCCATCAAACTCAACCTTGCAAATTAGGGCGGTGGCCCTAGCTTGGTTAGCTAAACCTTTCCTGTTTCAGGAGGTTGGTCACGGGGTCTAGTCTCCCCCACCCTCGTGGTATTGGAGGGCATGTCGCGCCAGCGTCGCTGGTCGCGTTAAAAATTTTACCAGGCATATTGCAATTTATAGGAGGGTGTGCTACCCAATTCCTATAGTCTAAAAAAAAACTCAACCTTGCAAATTTTTCATGAGTACTAAGTGATTTTTAATCCTTGTTAAAAACATCAATGTTGCATGAAGAGATCATGAGTTCAATTCCTCTTAAAAAAATTAATAAAAAGATACATCGTACAACCAAATATTAATTTTTTTAAAGATAGCATGGGTTCAAACTTGTTGAACACATGGTGAAAGCAAACTTTCATAATCATGTCCCTTTTTTATAGCTTCATAATACTTAATTTTAAGCATATATATATTGTTGTAAGGGATAAAAGTGCATACCCTACATTTTTACTTTGTTTTACACTAATTTTTGTATTGTCGTGAATATAACTATGGTGCCCAAGTTGTCTTGCTTGTCATACAAACTAAGCCTAGCCTTGAACTTATCATCTTCTACAACCTTTCCCTTACCAAATAATATACTATAGGTGTGGTATTATCCTTTTAATGATGCCATTTTGCAACCTAGTTTGCCATTTTTAAAAATCTAAAATTTGACATAGTCATGGCTATAGGGTCTAATGAAAGACTATCTATCCATACAAAAATAATAACATTCAACTAATTTACATAATGGATAAATAATAAATAACATAATGAAAACATATTTTATTTATTAATAATGTAGTTACATCATAATGAACTTCCACAATATTTAGGCTTAGGCCTTGAAATACAATGTAATTCAAATGTTTTGAGATCTATAATTGAATTGAAATTCATTATCACTATTGACTAAGGTTATCTCTTCAATTGATTTGCCAAATTTTCATAGTGAATATTGATGTAGTAATGAAACACCATTAAAAAAAGGTAGTACATCACCCTATAGACATGTGATAAGGATCATTGGCACCTCATCAAAAGAATTCATTTTTTATTATACCTTGAAATTGGATACATCTTCTTGAAACTTATTAAATGACAACCTTTGGATGTATAATGAGGTGAGGATCTTTAAACTTGGCGTGACTCGGAATATGAACCTCTTGAAGGCTAATAATTGATTATATGACTTTATATTTTGGTGCATAATTTATGTAGGTCTCCTTTACAATGTGAATCAAGCCACATTTTATGATAAAACATTAAATACAAAATTAGACATGTGGACATGTGTAACATATTCATGAGATGCTACAAATTGCTATTATGATTAGCTATAATAAAAATAATGCATTTTTCAATTAGTACTAACTATCTTAAATGCACTATATGAAAAACATGGTAAGATATTGATGATGACATACAAGAAACATATGCAAAAGACAAAATAAATAATCTTTGTTTATGCAAGATTACTCTTCTTCTCAAGATGCTCTTGCATCAAACACTTTGGATAATTGAAAACTGAGCCTCTCACTTTCATCAAGGCTTTAACTAAAGGAAAACCATAATGATCTACCTCAATTATGGACATCTATGTAAATTCTTTAATTGTTCTACATTTCCACTTTATTAGATATTGTTCATAACTATTATTCTATGTCACCTTCACCATACTTTTTATCCAAAATATCTTTAATCCCTTTTCTTTTTCTAATAAATCTGAAATCGAGTCCAATTCTATACCAATTGCTTTAGCATTTACCTTATAGTAATAATTTGCAATATTGAATAATGTGATATCCCAAATTGTGTTGCTAACTTAATTTTATAACCATTACTCTAAAATTTCTTCACTATCTTGCATGGTCTGAGTTTCATTTTCTTCATCTTTTTGATGCTCCCTATGAAAACATTTCCTTCTTCAAATAAGCCTTGACTATATTTAAAAATTCATCTTTCTTATATCTTATTTTCTAATATACATACTATTTATATTTATTATTCAACTTTTCCAATTATCTTCATACTTCTTGTTATACTTCATAAATTTTGAATAATCTTCAACTATTGCACTTCTTTTATGCCCCTTATAAATTCTCTTAATTTTAAAACATTTCTTGGGCTCTATCCATACATAGTCTGAAATAGTGTTTTTCATGTGTTTTTATTCATTGATTTAATGTAGGAAAGCTCAACTTGTTGTAACGCCAAGCCCCAACTACCTATTCTTTCACTTGTTAAACACCTCAATGAGTTTCCCAATATGATATTTACTACCTATATCTATCTATTATGTGAGTGATATATCTAGAACTATATTTCAAATCAATATTCATTTTCTTCCACAACATTCTCCAAAAATGACCAACAAATGTAATATCTCTAACTCAATACTCTTAGGTAATCCATGTAACCTTAACATTTTAGAAAAATAAATTAGCTACATGTAGAACAACTTTAATTTTATTACAATCAATAAAATGTGTCATCTTGGAAAATTTGTCAATTATTATAAAAATTGAATCAACTCATCTCTAAGTTTATGGTAAACTTTGTTAGAGTTACTCGAGGACTCAAGCTCCCAGGATCACTTGCAAAAGAAAAATATCCTTCTACAAGAGAGAAAATCAAGAACATAAATTTTTAATAATTGATACAAAGTATATTAGATCAATGGTGATCAATGAACATGTTTATTCCTTAGAAAAATGTACATATGAGACCTTACTTACATAAGTAAGGTTGAAAGGTAGGACAAACTAGGATGATGTAAAGTGTCTTAATCCCATGTCACGTGACAACTAGGGGATAATATCATATGTCTACTAGAGATTAGAAAGTGTAATGGCGTGAATTTTCAACCCTTACAAATTCCCCATTTACACCCCTTACCTTAAAAAAATCAAACCCGATGATGTTATTCCACGTCCTCCTTTTGCTCTCCATCCATTTGGTAGTTGTTTGTAGTGTTGGTGGGGGAATTTTTGTTAAGGACACAAGCGCGACGCGTGGATGTCTATGTGATGCACTACTATCTTGACAAGATTCCTACCTCTAGAATCTGCAGAGGTGTTGTGATTCTCCATTGGTGATGAGGAGTAACGTCTTTGCTCCCTTGACCGACCTCAAATGGCTCCTTTTCCTCCAATTTCATCTTCAAAACACTATCTCATTCATTCAATTGAGCTTCTACATGGTTCTTTGATCTCACTGGATCTTCTTCACACTTCTTGAACATTTTCACCATATTTGAAGCTCCAAGTTGGCACTTTGTTGGTTTCACTCCTCTCGTTGTTGTGGAAATGTTGGCATTCACAAGCTTGCAAGCTCACATCTTCTTTCACGTGCCTTGAGAGCATCTTTTTGGGAGGTGATATTCATTCATTTAGCATCATTGTATTGATTTTGCAACATATTATTGTTACCATAGCACGTAGTACTCCCATTTCAATACATTATTTATTGCACTTTCTCTATCATGGCTATTATGGTTGTCTATGGAGGTGGAAACACACCAAAGCGAGGGAATAACTGTGGCAATCCTCTTTACACAGCCCCAACATTTTTTCATTACTGAGTATGTAGGTACTTCATTTGTGTGGAGCTTGAGAGAGACTAGACTGTCCGTAAGTTGGATTTCTACTACTCTTGTTCATTATCTCGTTCTTAATCAATCTATCTTTCAAGTTAAAGTATTCTTCTTGTCATTTAGCTACCTAGTTTTTTGTTTTTGTTATTGTATTAGACTGTATGTTTTAGGTCATTAGTAGGGTTCTCTAGGCTCTTAGATTTCACTTTATGTTCTATGTTCGTACGGATGCCAACGCCCAACTGAGATGTCAGTGCACCGCACTATCATTTGTTCCCCACACTGGAGTCCCCTAGCAGTGAGCCACCTAAGTTCGGTCTAGACTCTAGAGACCCACTCACCTAACTTCCTAAACTCTCGGGTTGACAGAAGGAAAGTGACATATCAATTGTCCTTCCTTTTCACCCCCTCAAACATCAAACCTATCTTAAACAATCCTTTATTGTGAGGTAGATCAGACTAGCTAGTTTTTCTAGACCCTCTCGTGACCTAGGGTCTTGAGCAGTCAGTCCCCCTCCTCTACAGAAATATTCCTAACTCACTAAGTAAACTTGACATGTGAACATTTGTGAAAAGGACCTAACTAATAACTAGAAAATCAAATATGAAATACTTTTGTTCACACCAACACCCCCCTTAAGTACAACTTAGGGAGAATTATGAACACATGCAAATGATGCAAAGATGTAAAGATAAGACATGACTATTAGGCCATGTTAGGTACCCATGTACAAATACAATCTCTCACAAATTGAGAAAAGGAGAAAACCCAATGGAACAAAAATCCTCCCCGAACAAGAGAAAGGACAAGAAAAAATACTCTCACTAAAGAATGAGAAAGATAAAACCCCATATGAGAAAAAATACCCCCATAAAAGAGAATAAGAGAGACCATGTTTCCCCCTAAATGTAAAGTCTATACCAATGGTAAATGCTTGAAACATGATGTAGAAGATGGTCCCCAATCGTTAAACAACATTCCTACCCTTAAAAGAAAAAGCCCAAAGGTGTATGTTTGATATCTTCCCATTCCTAAATGAAGGAAGAAAACTCAAGATGTATGAAGTATTTGAAAATTGCTCATGTGTCTCCATGTCAATGTCGAAAGCTACCACTACCAAGTCAATTGTTCTAGGCCATAATGATGAAGATGAAAATCCAAAATCTAATAGAGATGTATGTAGAACGAGCTTCAAAGACAAATATATCTTCTTTAAAGACAAAGATGCTATTGGATTAAATAAGTCATCACCTGATAATTAATTAACTATTAGACACCTTTTTACTTTAATTACTTAAGCTAAACTTAGGAGTTTCTTTTTTATTATTAGATTGAGTTATATTTAGCACATGTCTCATACATTAGATGATGACACTTGTCTCAATCTAATCAAACCCTAATTTAAGGTTTTTTTTTCTTTTATAAGCATTCACCTTTTATTGTAATCATTCATTCAAGTTATTGCATCAATATAATTTCCCAGGTTGTTGAACACATCATCTTTCTTATATCACTCTTTTGTGATAGGATAATTGCTTGCAGGTGACTTTTGGGAGTTGTGGGGTTCAATCATCAACTCCAACATGGTATCAAAGCACTAGATTTGTGACTTCCTATCCAAATTCTAAGATATCTAAAAAAAATTGGTCAATATATTTTTTTGTGTATTTTTGAGAAAAATGATTTTGTGTTTTATTCACAATCACGAAAAAACATATGGGTATCAATTAGATTTTGGAGATAGTGAGACATATATTGCAAAAAAATCTATCAAAATAGCATAACATGGTCATTTTCCCTACAAGTGAATTTTATTTATTTTTACCAAATTGCATGTTCTTCTTTTTGGAATTAAAAATTCCTTTAGGGTTTTGTTGGCAACATCAAAATATTTTGTGGGTATCTATTAGTTTTTGCATGCAATGAGTAATTCAAATCAAAAGGATCATGGCTATTGACTATTAGCTAGCTAAATTTATCTCATTTTTTTAAAATTCATAACTTGGGCACATGGTGTCAAAGTTGGGAAAACTAAATATCATTGAAAAGTTGGTTTCATGTACTTTCCAATGGTGTAGGTCTCATCATCAATTTTTGTTGTTGGTTTATTTTATTCTCAATCAAATTCAGATCATCATTTTTTGTTTTGAGCTCATAAATGTTTTCTTGTATCTCTAATTTTCACGATTCTAGCAGTGTTGGAAAGGTATTTTAGAGCTTTTCAGATCCATATATGTACTTTTTTCAAAATCTTTTCTAGGTACATTTTATTCTACTTTTTGTGATTTCACATTTTTATCAATTACTTGGGCATATTGGCACTTGGAAATTATTTGTTTGCATGAGATGACTTCATTTGATTTGCTTTACATGTACTATGGTTATGTTTTTGATTTTTTCATTTGAGGAAGTATCATGGTTTTTTTAGTTCATCATTTGTGTTAATCCTAGAAAAGGATAACTAAGTCATGGCAACATGACATCTTGATACATCTCAGGTGGCTTGATCTTTTCATTATCTTTATGGAATCATGCCTACACTAGACACACTAGGGAGTTATTCAGCATGGTCTATTATCAATGATCATGGTGTATGAGTTATTTGTTATAATATTAGTCTTGACACTATGTGTGTTGTATCGGAAATTGATTGTCCCCACACACTTTCGACTCAAATTTGGGAGATCCATGGAGACCTTCATATCTCTCCATTTCTAGAGGATCCTACTGTAGATTGTCTCATTCCTATTGTAAATAAAAATTGCATACCCTTTGATGACAATACTTTAGAAGAGCTTGAGTATATCATGGGTCTTGCATGTTTTGATGGTTCAAAGACTTGTCTTCATGTTCCCACTCATCAGATTGAGACACCATCATCATCTTTTATTCTTCCTGATCAGCTTGGCATCACCACATCCTTGGGCCCTATTAGTTCACTATAATAGGGCATTCATCATCTTTCAGACACAACTACTTGGGATTCATATATTACAAATATATCATCCTTGTTTGTAGAGTCTTATATTGCATATTTGGAGGATTACTTTGAGGACATTCATATCCTCTTTTCTAATAACCACACCATCAATGTTGGACCATCTTCTTCATCGGTTTTGGAGCTTGTTCTACATCAGTCTCCATGGGTTTCTGGATTGACATCATCTCTATCCGACATGTGGACACTTGAGCACTTTTCAAAGCAACACATCATTTGGATTTGGATTCTTGATTATTCCATCATTTTGGATTGGCTTCTCCAATCACCAGTGGATCTATTTCTTCCTAAGGGGATAAATGTTGTTTGCAGGTAGTGGATCATGTTTTGTCTTTATGAATTCATCATTAGCACATGAGCTCTTTTTATGTGGGGGATTCATATCCTTATTTTCTCTCTCCTATCTAGGGGGGACATCTATTGTACTTATTTGACAAAATTCCTTGGGGGGTCACATTGAGTCCTCCTTTTATACTTCTTTCACTAGTACAGTTATTTATTTTTCTCTTTTGGAGAGGATTTTTTTCCCATGTGCTTTTCTCCTTTTCTCTGGTTATGAGAGATTCATTTATTTGTACATGGGTACCTCATCAGGTCTTATAGCCAGGACCCATTCATGTATACATCATTGCATTCTTTATCAGAGTTTTTTGGCTTTTCCCTAATTTGATCTTAAGGGGAGTGTTGGAGTAATTAGGACATCACTTGATAATTAATTATTAGGTCTCCTATTACTTTATTCACTTAAGCTAAACTTAGGAGTTCTTTTTTATTATTAGATTGGACTAAATATAGGTCAACGTGTTTCATTACATTAGATGATGACACTTGTTTCAATCTAATCAAACCCTAATTTATGTTTTTCTTTTTTGCTTTTATAAGAATTCACCTTTCATTGTAATCATTCATTCAAGTTATTGCATCAATACAATTTCTCAATTTGTTGAGCACATCATCTTGCTTAGATCTATCTTTTGTGATAGGATGATTTATTATAGGTGACTTCTAGAATTTGAGGGCTCAATCATCAACTCCAAGAAATGTCACCTCCAAATTTTGCTCAAAATTATCCACACTCATGTCAAACTATGATGAATGATTATGTGGAGAAAGAACAAGAGGGTCTAAATGTTCCCTCACAACACCAAAAGAATAATCAACTCCATCAAAGGTGAGATGAATTCAATCAATAATGCCTCCTAAATCTGAAATATGGGACTCTACAAACAAACTTGTAATTTATATCAAGGATGCATCCCATGTGACTATATTTAGAAGATAATGTATATAATGTTGCATTCAATCACAAGTATCCATTAATGTAGCAACACAAGCAACATCAAAAGCAACATTAGATTGAGGAGATGAAATACAAGGATCAAGAACTAGGTCACATGTGAGAATACCCAACTTCAAGTAGCCATAGTTCTCCTCAAAATCATGGTCCACATTAGAAGTGTGATCAACAACAAAAGGATCAAAGCCATCATCAAGAGAAAAATCTGAAAAAGAAAATGTATAACTAAAATGCATGATCAACCACCCCAATAACAATAATCTCTCTACTCTCCAAGTCTCTAATCATAATTAAATTAGGAGTGAATTCTATAGTCTTCCCTACTCGACCTTGGGTAATTTGATAAATGAAAATAATATTGTTTGATAAATGAGGTACACACAAAACATCATTGAAAGCTTCATCCCCAATATCAACATATCCCCTCCCAATTACATTCATGTGTGTATTGTTTCCCATGAAAAAAGTGACATAGCACAAGGCTCAAAAGAAGAGAACATTGGCTATGAAGAAGCCATATGATGAGATGCTCTTGAATCTACAATCCATCTCCCTAATCCAAGACTTGTAGAAACACAAAGAGATTTTCCTTTATTTTTTTCTAATGTATGATTTTTTTTCATGATCGTCTTCCTTATTAGATTGTTTTGAATGAGAAAAAGATGAATTTGACTCATACATTCGAGAAGATAGATCAATGTGGTTAAACAAATATGTTTTAGTTCATCAATTTCCTTCCTATAACACGAATGTTCTTATTGTCCAATATTCTTGTAATATGTACTATTAGGCTTCTCCTTCTTAGATGATTTATCTTAGGAAGCGGATTTGTCTTGTGCTTGATCTGTATGTGGATTGTTCTTCAATTTCTTCAATTTCTTGTCAAACTGTTCTGACTCTTTCACTTAACCAGGGATAACTTTAAGAAACCCCCCCCTCAGCAATGGTGTAAAATCCTTGCAAATCTTTCCTTTTATTTTAAAAAATTAGTAATTTTCCCTGGCGAATCTTATGCATATTATTAAAAAAATAATAAAATCCTGGAAAATCTTAATGAATAATTGGTAAAAAAAATAATCACAGTGGTGAATCCTAGTGAATAATCACTAAAACGATTAATTATAATGGTGAATCTCTGCTTTAAAAATTTGCATAGTTGGTCGGCCAAATATGGAAAAATACAATATTATCTCAAAATGAGATCCTCATATTAAAATTATAATTTCTCAATATGATCTAGACTGAAAATGAAGCCTTCTCAAAATAACATTAAGTTGCAAGTATGATGGTGTTGTCATTGATGTCAACAAGAAGTCTATTGACTAGTGTTGTCATTGATGTCAACTATGGAATGGAGATGTTGAGGATATCGAGAAAATTGTTGAAAAGAGGAAAACAAGTTGTGCATGTGTAGTTGAGACCTTGAGGGAGTGTCATGAGTACATGGAGCTATTCTTTTGTTGTAGAGTCTGAAGATGAGTAGGAATGAAGTAATGAGTTGATATGATGTCTCTGGTACTTGGTTTCCAAGTGCTTTTGAGAAAATTTAATAAATAGAATAAACTATTTTGTGCAAGAGTTCATAATGTGCTCCAGTATTGTGCTTTGTGTTCTTTATGTGTTAATGTTATGCTTGTGCAGATCTTAAAGGCTATTCAAGGTTGTCAGAGGTTACTATATTCAGAATTTGGGTTTCTGGATCATTGTACAATGCAAGATATTTTTACCAGTGTGTGAACCAGTTGTTCAATGATATTTTTTATTGTCCGAGAGAAGTGTATTTTCTCTGTGTTTCTTCATTGTTTGGTTTCAGGTTGTGCAGATTTGGGAAGTTTCTTATAATGCTTTTATCTTTTTGTATTCAAGTTTTTACTTGATTTGGTGCAGTACAGTGTGAGTTTCATTTATCAGTATGCAATTAAGGGTTATCAATTGTTCTAAGTTAAAGTATTTGTTGATGTGAGCTTGGATGAAGTGTTTGATTAATCTTAAGTAGTTTGTGGATCATTCTAGATTGAGTTCAAGTGAATTATGTTGTCTAGAACTTTTAGCTTGGTTTAAGGAATCTTGTACCTAATGATTATGGTGTTTTGCACGGGTGTTGGTTGACCTTATGTTTAACACTACATGTGAGGCTTGTGGAAGAGTGTTGAAGTATGTTGAGATCTATTTGGGTCCTACTTTAGGATTTATGTAGGTCTCCTTTCATTCCTCTCCACTGTGGGAATGTTTAGGTTCCGACCTATTTTGAATTTGAATGCATAATGACTAGTGGTCGATATTGGAGTAAGTTTTTGAGGTATAGCTTGATATAAATATGTATGGTGTTGATGCAAGAGGGTGGGTGAAAGAGTAAGAAGCAAGAATAGATATGAGATTGATGCAAGTAATGTGTGTGGTGTAAATTTGAGCATAGCAATGTGAACTTCATGTTAAGGTTCCTGAAGGAAATGAGCTTAAGGCATCTGAAATATTTCATGTGAGACTGTGAAAGTGTGTGAACAATTATGGTGGACTCCTTGTTGCATTGAGAAGTGTTTTCTCTATGTAACCTTGTTCTATCTTCTTGTATTCTTTCGGTGGAAATGAGCCTTGGTTGTGAGAATTTTGGATAGTGTGTCCTATTCTGGCAGTGAGCCCCTTTGTACCAATTTTTCTATTACTTATATTGTGAGCTAATCCTCACTATGGTTTTTCCCTCATTAAATTTTCCATGTAAATTTGGTGTTCTCTTCTACATGGTGTTGTGATTTCAGTTTATGTTGTATGCATTTCATATTTAATCAAACTAACAGAATAAGGGTTTAATGAATGCTTGTGGATCAAATTACTATGGAGTGTTTTGAAGGTTTAATTTGCTACAACTGATTCACCCCCCCTCTCAGTTGGCTTGTTCATTTCAACGCATTTAAACTTCTTGAAGTGTTAGTATGTTCAAGTTATCAACCAAAATACAAATATGCACAAATCTAAATAAAAGACACTTGGGATGAATCTAGAAAAAGTGCATGGATAGATCTAAAGAGCTCTTATTTAATTTTCCAACACTACAAGAATCACAAAAATTAGATAAACAAGCAAAAATTTATGAGTTTAGAAGTTCAAATTAGAATATCTAACTTTAATTAGCAATAAAATTCACCTATAGAAAAATATAGAAAATTTTCCACACTAGTATGAAGTACTTAGAACTAGATTTCCGATGATATCTTGTTCATAAAAAATGACTCTTGAGTGAAAATTTATGCCCATTTTCCAAAAATTTATACTTTAGGCATGAAAGAATTTTTTTAGGCCCTCTAGCCTGAGCACGAGTCGCCCATAGGACCAAGGGTTGTGTGCATGGGTGCTAGCTAGTTGAAGCATGCGATCCCCACATCACTCATGAGGTTAAAATCCTTGAGTGTTTGGCACATAACCTCCTACTTCAAGTACCAAGAACAAAGCGCTAAATACAAAGTAACTAATTTAGTGCAAAAACCAACAAAAAATAATTTTAAAAAACCTACCAAATTCATACCAGATTGATGTTGAGGTGACGCACTTCCTAAAAATATGTTGATTCCCTCCAACTACACTAGTGTGACCTATTATACAAATTGTATGGATCTATACACTATATAAAAAAAAAATATTAGTTAAATTTGTAAACCCTAGCAAAAATGGTTGAGTTTTTTTGTCTCCAAAATATAGAATATTTTATATGAAAATAGGGGGTTTTGGGCCTTCCAGACTCAATGGTGAGGTCTAGTTTCCCCCAAAATGCACCCAAAAAAATTTCATGCTCAAATCATGCTCATTTTTAAGAAGAGGATTTGTAGATATGAAGCCCTAATAACATGTTAGAGACACTTAAGAACTCAAGCTCCCAAGATCACCTAAAAAACTAAAATGTCCTTCTACAAGAGAGAAAAGAAAGAGTATAAATTTTCAATAATGAATAGAAAATATATTAGATCAATAGTAGTCAATGAACATATTTATGCCTTCACAAAATGTACATATGAGACCTTGCTTAAATAGGAAAAGTTGAGAGGTAGGACATACTAGAATGATGACAAGTGTATTAATTCCATGTCATGTGACAACTAGGGGATAATATCACATGTCTACAAGAAACGTCTAGAAAGATTTCATCCTTGCTAAGTAAACTTAACATGTGAACATGTGTGAAAAGGACCTAACTAATGACTAGTTAGATAATGTGCCTTGTTCACACTACAAAGGGGAAAACAAAAAAGTAAATACCCTTGTTCACACCAAAAAAATTAACATAAAATCCACACTCATATCATCTTATGGTCTTTGCATAATAGGTAACGAGTAGTACATTCCCACATTTGACTACTTCCTTTTAACACTTACAAATTCTACAACTTTTTACAAATTTCTTAGCCAACACATATAACTTAGGCTAATATTAATTTTCACTCACCAAAGCCATTATTTTATCAAAACTATATAATGATCAACTAATCTACCACTATAATTTTCTCTAATCAAATTATCTCTCTATATTTTCTATGAATACACAATGGATTTTCCTTACACAACAAATCATCTTGGATTAGATAATCTAGCCACTTAATTATGTTCATACTTATTGGTTACTTGGATGTTTTCAATGCTTCAACAAAATCTTGACCATAAAAATATTGTAATTATTGATGATCCATATACAAAACATATTCCTTGGACAAAAAATGATGTCTTAATTTCTTTGGTGCTTAGATAATTGCATAATTTTTTTATCATAAACCTAATATTTCATTTTAACACCATTAAAATTTTCATTAAAATAAGTAACTTCAAGTATTCCTCTTTTACCCAATACTACTCCAACTATTGTATTGATTACATCATAATTTATTTGGAATGACTTATCAAAATGTGGTATGTTAAAATTTATTGATTTTCTGCCTTTTTAGCAACTCAATTTTTTTTAGCTATGTTAGAGAATGTGAAGATCAGAAAGCGCAAATTGTTAACCTTCCATAAGTGAAACAATGAACATAATAGGATATCTATCGTATAAACAAAGAGTGTGTAAATACAATGGTGAGCCTTATTTATATAAGCAAGGATGAGGAGGTGAGAAGGTAGGAGTGAAACTCTGACTACCCCTCCATAGGTGCAACTCTTGTGAGCTCACTTGATAAGTGTGTGAGCAAGTGTCAAATATGAAAGTAGTAGGTGTCTCAAATGATGAAGACACATGTCTCAACCATATGAAGTGAGACAAAAATATGTCATAGTCCAAGTAAACTTAAGATAAGTGTGAATAGGTCAATCCTAGAAAGGTGATATCCTAAATAGATATGTAAAGACACTACTTGTACACTAATAGGTTACACTAGTCTATCTAAACTCTTTTTGATGATCTCTCATTGTCTCAATAATAGGTGCATATATCTTGTTGAAATTTCTTATGAAATTCTTACAAAATAACATACCAAACCACAAAAAATACTAACTTTTAAAACACTTCCTAGCATAGATCACTCCACTATAACTCTAAAATTTTCTAGATTTATATGAAATTCAATTGTAGAAATAACAAAACCAAATGCACTAATTATTTTTATGAAACTATAGTTATTCACATTCATCAACTACTTTTCTTCTTGCAATCTCTACAACACAAAACTTCATTTCTAAACTTTATTAAAATATAAGTGCATTACTCACTCAAAACAAAAATGTCATAAAAGCAATCTTTGTTAGAACATAGTGTTATTAGAGCTCATTTCCTTATAACATTTATATATTATTCTAAAATAAGATTATAAAACCTTACACATATTACATACTTTATTTAGCATATCCCATTCAAAATAATTGTAGTCTAATTAATATTAGATTATTGATTATTTATAAATGGTAGATTTGAATAGGTGTGACTATTACCCCTTCAGGTATTTTGTCACCCCTTCTCCTATATGTAAGGATGCTCTCTCTCACTGAGTTTGGATGAATTGGATTTTTTGCACAAGACTATAAAGGCATGTGTGAAAGTGAGGAGAAGTGTTCCTCAAATTTTGTCTATATTTTGATATAGATATTTCTATAAGTGTTTTGATTATTAAAATAATGTATTATAAAAAAATTCACCCAAAAGGGTTTTTTCCATGTATATTGTAATGTGTTGAATCTATGTATCTTGTAATTATAATTTGATGTAGCTTATACTTTTGTGATTATTAATAACCTAAGATCCTAATTTCTAACATTGATGCTAATCACATTTTTCAAGTTCCTCTTCAATCCTCTTAAGGGTTTATTTTCTTGGATGACATTTATCTCCAACAAAATGTGAAAAGAGTATTTGTAGAATGTCTAATAGGGTAAATAAAACAAGTATTGATATCAACCTTTCGAAATGAGAGATGAAGAGATTAAGGTTAGATTATGTCATTTGTCCACTACTATGTAATGTATACCCTCTTACTCGCTAGTTGATGCATAAAAAGCCAACCTAATCACCACAAACCCAAGCATAAAGAAAAATTGCTCGGGTATAAAATTGTCACCATTGTAAGAGTCATTTATTTTACACAACTAAAGATCTCCAATATATCATAAATTAAAATTCGAAAAATATCAAACAAAATATTAATTTATATTTTCTTTGGGTTGTCCTAAACATCTAAGAAGGACAATATGAATGTTATCATCAATGTGTTGGCCTCATACATATAGGACATAGATTTTCCTCTTCAACCATTCTTAAATGCATTTTGTGTGACATGTGATGTTAGTTGAAAAGAAACTTACATGATAAATTCTTATTTAATCTATGAACATGAAATTACAAATAACTAAGATATTGTTTAATAGAATGAATCACAATATGTAAAATAGATTAAAAAAATGTATGTATAACAAAAACAATATTCTGATTGATTTAAAACATATGACCTTAGATATGAATATGTAACTCAATACCTAAAATGATGCAACCCAATAAATAAAAAGGTATGACTTGAGTTGGGGCACCTCTTTTCTAGAAATATTATAATCCTTCCTTTCCGATATATAAAACTACTAACAACTCATTTAGATCACTTGTAGAAATTGTAGGATTAAGCCTACTACTCTTTTAATAAATTTATCAACGAAGTTTTCCCAACAGAAAAGAAAACAAGTAACATACGATATACACACTATTTGAGCAACCAACGACTGAAGAAGTCGAAGTGGGAAACCAGTGATATGACTTTATTCAAATGGAGGAAGGATTTCTCTTTATGTGATTTTTCTTTAGTCATAACCTTTTCCAATGCATCTTCACTATTTACAATCTTTTACAAAAGAGCAAGAAGAGGTTGAATTATGTGCTCAAGCACATTAATCTACACAGTGATTGGATCTATAGATGTAGCCATTTGATGCACTATTCTAAAATATCATGTTGCTATGTCACAATATGACTTGGTAGACAAACCCAACTATAAATTTATTCATGTTCTTTTCTAGATTTGTTATATTTGTAACTTGTGCCACACAATGTACCTCTACCTCTATTGTCTTATATTTACATTGGATTGCAACTAGAGATTGTATGATCTTTATCTTAATTAGCTACAATATTGTCTTATATTGTAAATAGTCCACTAAAAACATCATATTATAGAAATATGGAACCTCCCACCATTGATAACTAGCATTTCATATGATCTTTCTCCCAATACCAAAGTGAGTGAGATACATTTCTTCATATTATACCACCTCTAGCCTTGCTACTTCTTAGCTAATCATATTTATTATTAGTCTCTATATAGTACTAATACATGTTATCATTTTCTACTAAGGAGGCTAAACTAGTCCAATTATTAACATTATTTCTCTCTATTAATAAATTTTATTGGAGTAATCTCCTTTATTATCTAAGAAGTCTCCCATATGGTTTTGATTTATATAATAATGAAAGATATCTAACTTCTTCTAAAACCACATTTAATTCCAATTTGGGCAATACTCTTTTAACACCACATTCACCACTATCTACAAGTCTCCTTCAAATTGTACACTAAGGTGACCCGCCACATAAGTAAACTTGAGGTCCATAATAAAATCCATCAACTCTATATATTTATTCTTTTACATTCATAAATAAATTGAGCCATGTAACATAAAACCACATTTTTATCTCATAGTACATACCTAGCCCCAGGTCTTCCTAAATTCCTTTTGGAAGCTCCATCAAAATTAAACTTCACCTCCCAATTAAGACCCTATGATTTATCTTCCTTTCTACTTTCAATTTTTCTATACATACCTAAATGGGATCAATCTAAACACTATTAATAACATTCTTCTTTATGCACCTTTGTTGTAAGGTTAAAAATTACCTAATTTGTACAATCTCTAGCTATGTTTTTATACCCAATTTAGTGTTCATCTCCTTACATTTTTTAAGTCCATTATCCATGTTTCTTAGCCTTATCATAAATATTATATTGATTTTTAGTCATCCTAAACCTCTTTTCACACCCAAAACCAACTTGGAAAGCTTCAAAATAAAATTTGAATTTGGATATACAAATGCTAGTGCCCAAGACATGTGGACTTAATGTGAATATTTTGGTGCTAAAATCCTTAATCTTATGTTTCCCCAATTTGCATTCAAATGGTAAAATATAGTTGAACCAAAAAATAAAAGATCAATCTTCCTCATTTTGAATATAACAACACTTCTCCAAGCTAGGGTTTCTCTATTTGTACTTGCAACATTTAGTAAGTTTCTTCCATTAATCATGATGAGGTGATTTGAGGCTAAATATTTAAGCATGGATCTAAAAATATTCCTCCTTAGTAGTATTTCACCTATCCTCCACTATAAAATCCCCATTATGGTCACTTTTCCCTTTATGATTGCTCATTTATTCTCCCAATTTCCTTTTGAACCATCCCAATTTTCCCTATTCCTTTCATATTGCATTCCTCATTCTCTCCTATCTCAAATTTAATCCTCAAACCTCTTCCTTAGTAATCCAATCTCTCCATTTTTCTTGGCCATCCACACACACACACCACTCTATATAGATAACCTCCTAGGATGTTATTTTTACCAACATTAACCTACACACACCTTTCACCTTAAGATTGCACACACATTTAAAATTTTACTATGACTTTGTGGTAGTTGATAAATAACAACAAGGGGGCTGACTAATGTACTATCCCAACCCTTTCCTCTTATACCCTGGTTTAGATTCAACATATCTAAATATTGGAAGTAACTATATGTGAGTTATAGGTGGACCTAAAATCAAAAGACAATGAAGTTCACCTCATAAAAATATTAGAAACATAAGTATAAAGGACATAGGTGTCAAAATACAAAACTATCTAGCATTATTATCCAATTGCAATTTTTTTAACTCTAGCACCTTCTATTAATGCTATTTTTTATCAAGGTATCCTAAAAGGACTTTGGAATCCACCTATAATGTGGCAAACCTACACCAACGCCCCTTATCATTTTATCTTGTATAAGTGTGTCAATGCAACACTAAAGTCCTATATTGGTTATAGATATTTTAAATTGTGTATTCCTCTTGCTCTAATCATCCTCAATCAACCTAGTTGATAATTGGTAGCCTAATATTTGTCTATGGATGTATAATATATCCCCTTTATTTATCTTTTAATAATCTACAAGTTGTGTCTCCTAACTCTTGGCTCTAGTCAAATTCAAATTTTAGATTTAAAAATTATATTTATAGTTTTCTTGAATATCAATAGTGTTCCATAATTATGTGCATTTTCTATTGTGTGAAATAATAAACCTAATTTAGTGTTGAACATATAAAAAACCTAAAAGAAAACAAATTAGGACATAATTGTTTTTCTTTCACTTTTCCACGCTCTACTCCTAGACACTTGAAATTTAAATGACTTATTTTCCCACATGTGAATAAATTCCCTTTGAAACCACCTCCTTGATGGCCTCCTCTTCTTCTATGCATTTAATTTTTCCACCCTTTAAACTCCATATGAAAATCATTTATATTGTATCCTCCTTTTACGTGTATGTTTTTCTTACTACACCTTATTTTCTCTTTTTTCTCCTACCCCATCCTTTTGTGCTCTATTATCTATGAGCCAACATTTCTTGAGCTTTGAGAGCTACCTAGTAGGCTTCTTCTATAAAATATTATTTAGCAAACATATTAACATCTTGTATTTTTTTAATTTCATATTGTATTGAATCTATAACCCTTTGGCATACTTGGAGACCTTATCATCATCATCTTCTATATGGACCTCCTTAATGATAAGTGGGAACAACTCTTTTGTGTACTCCTTCATAGATGATGAAATTTCTTAAACAAGACCAATGGATACTTTAATGACATAAAATTTCATTTGAGCTTAGTATCCATGTGATCCCAACTTTATATCTTCTACTTGTCCCTTTTAATGGGGTATTTGTGCTCAAATTCCCACCATAAAATAATATGAATTTCTAAAATTTGTCCTGTTTATTTGACTCATTAGGGTTCTTCAATTACTTCAAACTCAAAATATTTCTCCAACTCTATTATTGAGTATATCAAATCTTCCATATTCAAGTTTTTTAACTAGGTTGGTATATCAAAACTCAACTTTATTTTGTCTTTCATTATGGATATTTCAAACTATATTCTATATTGAATTCCTCCTCAAATTTAATGTCTATGACTCCTTATGTGGTAGTGTATTCTCTCTCATCCTTATTTTAATGTCCCCTACCATAATTGCTCCTCTTCTTACATAATCTCCATAACCTTGAGCCTCACTTGAAGGGATCTCATCATATCAACTAGGTCTTCCAAGAAATATCCTTTAGTTTATTTATTATTTCCTATTATTCTTATTTTGTGAGCCATAGCTCCTTTGTTCCATATACAATGTGACATACACACAAAATAAACTTTATTATAGATCTCATATACTACTCAATACTTGGATCTTACTCTAATACCAAATTATGAAAATGGTAAGTGGTTCAAATCAACAACTGGCTCATAGATGTGTAGAGTTACACAAAAAAATCACAAGAGAATGAAGAACCATGAATAATTTGAAAACTACATAGCTACTTTTATATGCAGAATAATTACACAACTCATGGTACACATAGAAATGGTTTGGATTCTAATAAACTATTTTCTCTAACCAACAAATATTCCAACTATTAGAAGAGACTCTTTGCATTTCGATATATATTTAACCATATCTTTTTCCAATTCCAAAATGTTCAACATTCAACTCAATGTCATCCCTAACTCTAGCAACCTTTTGTGAGAATAAAATTTTTACCCTTTATGCTAACATAGTCATTTGATCTTTCCATAGATGGGAGGATGAAAAATCTCTCCTACGTGTCATGTATTTGTGAGAAAAGTTCCAAGAGATCATAATTCTTCAACTTTCTTTACGCATTTTTTAATTCCTTGATCATTTTGGAACACATGTATTCCACTCTCTCATGACCAACAATTTGCAAAATATAATAGAACTAGTATGCACTTAAAACTGGTCTGAGCACGAATTAATTAAATACTTGTTATTTAATTAATAAAAATCTTAATTCCTCTACTTATAAATAAATTGCAAAATTTATTTATATAGTTCACTTCTAAATATTCTTATCTAAAATCAGTTTCTCTCTAATTAATTAAATGCACAAATAAACTAAATTGTCATTTAATTAGTTTTCCCTCTTTCATCTAAATTTGAATTTTAAATTCAAATTGGCCTCCAAAATCATATTCTTCCTAAATTGGTTAAATTCACAAATTTAATTAATTTTTCATTGTGCTAATTTCCCATCTCCATTTAAATTGAATCTTTAATTCAATTTAAGCACATTTCTACATATTTTCCTAACTACCTTCCATCTCACCTACCACCTCACCATGTGTCACATGAAATTGAATTTTATGAATTGAAAATTATGGATTTTCCATCAACAAACTTGTAGCCAATTTCAAACAACCTGGAAACATGGCTTCTTCTTTCTCTTGATTCCTTTCAACACTTGGAAAATTGCTCTCAAGAAGGGAACCACCTCCATGATTCTCTCTAACTTCTTCATGCTCAACCGTTGATGTCGCAAGATCACAATCCCAACTGTCTGTCGCTGCCACATCATTCCCAGCTTGGAAAATTCTATAAATAGAACTCATTGCTACAGCTTTTCAAGGATATAGAATTCAACAAGTTTATGCTGCAGGAATTTTATTGTAGTTTGAAGGCATTTGAAGAGAATTGTAGTTACATTTTAGTGTTTTTAGTTTGTTTTAATCATGGAATTTCAATTCTAGTATTTAGTTTCTTGCATCTTTCATTCAGCATTATCTTTAGCTTTGCATCACTAACTTAGCATCATATCAACAGCAATTTCTCATCATAGATCATTCAACAATTTACTTTCAAAAATACAAAAATAGAGGCATGTAGGCATTATAGTTTGCATGGCAAAACAGCTACTCATTTCTTAGGTTGTCATTCCATACATTCATGTGCAACGAAAATTCTAAGAGCATGGATTAAGGAATCACCGAGAATAGAGGACGATGAGATGATTTTGAATGCAGGACTGTGATAGTTTGTTTTATTACTTTTCCTTCATTAGATATAATACATTTCATCGCTTGTGTGTTGTTTAGTTATGATTATTAATACTCACTAATGCATTTATTACATCACACATACATTTTGGCACCCACCGTGGGGCCTAGCCCCAGATTTGATCTATTTTTTGTTGAGTTTTATTTTGCAAGTTCTATCAAAAAAATTGAAACGGCGCATACAATTTTTTCTCCAGCGCATCTATTTTTTGGTTTGGCACATTGAGATTCTGTTTCGATGCATCTGGTTATTCTTATGGTGCATCAGGCTCCTGTTTCAGTGCATCTAGTTGTTCCTCCAGTGCATTCAGATTCTATTTCAGTGTATCAGGGAGTTTTAAATTTCATTTTATTCTTTTCCAGTTCGGCACATTCAGTCACTCTTTCAGCACATTTAGTAGTTTAGCGCATTTGGTCTGAGTTTTAGCACATTCGGTCTCTATAATGGCACATTTGGTTTATACTGTAAATTTTCCAGATTCCTGAAACTAATTCTGTGTTTTTTTGTGTCCAGGTACCTTTTACGCAGTCAGAGACTTTGCAAAAACAATTAAAAGAACGTTGTCAAAGAACTAAAGGCTTGAAACTACTAACAATCGTTTGCAAAAATCTAGTTGTTATTTTCCTTTGGTTAAGATAGGAATCTAGCATAACTAGGAAGGATAAATTTACACCATGTCTGTTGTATTTGGAGTGGTAGGCGAGTATGCTCTCCCCTTAACTGGGTGATCATAAAGCTAGACGCATTCATTTTATTTGCATTTTTTAACCTTAAAGGGTTTGCCTCCCCGCTTTGAAAGGAGGGAACAAACCAACTAAGAACACACTAAAGCCAAGCGACTTCCACCTGGGATATAAATGTGGGTGCTCGAGGAAAGTTCAAGTATCACGAGGATTATTCTGACAAGAAGGGCAGCAATGGTCTCTTGCCACATGGATGATCCCCCACGAACGGAAAGTCTCTACTAAAACCCCTTTGTTGTAGTAAGCCCAAAATTACCCTATCTATTCTTTGGTGCAGCAACGGTCGTTGCCAAGGCATCCACATTCTCACAATTTTTAGTAGTGGTGAAAAAATTTCCATGGGAGATTCATGGGAGTTTGAAGCTTGGTTGGCCCGAGAAGTGAGTGCACTATTAAGGGGAGCCTGTGTGGCCAAGCTTCTAAATCACCCGCTAAGAATAAATGCGGTTGGAGTAAAATCTATGTGGAATCCAAAAGAATATTATCTTACACATCCTAGGATTGTGCTTGTTTGATGTGTTTTACCAATGTTCTTTTAAACCAATATCAAAGACAAACATCACACAAACATATTCAATCATTGATTCAGAAGATAATCCAACCAAACAGTCCAAATTCACTGTCAAAAACTAGAAAAATATTTCGAACTCTCAAAAACAAGAAAATATCTTTCCAAATTTGACGCATCCAGTGACTTCCCAACGCATCCCTATTGTATTTCAGCACATTAATTGACTGCCTCAGTGCATTCATAGCATATTCCAGTGCATTGATTTACTGTTTTGGCATGTCCCGCTAATATCCCAACATATACTCTTTCAGCACATCCGTTGAATCCTACAGTGCATTCTAACCTTTTCTTAGTGCACCCATACCCTGTTCTAGTGCATCAGACCTTTCTACAATGCATCCTGATCATTCCATAGTGCATCTGAGTTTCAGTGCATCTGGGCACTATTTTAGTGCATCTGATAAATCTTCAAACAAAGACCTAAATTTGACCTCCATTTTGCCAATCAGCATCCAGTTCAGATATTCCCTCTAAAACAACATATTTTCCTTATCCTAAATTTTATGCTGAGAGATTAGAAATCAACAAAATTTGTCCAAAAATCCCTTGCCAAAAGAATCAAGAAACCAAGGAAGCAACTTGGCTATAAGAAACTTTTGAAAAGAAGACGCTTCTTGTACCAAAGTAGAAAGGTCTTGCTTGATTATCAAACCTTCATCCATAGGTATCACGACTTTGATAGAGGATATATTGATGATTTTGCTTTAGAGCCTTTATCTTCACAAGCTTATTATCAATGAAGAACTCTTTCGCAAAGGCATAATCATAGTCAGCCCATTCATCATTCTTTCATTCCTCAACCGGCAATCCAATATTCCAATTGCCCAAATCAGTTTATATAATAGAGCTCAATCTTGTTGAAACTTGCATTTTCAAGTGAAAATCTCTTATCTAAATTTTGATCAAACATCCAAAAGTGCCTTTTCATCACATTAATTTTGATTTAGCAGCTGCATTTCACCATCAGGATTTATCATCCTCCATCAGAATTCGTCATCCTTTATCCCGAAATAAAGCTTGCTTAATAAAATTTTAACCAATCCCTTTGGCACTCCCAAACTTTGGTCAAACGTTTAGAAAATCATCATCACGTGTATGCCCATCCAAACAAGATCCCAAAATTTTAAATTTCAAGAAAAAGAAATTGAAACCCAAGATACCATGGCGGAAATAGAAGAAAACCCCTTTCATAATATTCGTTCAACCGAAACTGATGAGGTAAATGAAGAAGATGTCCAACAAGCCCAACAAGATCCAAATTTCCACAAATTTCTAGAAAAGGTTTTCGAAAAGGATGGGGAAACAAACCTCTTAATCTTAGCAAACAAAGGATTCAAGCTACCCAACGATTTTGATGTTGAAAAATTGAAAAGAAATCCCAAGAAAGCAGAAACCGAGACACAAATTGAATCAAGCAACAAAGTAAAAACTAATGATCCCATGGACATTTTGAAACAACAAATCCAAACTCTTCAACAACAAATGCAGAACATGCAAACTGGGACTACTAAGAGATACTCCATACAAGATATATTTCCCTATCCATTCGATAAAAATGTCAACATGATACCATTTCCCAAACATTGTGAATTTCCCAAATATGACAAGTACAATGAAAAAACCGATCTGATAGATCACATAAGGGAATTCTGAACAATGAGTCTTGAATTTTCCCATGAGGATACATATTTGATGAGATTATTCCCACGTAGTTTGGGAGGGAAATGCATGCAGTGGTTCTCACAATTACCTCCAGGGATCAAATCTTTTGAGGAATTGATAAACAAGTTTATTACCCAATATTCATATAATATCCAACATGATATCACGACGAAAGATATTTGTAATGTGAAACAAAAGAAAGGAGAATCATTCGTCATATTCTTACAAATATGGAGAAGATTATTTACAAGGTATCCCTGACCTATATTGGAAAAAGAGAAGATAGAGGTGTTCATTGATAACTTGAATGCTGACATGAGCTACAGACATGACTTACAACTCCCTCCAACTTTGGAGAAATTGATTGAAAATGGGATCAATATTGAAGAGGCTTTGGTAAAATGAGGAATTTTGAAAATCTATAACAAAAACAATTCATCTAATTCCTCCAGCAACAATAAACCAAATTTTTGGAAAAAGTACAAAAATAATGACAATGATACCTCTGCTGAAATGCACAATGCCAAACCGGTCTTCAACTTGTCAGGAAGCTCCTCGAATATAAATCAAAAGACCAATCAAAATTCCAACCAAAGCAACAACCAAAATACCAACCAAAGTAATACATCATCCAAGACCCTACCCTATCAAACATCGAACAATCGCCAAAAAATTACACCTTTGGGTCAATCATATGAATCTACATTGAAAGAGATTATTGCAGAAAATCTTATCACTTTACCTGACACCCAAGGGTTTGAACCCAAAGTAAAATCATCCCGGTGGAATGAAGCCCATTTTTGTGAATTTCATCGGTGTAAAGGTCACCTAACCAATAGTTGCATGCAATTGAAGCATAAGATACAAGATCTGATTGACAATAAAATCATAAGGATAGAGGAGCCTCAAACAAACACTGACCATGGAGTATTCAAAAACCCTTTGCCAAATTATGACAAAGGAGAATCTTCTAATATACTCTTGGGTCATCCTTGGATCCATGAAATGCAGGTTGTACCTTCAACATATCATCAGTGTCTAAAATTTCCTTGCAATGGCCAAGAAATCACCATTCCTGTTGATTAAAATATTCCTCAACATTGCAATGCCCTTAAGGTTGTCCAGGATGTATTTGTGCCTCATAACCGTGAAGCTCATGATTCTGCCCCTGGTATCCCCAACAATTCAAGTCAATTCAATCCTTTTTCCAAGTTGCTAGCCATATCCTCCAATGAACGAAGTCATTCAAGTTCCTCGTCCAACCCACTTGAGAAAAAAGAAGAACCTATCCCCTCTGCATCAACCACCCTTGAAGTCTAGCTCAATACTTTGGCTAAACAATTTGAAAAGAAATTCCAAGTCAAAGATAAGGGTGTTGCCGAATATTCCATTGAGAAATCCCTTTGTCTTTCACAACTAACTTCGCCAAAATCATATGGTCAGCCATCAACCTCATCATTTTCACAACCGGTCACACTTTTTGATGGTCGATTCCTAAAATGGAGCACTCAAGAGGAGGAATTTGAAAGACAAATAAATCTTGAATTGGCTCTACAAGGATGAAATTGATCCCCAAGCAGCAATGGCCAGTGTTCAGACCACTCAATATGGCAAAGGATTCTCAATCCTAGAAAAGATGGGATATGATGGACAAGGACCTATTGGAAAAATGAAAGAGGGTATCATAGAACCTATCCAACCCGCCATAATGAATCCATAGGACAATACAGGGTTGGGGTACAAAGAACATCAAGAGGGTGAAGAAGAAAAAGAGGACCTGAAACAAAAATTTGTTGAAAGAATCTTGCAACTGCAAGCCAGTGATCATTATGAGACTGATTCTAATGAGTATGAGTGGGATTCACTGTTAGAAGAAACCTACCATGACAAGGACATTGATTTCATACACAAGTACACTCCCACACTTGAGGAGGGACAAATCTTAGGACTAAGACCACTTGAATTAGGATCGCAAAATATCGATGATTCAAGTGAAGATGATCAAACTCTTAGCGATACAGATCATTCAGAAAAGAATAAAATCATAGACCTTGATCTTGCCATATTTTTGTACAATGATGGTGTTTCCATTAGGACCCTTACATCCTCTTATCTAAACCCACTTGATGATCCCCGACCGTTACTGCATCCCGAACTCATAGATTGGGACCAAACCGAGCCAATCAACATCCCCACCTTTTCCAACAATGATGCTATCATAAACTTCCTTTGTGCCAACAACGAATCAAACTCCACCATTGAACGCCGCAATGAGGATCCCAAACAGGGGAGTGTCAAGTTTCCCAACTACAAAATAACTAAAGCAAAAGAAAGATCTGACGGTGAAAACCATTTTATGGCAGTATCAGATCAAGAAAGAGTAAAAATAAAGAGAGTATCCAACGGTGAAAACCTCGCTGAGGCACCAAAGGATGGGAAATTTGACACTCTTCCAGAACATTTTCAAGAAATGTCCAAAGTTCTAATCGAGCCAACATAGTCAATCAATGTCAGCAATGCAGAAACAATGAGAACTGTACATCTGGCAGAATCACTGACAAAACAAGAAAAGCCCAACTTTGTTAAGTTCTTTGAAGAATGACAAGTCAACTTTGCCTAGTCATACACTAACATGCCAAAGATAGACCTAGATCTCGTCATGCACCATTTATCTCTTCCTTCAGGAATCAAACCAGTTAAGAAAAAGTTGAGAAAGATACATCCCCACATTTCCTTATTGGTAAAGGCGGAGCTAAAGAAATTATTGGATGTAGGGTTCATTAGACCAATTGGCTATGCTAAATGGATATCCAATATTGTGCCTGTTTCAAAGCCTGATGGGAGCATAAGAATTTGTACGAACTTCAGAGACCTTAACAAGGCCTGCCCAAAAGATGTTTTTCCCTTGCCAAACATTGACATCATTGTAGATTTGACAACAGGTCATGGCATGTTATCACTAATGGACATATTTTCTGGCTATAACCAAATCAAGATAGCTCCTGAGGATCAAGATAAGACAGCCTTCACTTGCCCATGGGGAACTTTTTGTTGGAACATCATGCCCTTCGGGTTGATAAATGCAAGGGCCACATACCAAAGAGCTATGACAACCATCTTCCATGACATGATGCATACTTTCATGGAAGACTATGTGGATGATTTTTTGGAAAATTCCTACACTGGAGAAGGACATCTAGAGATATTAGACAAACTATTCACTTGCCTAGAGAAGTTCAATGTTTGCCTCAGTCCAAAGAAATGTGTATTTGGGGTAATGTCAACAAAGCTACTAGGGTATATAGTTTCAGAAAAGGGTATTGAGGTAGACCCTACAAAGGTGAAAGCCATAATGGAAATGCCTCCCCCGAAGAACATCAGTCAGTTAAGGTCCCTCCAAGGTAGATTCCAATCAATCAGAAGATTCATATCGCAACTGGATGACAAGACCCATCCTTTCTCTCATATGTTGCACAAGAATGTTTCCTTTCGATGGGATGAGAAGTGTGAAGCAGCTTTCAACCAACTAAAACAATACCTGACGAGTCCACCTATTCTAGCACCTCCAACAGAAGGAAAGCCTCTTTTATTGTACATCACCACTATTGACCATTCATTGGGAGCCTTGTTGGCATAGGAAGATTCAACGGGGAAGGAGAGAGAAATTTATTACATCAGTAGAACTTTAAATGGTTATGAAATCAATTATACATCCATCGAGAAATCTTATCTAGCTGTAGTGTTTGCTGCCCAACAATTGTGACACTATATGTTGAATCATATAGTCAAGCTCATAGACAAGATAGATCCGTTGAAGTATCTCCTAAGCAAAGCAAATTTGACAAGAAGATTGTCCAAATGGGTAATGGTACTTAGTGAATTTGACATCCAATATGTCGACAAAAAAGCAATCAAAGGGAAATCCATCACCGATCAACTAGCTGAGGCACCAATCCATGACGATCATCCTTTATACATTGAATTTCCAAATGTAGATGTCCTGATAGTAACAACAAAGTAGTGGGTATTATATTTTGATGGTTCCTATACTCAGCATGGATCAGGGGCAGGAATCCTATTCATCACTCCCTTAGGGCACACCATTCCCAAGTCCTATCACTTGATGTTTCCTTGCACCAACAACACAGTCGAATATGAAGCACTTATCATCGGAATCAAGATAGTTGTGGAATGGAAAATTATAGAGCTGCAAGTCTATGGGGATTCTCAATTAGTCATCAATCAGGTCAACGATGAATATCAAACCAAGAATGATAAATTGTTGCCCTACAAGAGAATGATTGATGACTTCAAGAAGTATTTTGTTGACATCAAATTTGGTCAGATTCCAAGGAGTGACAACAAGGTTGCCAATGTTATGGCTACCATAGCTTCTCTACTACAGATTTTAGAAAAATGCAGTCACTATGAGTTCATGGTGGAGCAACTGTTTACCCCCACTTACAATGACTTTGACTCCCAACTTGTATGCCACCTAGACGATGTTGATACCTCCATCTACAGGAAGATCTACACTTACCTAAAAGATAATACCCTCCCTCTCAATATCTCTCACAACCAAAAAATAAACTTCATTCGCCAAGCCTCTCACCATGCCCTTATAACAGATGTACTTTACCATCAAGGTCTTGATGGAACTCTCTTACAATGTTTAGAAAGTGACGAGTCTGAAATGACTTTACGAGAAGTCCATGAGGGTATTTGCGACACTCATTCAAGTGGTCTAACCCTCGCCAAGAAACTCCTTCATTTGGGATATTATTGGCTAACTATGGAGAGAGAAGCCTTCCAATTTGTCAAGACATGTCGAAAATGCTAGATTCATGGTAATATTATCCATGCACCAACACAAGAGTTGTAGCCCTTTGCATCAACATGGCCATTTTGTCAGTGGGGGTTGGATCTTGTAGGAAAAATTCACCCATCATCATCCAATGGACATAATTTCATCATCACATCCACAGAATACTTCACGAAGTGTGTCAAAGTCGTGCCTCTAATAACCATCATAGGGAAGTAGATTTCATCATTCATCCTAAACTAAATCATTTGTCGGTATGGTATCCCTCAATCCATTGTCACTAACAATGGAAGACCTTTCAAGAATCAGGATGTGCAAGAACTCTATGAAAATTTTCATATCCAGCATTGGTTTTCTACGCCCTACTACCCTCAAGGGAACGGCCAAGCTAAGGCCTCAAACAAAACTATCTTGAAGATCCTAAAGAAAATTATCAACAATGTTGGACGTGACTGGCATGTTCAACTGAACCCTACTTTGTGGGCCTATCATACAAGTATCTAAACACTCACGGGAGCCACACCATATGCACTTGTCTATGGATCTGAAGTAGTATTTCCCATTGAGGTTGAGATACCATCACTCTGGGTGTCCTTGAAAGGTCTCATTTTAGATGAAAATTGGTGTGTGTTTAGACTATAGGAGCTAGAATTGTTGGATGAATGTTGTCGTTGGTAGTAGATCACCTGAAAGTATAACAGCAGAGAATGTCCAGAAGCTACAACCACAAAATCAAACCTAGGACATTTCAAGTAGGTGATCTAGTATTGAAAGAAAATCCACATAATCAGCAGGACCAAGAAAAGAAAGGAAAATTTGAACCCAATTAGCTAGGTCTTTTTTTTTGTTTCAGTCTTTGGATCGGGGGCATATCAGTTATCTACACCAGAGGGGGATCTGTTTGAAGAACCAATGAACAGCCTTCATCTGAAGAAATTATATACATAATACAACCAGTGCATGTCTAAAATCTTGAAAAATCCTAAAAAGCAGAAAAAGTCTTGAAAAAATCCTAAAAAGCAGAAAAAGTCTTGGAAAAATCCTAAAAAGCTAAAAAAGGCCCTAAAAAAATCCTAAAAAAGTAGAAAAAGTCCTGAAAAAATCCCAAAAAAAGTGAAAAATCAAAAAAATCGTTACCTTGGTGAAAACCTAGCAAATAGGCGTATTGGTAACAAAAAAAAAATTTGAAAATCTGAAAAAGTGAAATAAAAACAAGTGGTGAAAACCTGATAAATAGGCACTATTTGTGATAAAGTTGGCTCCTTTGTCTATTCAAGCGTGTGTTTCAATCGTCTGCTTCTTCCATCACTATGCATTCACGTCTATCTTACAGCAAGCTTCATGTTCATATTTGGCAACTGCGGTCGTGTCCCACCTTGGCTTGGTTATCATTGTACATATCCATAATAAAATTTGGTTTGTTCTCACTGGGAGAAAAATCCTAATCTCACTGGGGGAAAATCAGCATTGAGCTTAAATCAACAGACAAGCAAACAACAAACACAACCTTGGAAAAAATAGCAATTGCAATAACCATCAAAATTTGAACATCGAACATCAATCAAATCAAACATCAAAATCAAATCAAATCAGCTCATCATTGGAGAATCATCTTCTAAATCATGGTTGGATTACTTTAACAAAAATGTTTAATTGATGCATCTTGATTGTTGTTATCATTTTTCGGGAGTACCTTGATGATGTTACAAACTAGAGGGACTATGATCAAGAATGATATTTTTCTTTGTCTGTTGTCTGTGAGTCAATCATTACTACTGTGCAAATTATCGCGGGACATGCTTTACAAAGTATCATTGATGGTATTTTGAATTTGCATAGAAACATGATTGACTCTTGTATGTTTACACAAGTGATACTCAGGTCATCTTGGTCTACTTATACCTAGATGCTTGTGTTCTCTTGCATTATCGAATCTCAACGGAAGTTGTATGGAAGTTGTACTCAGGTCATCATGGTCTATTTATACCATTGATATTTGTACTAACTTTCAACATAATAAAATTATCAATGATGAAAATAAGCACAATGAATTAAATGGAAGCATTGCATAGATAGGCTTGCATTCATTTAAGTTCTACATTTGCATTATAGATTTTCCAAGCTGGTAACTCTCAACATGATGTTATTTCTCACTACAAGATTGAGTATACTTGACATAACAAAAATATCACTCATTTGCATTGACATTTCCATCCCATATCATTAGAAATCATTATCATACATCCACTATCATAAATCATTCATGCATTCATTATAATATTTGCATCATGAAAAATTCCAAAAATAAAGCATTTTTCAAAATACCATCATCATTCATAATCCATATCATACATCGAGGTCATAATAAATGCATTCCATACATCCATCCATAATTCATCCATACATCCATTCATCATCAATAATATCATAATTCATCCATTCATAATCCAATTGCATTTATGATCATAAATCCATTTCACATATTTGCATAGAAAATACCAAAAAATACAGAAAGTGCATTTCATATCATTCATAATCAACATCACATAGGCGCATACCATAAAATAATACATGCATTTGTATTCATCATCCATCCATACATAAGCATCATTCATGATCATAAGTCATTTTCATAATCATCCATACATCATAATCATTTATTTGCATCATACAAAATCCAAAAAGAAAGCATTATCATAAATCCATGCATCTACATGTATCACATTTGCATCCATAAACCGTACATCCATACATTGAATAATCCATATCCATCAATTTATCATACATCTACATTCCATAATAAAACCATTTGCATCCATACACTGATATATACATGTGAAAAATTACAAAAATATAATGCATCATTCATAAACATCTTATATCAATTGCATTGCATCATCATCCATAACATAATCGTATAGAACATGGCATAATCACATAGAACATAAATGCATCCATCCATAGTAAAAAAATCAACACAGAGATCATCAAACGCCGCTGCATATCATATAACCTCAACCAAATAACATGTCAAGTATACAATGATATCAATAAACTAAGAAATGGTACATATAAAAAATGTGGCAAAAGCTGAGTCTCTTAATCAAAGTATAAATCAGACATTCCCGTGGGATCCTATAGTGTTGTTGCCTGAGGTCACAGGCCTCTTCCCAACTCCACCTACCCCTAATGGTCCAACCCCTGATGCCCTTGGCCCTAGTGGAGGTCCACTTAGTGGTCCCCCCGGTAGTGGTTGTGTAACCCCTTTGCTAGTGGTACGGGACTGGGAGCGACCGGATCTGGATCTAGCATAGCTTACCCTCTACTCCGGTGGCACAACCTCATGGTACATGCCTTTGTAATACTCTGCCTCCTTGGTGAACTCTTTTAGCTCTCTAATGAGGTCACAAGTACCAGTACCCTGAGTCACGGTCTGTATCATGTTGGCCACTGCCACAGCCTGCTCCCCCCGTCTCCTAGCAGAATCCCTCTCCGCAGTAAGAGTGGCTACCTAGGCCTATAACTACATCTTCCCTTGAATCTGTACATGTGTTGGAGCCTGGGCCTAGGCAAGTTGTGCCTGTAACGTCTGAATCTAGCCCTGGAGTGTCTACACCTATGCCTGTAACCCAACTATTTGAGTCTGCTGCCTCTGGGAGGGAATCCTAAGAATCACTGGTCACTACCCTGCAGGAGCTGATCTCCTCCTCTTGAGGATGACCTCAAATTCTAGAGCATCTCTCTATCGGCCCCCACCATCTCCTCCCCCTCCATCCCCTCCATCATCACCCTCATCATCCCCAGCCTCCTCCTCTCGGCTATACTACTGACCCTACCCTCCTCCCAACCTCCAAAATCAGTGCACGCTCATCTGGACTAAATATACGTAGAAAGGGGTGTGTATGAAAATACTCGACATACTTTGTCATCATCTGCGCATCTACCACCTCTCTAAGATACTACCAATAAATCGGATGTAAGTCATAGTACTTCATGCAGGTTGCATCATAATCAAGGGCTAGCCCCCACTCTGGAATATCCTACCTACGTCGCGCATAATGCGCTACACCCTATGGCATCCCCTGAATGCGGTAGTATTGTTTGTATACCCTGCAAAAAAGAAACCGCTCCAAAATGTAGGGCATCATGCCTATCAAATATCGGATGCAAAACATGTAAGGAATCTTTGCATCGTCCTTTGTCCAAGCCTCACAGTCAAGATAAGGTCACCATATCACAGTGTCAAGATCATCGAGGACTCACCTCCAATACTCCAACTTGCCAGCTTATGTTGGACAAGTGGCCCTGTGTGTCTAGAAAAATATGGCCATCCTATTGGCCGAGCCCTACCCTCCATTGGTCATGTAATGGCTATGTGCTCCCAGGCCCAGAGCTGTAAAAGTGTGCAACCTGCTGCAAGACTACTCACCCGAAGATACACCACCTGGTGCAAGTCATGATACAAGTGTGCTAACATGCACGATCCCCACGCATATCTCGTACCATGGGAAATCATGTTGTCTAGAACCTGTCCCCAACCCACTAAGAAGCCCTTCGACCTACGGTCGGGGCAGATAAATCCTCAAATGAATCCAGTTAATACACATGGTAAAGGCCACCTGGAAGCAATCAACTCCCACCACGGAATCTCATATCCAATGAACTGATCATCATGAAATATCTGGCATATAGCGTATGTACCTCCCTACTCCTCATGATCATAAATCACCAACTCCCCAACAACTGGTATCCTCAAAATATGATAAACATCCTTTGGGGTCACTGTAACGCCCCACCAAGCTAACCCCAAAGGACAACCTAAACAAATAAATTTTCACACAATTTTATTTTTGAAAGGAGAACATTACACAAGATGCACATGAACAAACATTACATGTAAATCAATTAAACAATCACACTATCAACTACGTCCCCTAGGGTACACGTGACGACATTACGAAACCTAAAATCATACCATAATGATAATGAACAAACCAAGATTACATTATACACCATCAATAAGAAACATCCATAGATGATAATTCAACATAACAAGATTAACCTAATTTCGATAACCATAACATACTATTATTCTAAGAACTCAATGGAGCATATTTCCACAAATACAACACATCGAATAACAGCTACCATGAAACATTAACCACATAAGGTTTACAAGGTGCGTAATACATTACATCTGTTTCATTTCATTACATCATTTAAGAATTACAATAATACAAAAGTGTTCCCCAATATGAACGGGGACAATACAATATGATAGAGTAATACAACTGAAAAGATGAATACGAGTATTAAGACTGGATCCATCTACGACACATCTTTGAAGTCACCACAAGTAGCACAAATCTCCACATCTCGATCTTTGGCTGGGGACCCAATGGGGTGCATAGCACGTTCCACCCAACCACATGGACCCGAAGGACCACCCCCTGTGCTAGGATTTGGAAAGAAAGATCCCCATTCCTCAACCAAAACAATCAAATGAACCAATAGCAAACCAGACTGCACAACAAGGATAACAACAACATAAGATAACAACCCATAACATTGTCGTCACATAGCCACAACAAAATAATGAGAAGTCCAACAAAACCAAATGCCAATATTATAGATCAACACTAAATAACCATAAGAGGTGTCAACAACAAGAGGATCCAAAGCCTTCAAAAGAAATCACAATATCAATCAACAATAAAGATCATGGGCACCTTTCATTAACATCAACCAAGTTTCCATGAGCATGTGTGTAACACTAAAAGATAGAACTTGGAGGCTTCAACAACAAACACCAAGAACCAACTACCTCGACAACATCAACAATTCAAACAACACTCCCAGAGGCAACCAAACAAGGGAACATAAATGGGTATTATAGGAGAGTGTCATCGCATGGCCTTACATGGATTAGCCAGGCAACCTATCACAAGGTACCGCCTCCATCTATGGTTATCCTAGATTCCTATCTCAAGGTGCCACTCCATAGGGTGATTCATGCGGGACCACTTACCTTATGTGAGGACAAGGTAGTGGTCTTACCAACCAGGTCTTCTCATCCCATCCTTAGCTTGTGAAAGCACTAACGGTATGGGTGAGGCTCATAATTAATCTTGTTTAGTGTTTAACTACCCAAACCCACTTGTTTAGGAAACTCTTCCATGGGTTACCCTAATAGCCCCTTTGTGCGTCGGACCCCCATGAAGACAAAATCCCTATGAGTACCAAACCAAAACACGCAAGGGGTGTACCTCATGTTACCAAATTTTCAACCATGGCTCAATCAGGTGGAGCCTATTGTTTTTTAAAAAGAAAGTGGTACATTTTCTTTATCTTCCCTACATTGCATTCATATATACAAATGGAATAATTTGAAAGATTACAATTACATATTATTGCATTCATACAGATGCATATAATGGAGTAAAGGCTCGAATCTTTTCAGAAAAAAGAAATCTTTATTGAATGTAGAAATATTCATTTGACTCACACAAGCTGTGAGTTTTAACTATTGCTTGCTTATTCAATACAAGTCAAAATAAACATATACATGAATAATTAAATGAAGAAAATAATATGCATGTAGGGAAGGTAACCAGTCATTGCCTGAAAATGACTGGTTCAGCTTGTTTCTTCTTGCCCAACTGTCGTCAGAATCGTCTCGTCCTTTCTGGCTTCTTAAGTACTCTTGAGTCCTACATTAAGATGTAGCAATGTGATTAGAGAACTGATCCAAGCAATGAAAGGTTACATACCTCACATGATAATTTATCTATGCATGTATAAATTGATCATGAGGTGCATTAAATGAGCTAGGTGTCTTTGAAATCATCGTGAATAATCAAATGAAGAAAAGAATATGCATGTTTTTTTGCTAACTTTTTTGCTTCATGTGCAGTTATAGGTGTGATTATGTTTTTGTATTTGATTTATCAATTACAAAATGAGTGGGTTAAAATGTGGCTCCCACAAGGTTTGAGCCCAGCTCATAGAAATGATTACATTATTTTAATATGTGCACGGTCTTTATGAATATTCTAAGTGTGCATATAAAGTAAGAGTTGATGTCAATCATGATTATTTCATAATCATAATGCAGAAGATCTTGCAGTGTCATGAAACTAAACTGTGGTATTCATCAACCATGGAATGATAACATCATTGTTATTAATGATAAGCCTTTGCTTATTAAAATAGTCGAGGGATCATGAAGTCAGCTTGATCGTTCAAAGGTGCGGTCCTCTAAAAGATATTTTGTAGTGAGGAAGGTGAATATATGACAAAAGAATACATCCTCAATAGGTTTAAAAGGTGGTAGTAGGGGGCAGTGGCCTATATGGAAATTGTTTCAGATAAATACTCATGGTATGGTGTTATGTAAAGTGACAGCCTCACTCTAAAAGGGTGAGATTGAAGAAAAGGACAAAGAGGAAGTCACAAGGTAATGCTAAGATTATGCATGAAGATAGTGTTCTAAGGGATCAAGACAGTCTTGGGGAAACAAGGAAGGGCAGGGTTGTGGCTCATTGTCATGACTTGATCACAATAACAGCAAATAAGGCAATTAACATGGTCACAAACCTGCTATAATAGTTGAGAATGGTGATAGAGGATAACAAATGACCAAGTACAGTCGTTTAAGGTTGTAATAATTGCAACAAAAGACATACATTCAACTTATGTTTGATAGTTCTAAGTGAATTATAGTTGATAGTGATGATAGGGCTTTAATGGAAGAAACACAGAGCCGAACCCCTAGGGATTGAAATAGATCAAGCCCTCAAGGGTTTTCAAACAGAAGTCAACAAATATGGAGCAAATCCATGGCTGTTGTGAGGGATACATGTAGCCCAAAAATGAAGAAGGCCATTTTCTTCCATGTTTTCATAGAAGGTACATGAATATCTAGGGGTCGAGCTAACCTAGAACGAAACCTCATGAGATTCATAGAAAATACATGGAAATACAAGAATATCTATTATTTTATGCATATAAACTCATGGTGGTTAGATAGAAACCACAAAGAGAAAAATAAGCATAAACCCATAACGACCAATGAAATGTACTAATGTATCAAGACTACAGGAGGAACATTTGCAAAATCCAGAGAGGAAAAATGTAGAGAATCAAACAGAGGGTTGATAGAAACAACTTACCCTTATTTGTTGCTGAGAAGAAATGTAATACCCATGGCCTCATGAAGACAAGAAGCTTACAAAAGCTTTCAAAATGCACAAGGATCTTCCAAATTCAAAGATAAAACTAGATTTATGATGTCTCAAATCTCATAAACCTTCACAATGGCATACAGAGCATAAATCTCCAGCAAGGAAGGTCGATAGGGTTTCATGGTGGAGGCGTAATGTTAGCTTCTTTCATAAGTTTCTTTCACAAAATGAAATGCCTTATTTTTACTTTAGGGTTTTTACCCTAAGTCTTGCAAATGTCGATAGGAGAAATATGGCATATTTTTTACCATTGTTTTACAAATAAAACAATCAAACTATAATGAGCCCGCAGCCCTACATATTGGTATATGTGCCTTAGGCAAGTTTTGCCTTAGAATATTTCTATGATCTTGTTGAAATAAATGCCATCTCAACATATGAAGTCCACCTCAGCTCGAATTGCCATCTTAGCCATGAACATGCATGTTTGGAGGATTTTCTTTGAATTTTCATCTTTTGCATATGTATTTATTGAAAAACAAAATGAATTTAAGGTGCAATTATAAGCCTTAAATTATTTTGTTATTTTAAGAGAAAATGCAAAATGATGGAGATTTTCAACTTTTAGTGAGAGTTATGCTTTCAAACATAGGGAGAGTATATAGGAAAGATTTTACTTACTTTTGGGAGGTTGAGAGACATTTGGAGGGATTTTAGGCCTTTTTGACTAGGTTTGGAGGTGTTTCATTATGTCTTTATCTTTGACATGGTCAAATTTGACCTTTTCCACTCTTTGGAGCTCACTTGTTGAAAATCCAGTTGCTATATTTTTGGATTTTTGAAGCCGTCCGACCAAAAGAAGCTTCCAATTCCTATTTTGGTGCAACTGTATTGAAGCTTGCTTACTTAGTCATTTTTGACTCATTTTGTAACTCAGTTCTTCTTTATGCAGTTTTTCATACTTAGTGATTTTTAACAGTCCTAAGAGAGATTCTTGCAAATTGTGTAACTCATTTTAAATATGAATTCATAAAGGACCTTGAATATCAATACTTGAAGTTTTTAACCCTCTTTTTTCTTGAAGAGTTGTGTATTGTTAAAGTGATTGATCAAATCACATGTGAGGTATCTTAACTTCCATGTAATTTTGTCTCACAGTTTATGCCTTTTCTGCAAAGTTATTTTTATGCAGGTTGGAAATTGTGTTTTAAAAATTGCACGTAGATTTTAGATTGTGAAAGTGACCTTTCCCTTCTGAAAGATAGGTGAATTTAAGCCTTTTTTTGAAATATTTATGCATAAACTTACAAAAAAAAGTTGTGTAAGTGTTTTGTTTTCATTCATTGAAAAGCAAGTGTTTGTTTTCTAAAGTTTCCAGGTCTTTACCAGTTAGGTGTATCACCATAGGAAGTATTATCTACCATTTTTGTTTTGATTTTCATTAATCTTTCTCCTTTTTCCCATCAAGAATCATTAGCATAGGTGATAACTAGTCAGGAAGCCGAACTTCTCCGGAGGTTGACGTCTGCTTTCAAGCAGTCTCAAAACATTAGAGGTTTTCCCATGTTTCACTAAGTGACTGAGTTCTTACAACTCGGTAAGGGTGCAAACTTAAGTGACAACACCTCATCTCACATAAAAATCAAGGTGTACATAGCACACAACACGCGAGGTAAGAACCATCTTGCAAACCCATTCCATCACTGAAACAAGAACAAAGGAGGTACCACCCAGAAGAACTCAAAATCAAAAATAGGATCAATGAATCACAATGGTCCAACCATGGAAAATCAACATAAATCAAGTTTCTTCATTGCCTCTAGAAGCCAAAATCACCGAAAATCCACAACCTTCACTGAAGATACTTTAACATTTTGAGTTCCCAATCATTTCAAAATATGACTAAAAGAAAGTCGTTGCAAAAAGTCTCCTCAATCGAAATTAACACAAAAAGGAAGACTCATGTCATGGAACCACAAAATGACTATATAACTTCCATTATCACAAATCAACAAGCAAAGAATAAGAGTGACAATATCAAAATGAGATCTTCAAACTCAATCAAAGTTGATATAAATAGTTCCATACAAATCAATCACAATAATCACTGAATGACACAGTATTCAATTCACGCAATCCTTGCAATCACAATTACTCCAAAGATTAAACACTTCTATTGGCACCATCAAAACTCACCATACTCTACTAATCCAACACGAACCGATGAAAAATCTCCACCAAAACCAAGCATCTCAAAGGGTAGACACATCGAAATGAAAACATCAAAACATTTAAATCGTCTTCCCAGTTTCACTAAAATATCAAGAGCAATAAGTTCCAAGAAAATTTAAATCATCATTACATTTCTCTAACACAAACGGAGAGACAACTATTAGGAAACATTTTTTTAATAATCACATACGTTCTATTTGCCTACTCAAAATAGAACCATTCAATTGGAAAGACTCTACTTATTTTGCAACGACCACTAAAATTCACCAGTTTCATTAGACAACTAACCTAAACACTTAAACCACTTACTCAAATTTAAAAGACTATAATCTCAAATAACGATAACCAAAGGTAAACCCTAACAACAATCTACTTTTTAGTCGATATTCTTATGCAATTATTCCCTTTTAAATTCTATAATCCGATAACATTTTCACTCTACCATCCACTAATTTATATAGATAGATATATTCATATATATACTATCATAGGTAGCAATCCAATAAACAGTTATATAAGCATATAGCTGTATTTGTTAACTTGTCCTATCCTTTTCTTTTCTAAAAGAATTTCCCATGACTAAAACTTAATATCACTATTTTTATTTCTACACCTATTAAGAAATCATTAAATCATTAAAGACAATTGTATATACATACTCTTTCCTATTCACATCATAATCCAAGGACTTTTCTCAGATTTAATTCAAAACAATCAATTTACATTTATTTATATGCTCAATATGAAATTATATAAAAAAAAATTAAAGAGAACATATTCTTTCCTTTCTAACAATTTCAAATTTACCTACTATATTGCTACTTTTCTAACTCCCCACTATAATCACATTTACACATACACATATATATATAAAAGTATAAGTATATCTCCGACATACATTATTACCACTGAATTCACTTAACATATCTTAACACGGTAACTCATATATATATATATATATATATATATATATTGATTTTTATACAAACAAATACTGAAAGAGACAAGCAGCACTACATATGTATAGTCTTCAGCAAATTCGGTGAAAGTGTTTAGCCCCAAGAACTATCCTCCAATTTTAGTCAAACAACATATATTTCTTTCATTCACAATAATTTATGCTTAACTTCTATATTATTACTTTCATTTATCTAAATCAACAATCTCCATTTTCTAACTCAATTAATATCCTAACCCTTTTATTAAATTTTAAATTGTAAAGGAAGCATAATTAAATAACATAATATTTTCTTTCAGTTATTGAAACATTAAAAAAATCAAGAAATAAATAAGAGAGATTACATAAAAAAATAACCGTTTACTTATTTATTATGGAGTCATTTGTAATATTCACTCGATTTTATTTGTTCTTCACTATAAAAAATCATTTTTAAATAATTAAGGATCTATATATGAGCATATCTCTATAACCACTAACTACTTTAATTCCTTGTTTAATAAGTAAACCCACACTTTTATTTATACACCCAAAAGAAAACTATTTAAATAACTACGAGAACTATAGAAACATGTCCTATAATTGCTAACAACACATTTTCACCCAAATAAATGCAGCTGATATAATCAATATATATATATATATATATATAAACTTAAACTTACTTCTTTTTAAACAATATTATATATGTTTATCCTACAGCAACCGGTTGTTTTTCAACAGAGATTTTATAAACTAAACTTGTTTGGTTGATACTGGAAACTTTTTAATCATTCGTTTACTAACTATGACTGCAGATTTTTAATAACTATGACAGCAGATTTTTTTATTAACTATGACATCAGATTTCTATATAAAATTTAAATTATTACTGCCATTTTTTTTCAATCACTGCAGATTTTAAACCCCTATATATTTCAGACTTACTCCCTATGCAAAGATGACCCAATCATTTAATTCAAAGACATAGCATAGATGTCATCTTTTAAATCTCAACTATATTCACGAACTCCTCTTTAGTTTTGAGAACACAAACATTACAGGTGGCAAATCTCCCAATTGCATGAGCATACACACGTCATTTACCTTTCTTTTGTTTTCTCTTTTAATTATTATTATTTTACTGTTAACATTAGATCACACTATTTAAATTTAATAAATCATATTACTGAAATCTAATAAATCATAATTATTACGTAATTCTTTTAAATACCTTTTTAAATTTATCGTTCCAATTATAATATCTAATAAAATATCTCATTATTCAAATATTTTAAATTTAAAAATAAACTTCATTAATAAGTGGATTATTAATCCATTACATTGAATTTAAAAATTAACATTATTAATAATTACATTAATATTCTATTATATTATATTTAATTATTCATCATTTAATAAATAATAATAATAACTGAATCATTATAGCATAACTAATTAATTCAATAATTAATTAACGATATTTTTTTATTTTTAATAATTAACTAATCTACAACGTTCACTTAATAATTGATGATTTAATTAAATCACATAATACTTGCGAACTTCAAACACTACGCATAACTTGAACAACATTAAAACTCAACACCCTCAGAACAACTATATCATTAAATTAAAACAACGTTAAACGACAAAATCAATAGGACTTCACAAATCACAAACAAACAACTTACTTACACGTCAAGAAGGGCTAAAATCAGAAGGGTACTACAGTCACTGTCAGCTCTCTAGTCGGTAAATGGAAAATATTGTGGTCGTTGTGCCATCGCTCTGCAAGTGTTGTCAGTAGCCCCCGATTAATCTAATACTAGGGCATGTCTATCAACGAAGTCAAACCACACTGGTCAATGATGGCAAGATCTATCGGAGTCAGTTGTGGGATCATGTCCCATGTCCTCAGAAAGCACTCTCGAACCTGTAGGTTCCCTAAGCCACCCTCCTAGAATCAAATTAAAAGTATCAAGTCAGCAATTCAATCAAATCAGCTTATCAATCAACACATCATTTAATCAAATCATCTCATGTGAGATTTTGATCAAATCTCGAGGAGCACCTATCTTATCACTCGACTCTCATTTGTCATGAGATCGATCAACATCAATCAACCCATCATCATTCCTCGTCTATCATGAGGACGATCATCAATCAACATCAATTTATCATATCATCATTCCTTGCCTATCAGGAGGACGATCATCAACCTATTAATCAACAACATCCTATCATCAGGTGACGTGATCATCAATCATCAAAATCTAGGAGGAATTTATCAAAATCATCAATTTTGGCTGAATGTGCTAAAATAGAGTTTTTATGCGTTGATCTACCAGATGCGCTAAAATATCTACCTGATGCGCCAAAACAGAGTCCTGATGCGCCATTTCATGGATGCACTAGAAAATGGATCGCATGCACCGGAACAGGGTCTCGATGCATTGTTTCCCGGATGTGCTACTTGATCTACCCTACGTGCGACTCTATCCTATCGATGCGCTAAAAAATCCTATGCCCTAATCTAGCATCCTAATGCACTGAAACGGGTTCCGGATGCGCTAACCTATTTTTGGATTCTACCCTAACTGGATGCACTACTACAGGTATCTTATGCGTTGAAGCGGGTTTTGTATGTGCTAAAAGTCTATCCTAATGCGCTAAAACATGAAAAGAATCTGAATTTTTAAGTGTAATTTAAGCGAGAAAATTTAAAATTTGAAATTGAAAAAGTGATTTTCAGGGTATGTATTGGTGTATGCGGCTAGACACTGATGGCGGTGAACTCGCTTGAATCTATGTGTGTGGCGCGGAATCCTATATATCTTTGCTCTGCAGGCTCCCAGTTTTCAAAATGCTCAAGTTACAAATGAACTATCTTTTACCCTTTTTGACCTTTTAAAGGTTAACTAAGGGATAATCAAAGCGGCATTTATTTAATTTTTCAAGTGGGCCCTTTTAATCAATTAATCAAAATGTGGCTGAACTATAATCATTATTGGGAGATAAATCAAGTCATCCTCATCAAATTTGTCGATCGTCAGCATATCAACGAAAAATCATTAAAATCATCAAAAAAAATTCAAAATTCATCAAAATTCAAAAATCCTTGATTTATCTCCCGAGGGGGCATCCTTTCATCATCGCTGCAAAAATCAGAGTCTGGGGCATGTCAAAATTTTATTATCGCGGTCGAAAAAATTATTCTTTGAAGTAATGCGTCTACACACATCACTTCAAAGAGGGGCAAAATGTATGCACTTAAAAATGGTCTGAGCACAAATTAATTAAATACTTGTTATTTAATTAATAAAAATATTAATTCTTCTACTTATAAATAAATTACAAAATTTATTTATATAGTTCACTTCTAAATATTTTTCTTATCTAAAATCATTTTCTCTCTAATTAATTAAATGCACAAATAAACTAAATTGCCATTTAATTAGTTTTCCCTCTTTCATCTAAATTTAAATTTTTAAATTCAAATTGGCCCCCAAAATCATATTCTTCATAAATTGGTTAAATGCACAAATTTAATTAATTTGTCATTATGCTAATTTCCCATCTCCATTTAAATTGAATTTTTAATTCAATTTAAGCACATTTCTACATATTTTCCTAACTACCTTCCACCTCACCTGCCACCTCACCATGTGTCACATGAAATTGAATTTTATGAATTGAAAATTGTGGATTTTCCATCAACAAACTTGTAACCAATTTCAAACCTCCTGGACACATGGCTTCTTCTTTCTCTTGATTCCTTTCAACACTTGGCATATTGCTCTCAAGAAGGGAACCACCTCCATGATTCTCTCTAACTTCTTCGTGCTCAACCGTTGATGCCGCAGGATCACAATCCCAACCGTCCATCGTTGCCACATCATTCCCAGCTTAGAAAATTTTATAAATAGAACTCATTGCTATAGCTTTTCAAGGATATAGAATTCAACAAATTTATGTTGTAGGAATTTCATTGTAGTTTGAAGGCATTTGAAGAGAATTGTAGTTGTATTTTAGTGTTTTTAGTTTGTTTTAATCATGGCATTTCAATTCTAGTAATTAGTTTTTTGCATCTTTCATTCAGCATTATCTTTAGTTTTGCATCATTAACTTAGCATCATATCAACAACAATTTCTCATCATAGATCGTTCAACAATTTACTTTCAAAAAAACAAAAATATAGGCATGTAGGCATTAGTTTGCATGGAAAAACAGCTACTCGTTTCTTAGGTTGTCATTCCATACATTCATGTGCAACAAAAATTTTGAGAGCATGGATTAAAGAATCACCAAGAATAGAGGACGATGAGATGAGTTCGAATGAAAGATTGTGATATTTTTTTATTACTTTTCCTTCATTAGATATAATGCATTTCATCGCTTGTGTGTTGTTTAGTTATGATTATTAATACTCACTAACAAATTTATTACGTCACGCATACAAAACCAAAATAAAATTGTGTATCATTTTCCACCTATCGGTCTCTAACTAGATTCTTCACATATCCACCTTCTAATACACATAATGGATCTTACATGAATTCACTAAGATTACATGGAAAACCATGACATCCAAGTGAAATTATCTACTCTAAGTGGTTACATATAAGTTCATGTCCTAATTTTGAAAGGAAATACTTTGATTCAATCTTTATGCCCATGTGGTCCCAATGTCTCAACCATTGGTCTTCACATTACTATGATAGATTCCTCAAGCTCCCAAACACAAATAAAATTATAAGATAAAATCATCAATATGATTCACAAACATAAACATGTTAGTTGACCCACTATGCAAACAACTCAATCTAAACCCAAAAAAAAAGGAAAAACATTTTTTGTGATGAAAGATTCACTAGGAGTCTCCTATGTCAATGGATTTTACTCTTCATGATTTGGACCAAGAGGGGAATTCATATATTACTTGTGTTTAGTGATGATGGAAGGATATGGTCCTTCCACTATCCTTCAAGATTGAAGTGTCAACCCATTTACATCCAAAAAGATTCATCAAATATGATGGTTATCTTGTCATTTCAAAATTATAGATCAATTGAGGTAGCATATTATTTAGATTTGGTGCAAATCAAGTCAAAAATTGTTGAGCTTTGGTGGGTTGTGATAATAGTTATGGTTGATTACTAGGTGGTGGTAGAAAATTATTGAGCACCATACCATGGTTGTTGTCATTGTTCAAATTATGGTTGTTGATATTGATTAGGATATTGTTGGCCATAAGGGAGTTGTGGTTATGGTTGTTTCCACCCCCATTTAGGTATTAATTTGGTTTAGGATAATAGTTAAGAAGTGACAAGATAATAATGTGTCTTGCCTTTTACTATCTATGGCCATTAAAAAAAAATTAAAACTAGTGACATTTTTCCAATTATAAGGAACAACAGGTGTAAAATAATGATTTGTGAAATTTTCTATATAGATTCTATTTATATTTTTATGATTTTTTATAGATTATTTGTATCATATTTGGTTAATTTTTAATAGTGTTTATTATACTTTTACTATTTTTTATTGAATACCTAATTCTCCTTTAGTATAACTTGAGCTAAAAAAAAAACATTGTTTCTCAAACATAGAAGTTTAACATGATATCTAGTGATAATGTATCTTTCTAAAACAAAAAATTGATATCTAGAGAAATCGAGAACCTAGCGACCTAGATCAGCTTGGCGTGAACACCATTCGCATGAACATGGTGGTCAACAGGGAAAACCCCTATAACCTTCAAGCCTCCACGAGGACCTCCACCCCATTTCAGCAAGGTTAATGAGGTTTGAACTTAGGTGGGTGAACTACCACACACTTAGAGCAGGCAATTGTACCACTCGATCTAAACCTCGGGGGGAATCTTTATATAATTTTATTGAATGTTTTATTATTAATAATTTTTAAGAGATAATAGATATTATTTAGACATGTGAATTTTCCATAAATGATTCTATTATCTAAATTGAAATATTTTTTCATTAAATGTAAGGAAATCAATATAGAGTGTACAATTATTATTTTTTTGAGATTTTTTTGGTATTGTTTACTATTTCCTAATGTCCCAAATGGATATTATTTTTTATAACAAACTTGTGTTGATTAGAAAAAGAAAAACTATAATATTCAAATACAATATAAATATATATAGAGAAATATTTTAAAGAGGGTTATTTACCTATAAATTTCATTTTTTATAAACTCATTTGACCTAAAATAATGAGTTTTGAAATGACAAGTTTATTCAAGTTAAATGTGTCCATATGGATTGGAGGTACATGGGTGCCTCATAGGAGCCACATGATCTAACCCCATTCAATCAAAGGAGTTCAATTGAAAACACCCAAATAAAAGTGACTAGATAATTAGTGGTGTGGGCTGTTATATAGACATCAAGGATCTCGATCAAACCACTTTTCCACATGGTGGAAAGAAAAGGGTTAAATTGAAGGGGGTTTGATCAAGCATACCCTTCAATCAAACCTTATGTGTTTGTATGCAAAATTTTCTCTATATTTTTGTTTTTTGCCCAAGAGTGGGACATTTTATTATGCTTTGACTCTAAGAGGAGGTCGCATTTGATTATAATAATGATTTTTATATTAAAATTTTCATTTAGCATATTGATGTAGGCCAAGGTTTGATGATCAATTTAAGGACTATAAAACCAAAAAGACAACAACAAGAATATAATAAACAATTGAACAATATAGATAATTGGATGTAACATAAGATCATACATAGTTTAAATAAAATAATTTAATTCATTACATAGAGTGTAGATCTAAACAATTACCAACTTGATCTCTTTGAATTTGTAAACTTCCAAACTTAGCTCAATCGATAGATAACTCACAATGCAAGAAGGAATTTATATTTATACACATCCTAATCCAAAATTAAAACCCTTACTATCTCTACTAAAGAGGGATGACCTTCCAAATTGTCACCTTGTTACAATTCTAGCTTATTTGTTCAAATTTGATCAATACAAGGTTGGAATCTTTAGGAGACACCATGTTACAATGAAGTGATACATTTTTTTAGCATAAACGTTGTCATGTATTCTAACTTGTCTAGCTAGGCTAGTAGAAAATTTAGAATCTAAATATGTGCCACTAAGGTATATCTAATTATCCAATGGCCCCTAGATACATGGTCTAACAATGAGAATCCACTAAATAAAATATAAAAATTAAATTAAATTAAATTTGGGTGCGACCAATTATTCATTCATTGGATGCAACTTGAGGAATTCTTTAAATTTTAATTTTAAAAAGATCGAGAATACACATCTATGTTAAGTGAAGTCAATACAAGTTATAAGCTAATGACATGATATGATCATTAGCATGCATCTTAGAATATTCAATTGGGTGTAGGAAAAGGGGTGAACCCTCTATAAATTAAAACCTTTACAAATTTATAATATAAATTGTAATCTCTAACTCTAAATGTAAAAAAAAACTTGCCACAAAATGAAAATAAGAAAATAAAAATCAATATATGATTGATAGAATATTTTTGTTGACCAAGGATTCTCTTGCATCACATATTTTGAGATTATGGCCTTGGCGTCCATTGTCAATGTTAGGTCACATAGTAGCATTGATTCTCATTATCTTCTCTATCTTGTAGTAGTAGCTTTAGTTTCAATGTGGTCTTGATAGCTTCTTGAAGACTTGAATTTTTTATTTGGTTGATTAGAAAATCTCTAGAAAGATGTTTCTTATAACATGGGAGTCAAAATATAGCTAAGAATTTCTCAACTTCTTCATGTTTTCATCGTGCATATAGATTTTAGTATTCTATAGCCATATAATTTAATAGATTAGTCTTAGGTCTTCTATTAAGATATCTAGTTCTCTTCTAGTAATCCCTCTTATAAATGAAGTTGTGATTTTCTAATGTGCTTGAATTTGTTTTGATAAAAAATGAGAATCATTTGAAATCTCTTCAAAAGATGACTAAGACATTTTTTCCACACCCATTAAATTATGAGAATTCCTACACTAATCTTTAATACCCTAAAGAAATACTAATTTAATTAATTACATGTCTAGTATGTTTTTATTAGTGTTACAAACCAAAAATATATATTTTTGGAAATAATCTTCAACTATCTCTTCTTATGTCTATGTCTTGCAAAAAAATCCTCTAGTATCTCTTACCTAGCAATACTCCTACTAGTTCCTTAGGAATATCTCTTTCATTGTCAATAAGTGTAAATAATATTCCCACTAATCCTCGTAAACTATCACAATGTTCATTTTAACGGTGAAGGGAAACATCATTAGCTTATGTTAAATTCTCTAATAACCATAACTTTTTCATAATAGATCAAACTCGAATAAGAATATTTCTTAATGTATTTTTAAAGTGGAAGGAAACAACTTTAGCTTCTATTAAGTGCTATAATAATAATAATAGATTTTTCATAATGGATCAAAGTCAAGTAAGAATATTTTAGTATCTTTAGTAGCAAGCCCATATAAATTTAGTACTGGTAAGAAGAATATTTTTTTATAGGCATTTCATTTCTATTAGATTTATGGGAAATCACGGAGTGGTTGGATTATTAGGAGCAAGAGATTTATTTGTACCACCACAACTTTGATGCAACCTAGATCAGGGTATTTAATTAAAAAAAATCTAATATAATGGTCCAACCTTAAACCCATTCATATATATGTAGTATGGAAGTAACAAATAGAATGATAATAAAATTATCATCGTTTTATAATTTAGTACAACATTCTTAAGAAAATTGCATGGTGCTCTAAGGACTATAGGGAAGCTTTTATAGCAAGTACACTTGTGTGTTTTAAAATAATACCTTCTTTACAAATCAGACTCTACCAATTCTTCTTTTCACTATCCCCCAATCATTATTATACTTTGTTTTTCATAAATATTCTCTATTCATCTCCCACATATCCTTTTATGCATCATATATTCTATTCTTCTTTTGGTCTTAATGTTTATTTCTCTCTAAATAGATTTATCCATCCATATTCTCTTTGTAATAAACACGGCTAAGAAACCCAAGTGCTCTTCTTTGTATATATTATCACCAAACCATAGTACATCCACATGTGGCTTCAACACAAGTAGAAAAGTATCCACAAGATCTTGAATGGATAAAAAATGAATTGTCCCTATCATGTATTCTCTAGGAAAATAAGTGTGAAGGTTCAAAATCATTCTAAATGACCTATAAATAGCATGGGAAACCCATGATACTATATGAAATAGCCAAAAATTCCCATAAATATATAAAACTCTATTTATGAGGACTAGGTGAAACACCACAGGTGCAAGGGTAAGTGAAAGGTCATATCTAGGCATGATATGAGTTTTCCAAAAGAATAAGAATCTATCAATCAATTACCAAGGGTAAAATAAATCTGTAACAAATAAAGTAAAAAACATTGTTGAAGGTAATAATAGTCATTTATAACACCCATGACACCAAATGGGAAAAAGACAACAAAAGGTTCCTTTTAGATAGAAATCTAGAATTGAAAATTTTAAATTTAGACCATATCTTTTAGATTTTGATTTGACTTTGCATAGGCAACATTAACACATAATTCTTCCAATCAATAGTCTAACTTAAAACTTAAAATCAAAAGTATCCCTTAAGACATCATAGTCCTATTGCAACTATTTTCAAATCAATGAAAGACTCACATATTCGATTTGAATCATGATACATGGCTTTTGCTTCATGATATGTGATCTTGTAGGTTTACACACAAACCTTGTGTCACCTTTTCTTTATGATCCTATATACAACAAGGATTGTCATGTAGCAACTTAGTATGGATCTATTACAATATGATAATTATTTATAGCATTGGTACAAATGGTTTGAAACGCATAAGAACCTACATACTTATTGTAGCACCTACCAAGAAGGCAAGTTGATATAAACAACAAAAATGAAAAATACACAAAACTAAAAGGAAATTTTTGAAACATAATGTTTTTTCTAATACTATTGCTTGTGAACTCTGATGCTCCTACATCAATCCTAGTAAACCATACTAGTTGTCCATGGAGTTTAAATGTTAAGGGCTAAAGAGAGATGAAAACGTTGGAACAAAATTTTATCTTCTCATGATCTCTTCCCAATCCTCTTCAAAGGAATTAGATTTATTAGTGGTGTGGCTTGATTTTTAGTTAATTGCACAAATCTCTTAGTGGATTCAGCAAAATATTATAATTTTTATACTTTTTATATTCTAGAAGTTTCTTTCTCTTGTGTTCTACCTATGCCAAGACTAGAATGTGATTTTTTTGAAGGAAAATGCCCTTACTATCTATCTTATGAGGCATGCACTTAAATAAATTACTTTAAAATAACACAAACCTAAGTTAAACTTGGGCAATGGTAACTATTCATTAATGCACCTTAGAGTTTCAATCCTAATGTAACTTGACTGATCTATAGGTTTTAATGATAATTCCCTGGTAATGATGCCAAAAATATGGTATCATAAACTCACAATGATGTCATCAAAGTGTATATATTAGAGCTACATGATTTTCAAGTTAAGTATCTAAAATGAATGCAAACTAAATTAGTGAGTATGACCAAGTAAAAGAATTGTGAATGAGATGGAGAATATTGATTCATTGAAATCAAAAGCTAGTTAAAAAAGTAAAGTAATTTAATGGAAATAATAGAACTAATCCTACATTTTATAGGTACATTAATACTAAATATTAAACACATGATTTTTAATAATAAACTAAACACGCTTAACTATAAACATTATAATTGGTTTGAGTCACAAAAATATTAATTTTAAACTATAATGCAAAAATAAAAAATACATGCCCAATTTTTTTTTTAAAAGATAGCTTAATAATCTCATCAATAAGCATGTCTTTTTCCATTAAGAAAATTATGTTTATCCCCCCAAAACCACAACTACAAACTCCTTAGAATAACATGATTTTTATTAAAGATGAAATTGTTTTACAAAAATGTCATGTCATAATTAAATATTGTTGTAGAAAGAAACAAATAATTCAACTATAATATACCTTTGTTACTTCTATATGGCTTATGCCTTCTCTCAATCTATGTATTTGTCATTAAGCCTAATCACTTTATATATAAGGAGAAGAAATAGGTGGTTACAATAATATAGTGTGAATTTGATCCTTCGACAAGTGAATCCTATTGTGACCAGTAATAAAGATGCTTGTATCAAAATGCCAAATCGGTTGCATTATTCTTGCCACATTAATACTTGGAGGGGTTATCATATGAGGATTAGTTACTATCAATGAAGACGATCAATTTTTGTTCACTTATTCTAGATCCTCATAATAGAATGAGTTACAATCAATATGTAACGCCCTGTTATGGAACCCAGAGAACAACACATAATAAAACTAAATAACCAAACATTTAAAAAAAAAAAAACCATTCAATCACAACATGTAACAAAGTAACATATACACGAACATTCTCATGGTTCCACAACAACACTACTAAAATAAACACTAGAAGAATAACACACTATAAAACCATATACATGAAACATAAGAGTATGTCATATCACCGATTACATAACCATAAAGAGGTTTAATTACAAGTTCAAGATACAACAAGTGAGATTGTGACAAATCTCGATACATAAAAATAATAATACAATAAAGTATCATATAATCATCATGTATAGTTACAATATGGATGACGATCAAGTACAACTGTCTATCTCATTCACGAGCACGCTCAGTGTCCAACTCCATGAACAAAGTGAAACCAGGAAGTGTCAAGAACAATCTCATCTCAAACTGCATAACCTGCAAGGGGACCCAATGGAGGATAGAGCGCGTTCCTCCCAACCATTTGGTACTCAAAATTCCACTCCCCATGCTAGGAGATAGTATAAGGTCCATAATTCAATCAAACATACGAGAAGATAGAACATAACATCACATGGTTGACAATCACATAACGACATAACAATATCAAAACCATATGATAGCAAGCAAACTCCCAGAGGCAACCACAAGGAAAACGGTAACCCTACATAAGATACCACATGAAATGTATAAGGATAAGAGTGTCATCACACACTTGTTTTAGGTTACCCTGGTGAATATTCCTAGATTATCGGCCCTCGTCCTAAGTTACCCTGGCAATCTCTATTGATTCTCAACCCCTAAACGAACTCATGTGAAATTGAAACACTTTTCGAGAAGACAAATTGAACGACCATTCCATTCCAGGACATCTCAAACCTATCCTTAATCTAAGCAAGCATTAAGGTACAAGGCAAGGCAAAACAATTATCTGAGTTATTAAACGAATATTACCCAACCCCTAGTACTTTAAGTTTAAGGTTTTTACTAGATTAACTACTTCCAATAGGTTACCCTAGTAACCTCTAAAGGTTCTGACCCCTAACGAAAGCCACTCTTCTTATACACGAAAACATAATTACTAACAAACACAAGATAGCCTTCATGCACAAAAGCAAAACATGAATATACACATCTCCAATATGACGTAGATCCCATAACGTTCAAATACCATCATATGATAACATACATATGGTGCATGGCTAAAACCCACTCAAATCATTGAAACAGATTATCAAGGTACATGAACTTAACGCTTAATAATACAAATTACACAACCTAGCCTCCAGAAGCTACAAAAATACAACCCAATGGTACAATCTTAAATTCGATGACAAGCATGTGCATGGTTTTCTAGCATAATTATCTTTCAATACATCATGAATTGAAGTTCAAAAATAATAAAACTTGACAAAATAATATGTCTAATTTACTGTTTTCTAACATAATTGTCGTTCAATTCATTGTGAACTTATTTTCCATAGAGGTAATACAAACGACATAATAAAATATCAAATTAAACAGTTTTTCCAACTTAACAAGATAATCTAATAAACAACCTTTATTAAAAATGACTTACATTATATTAAATCCAAATAATCAAAACCAATATATATATATATATCAATATACCTTATATCAATATTCGGTTAATTTCTAATTTCAAAATGTTGAATTTAAGCAAATTCTTTCAAAACAACATATAAAGCTTATTTGTCAATCACCAAATGAACCATTGAAAACTCAGTCGAAATACACAATATACATGATATGTCAAACCTAGTAAAATGGTAGTTTCCTTAATTACTGACTTTGATTGCATGGCATTAAGCACGCATACACATGCATTTCAAAATGTTACTAATCCCAATTCATGCATATAGTGTAATACCCCTTCGTTTTGAGCTTTTGTTCGAACAATGTTGTTTCCCTTTTATGCTTTAGTATTGTGTTGTACTTTGACTATGCACTTGGTTACAGTTGATCATTATTTTATCGTGATGTACCTTGATGTGATGATACTATATTTTGATGCGATTATTATGGCATGTTTGGAATTAGCATAAGTGGATATTTAAATTTATGATGTTTCATGCTTTGATTATGTTGTTATGTTAGATACGTCAGTTAGTACTACTGTATTGGTGAAGAGGACGGTATGAGCGACACTTTTATGAGTTCAAATAGTATGCAAGGATTGGTGATGATGAGAGCATGTTAGTGCACCATTTTGTCAGGGGTTTAAATGCTCGTCTCAACGGTGGTGTGAGGGTTTTCGAACCCAAGACCATGGATATGGCAATAGAGAAAGCACGCCTTATTGAGGAGAATCTGAGTATGGCACTTGGAGGTCACATAGGAGTGCAGGTTGGTAGTAGTTCAGCAGTAGGATCTAGTGCTAGAGGAGGGTAGCCTCAGGGAGGTGTACCTTCTTGATCTCAGCAGGGACCATCTTAGAGTGGTCAGCAGCAGGAGGGTGCGCTTGGGAAGTGTAAGGACTCTCAGTCGTGTCAGGATGATGGTGGTTCTTCACCTAGGAGGAACAGGAACTGGTGGCGCAATAAGCGCAATCGGTAGGAGCAACCAGCCTAAAGTTCACAGTTTGTGACTGGTTGGGGTAGTATGCAGTAGTCTACTACACCTATAGGAGATAGAGGGTTTGGTCGTAATGCGGGGTGTTACTCTTGTGGCCAACAGGGGCATCTTGCTAGGAACTATCTGCATTGAAATACTTCTGGTTTTGTTCAGGGCCTAGCAGTTTCAGAGCCGACAGTAGGGGATGCTGGTAGATCTCATCGAGCTTATGTTGTGGTTGATAATCGTCAGCCTGGGTATCAAGGAGCTATCGTTGAGACTTTTGGGGTTGGTTGTCCAGTGCAAGATGCTCGACCTCAAGGGTCAAGGTTTTGATTTGGTGCATTACGATGAGGGAGCTTTATCCCTATTTGTTCGCAGGCTTCCAAGAGTAAGCCTGACCCTAGGGGGGGAGGATGTAATACCCCTCCGTTTTGAGCTTTTGTTCGAACAATGTTGTTTCCCTTTTATGATTTAGTATTGTGTTGTACTTTGACTATGCACTTGGTTACAGTTGATCACTGTTTTATCGTGATGTACCTTGATGTGATGATACTATATTTTGATGTGATTATTATGGCATGTTTGGAATTAGCATAAGTGGATATTTAAATCTATGACGTTTCATGCTTTGATTATGTTGCTATGTTAGATATGTCAATTAGTACTACTGTATTGGTGAAGAGGACGGTATCGCATCACTCGCTTGCGAGTGCCCTGTGATTTCGTGATTTCCTCTTCACGGTGTGCCTTGTTTATGACATATTATTGCATGTGGATATATTCTTTGTTCGCAGGTTGACAGGTACAGGACATCGACTCCACCTGGTTTCATAGGTTCGAGCATGTCCAAGGCCCAACGACATTCGATTGGGAGATAGCAGCTAGGATTTTCATGCCAAGTCGTCACCCTAGTCTTAGTGTGTCATCGGTCCTAGTGTGGTCCAGTTGTTTTATATTATTTAATCTACCTTGTTTCAGTTTATTTTGAAAGTTAGAAAAATGTTAAAGTTTATGCTTTGTAGTTAAGTTGTTGAGTAAATTAATCTGGGTATATGTTTGTAATGTGATTTAATTTATTAATTAAATTTATTAATTAAATTTAATTTAATTAATAAATAATTTAATCTTGTAATAGATTTATTTTATTAATTAATTAAGTTAGTTATGTTGAAATGAATTAAATCATGCATTTTTGAGTTGGAAATGAAAATAAAAGGAAATATATTAAAATTTCAATTTAGCAATTTTGAAATTCAAAAAAATTTGAAAAGAAAGACTTTTGCATTTTTTTTTTCTGTTTTAGAGAATTGATGAGGGTGGTTGTAGGATTTTTTGAGAAAATTTTCATTATCATTGAATTTTCTTCACAAGTTTGGATTATGGAGTTTTTGGAGAAAAAATTGAAAAAGAAGAGGAAGGAATTGTTCAACTTTGTGGGTTTTTGGATTAAAGCTTGGAGAATCTGAGGAACTGAAGAGGGAATCAAGGCATCAATAGGGTCTTCACTCAACTTCAAATAAAACAGGTTCATGTTCTTTAAATGAAATTCTGTTTATAATTTATTATTTCAAATTATGTTTGATCTTCAATTTTGGTTTTTTCAATTTGATGGAAACTTCATTTGGATGAATGAAAAATGTGAAAATATATATATATATATATGCTTGTGTTATTTTTTTAGATTTCTCCCTTATAAAGTTATGTTGGCAAATTTTTTTTTAAAAAAAACCCTTAAAAAAAAAGGGCAATCGAAATATTATAATAATAATAAAAAAAAAAGTAAAAGAAAATTTTAATGGGGGTTGGGGGCTCACCCCACCGCCGCCCCCATGGGAAGTGGCGTGGAGGAGCCACACCCAGCAACCCCCGCGGTCGCATGGACTGCGCAGCCGCAACCAGCAACAATGGTGGTCGGCTATGCAGTGCATAGCCGCGCCACCATTGGTGGTGGCCAACTCCGCCAGTAACCGCTTCGCCCGACACCTCCGCCTTTTGCCCATAGCGGCACCTCGGCCACGCCCAGCAACCGCCACACCTAGCGCCACTTGCAACCTGCGCCGCCCGCAGCGGCTACCTCCATCGGCGCCGCCCACTGCGGCCGCCCCTATGGAAAACCGTTGCCGCCTAGGAAAATCCACGACTGGCTTCCTTTCTCCCGCCCCATCCTTATGCACGTGCCCTGAGGCCGCGCGATTCAACCCTAAGGGTTGGCACGTGGATCGAGGCACATGCCATGGGCCTTTTAAAATAAAATAAAATAATATATTATTAAAATATATAAATAAAATATTATATTATTTATATATTTTAATATTATATTTTTGTTTTATAAGGTTAAAATATTTTTTTATATAGTTTTGGTTCTTCTAATATTATGATTTTATAATATTAAAAGGGTATTTAAATAATAGTAATAATATTAATGTTTTAATATTAATATATTAAAATGAGAAGTTTTAATATATATATATATATATATATGTTAGTGGGGATGTAAATTTAACATGCATAAGAATTGTTGATTTAAATGGCATGATTTAGAGGTGATTAATGAGTTTAAATTACAGTGCTCTTAGTCAAATTATGGATTTTAGTTTAAAATAATGGATTTAATGGAAAAGTAGATTTGATTTTGGTTGATTAAGTTAAGTTAACTGTTTTAGAAATGAATATGGTGAAAAGAAGAAACAAATATTTATTTTTAAACAATGTTTCTAAATGGTTGAAAATAAATGTCTAATTTATATTTATTTTAAAACAATTGGTGAAATTAAATATTTGATTTAAATTTATGCTTATGTCTGGAAGAGACATTATTAAATTAGTTAAATTTTATTAAAAGAATTGGATTTAGGAAATCCAAAGCAGGTTTAATTCGTGATTAATTACTTGTTTGAATATGAGTCTCTTGTTATCGCCTTGGGGAAATTTGTTCAGTCGAGGTTAACAAGTCTTCCAGATGAGGTATTTTAAATATGTGGGTTGTCATGTCATGTTGTCAACCTATTGTGAATTCCTTGGGTAGTGCATGGTGTCTCGTCAGTATTTACCTGGTTTCCATGAACGGGGATGTTTTGTGCCTCCTTGGTTTAGGAGTGGACTATGTGAGTTATGTCTCCTTATAAGGAGTGAGTTTGATATTTTGTTACCTCCAGTGTTGGAGAGGGTTTGAACTTATGTCACCTCCTGAGAAAGGAGTGGTCGTGTTATCTTGTTTGTTGCACTTTGTTACCCTTGGTGATTGGATGGTGTGTGTTGTCAAGTAGAAGAGTGGCTTCCGTTTGGGGCCAGAGCCCAGAAGAGGTAAGATTGGGTAACCTTCGAAAGTAGTTAATCAAGTGATAATTAAATCAATGTACTTAGAGGTTAGGTGTTACTACACACTAATCAAGATAAGTTCTAGCCTCACTCATATTCGTAAGTGCTTGTTTAGACTTGGGGTGAGTGAGAAGGCTTGGAATGGCAAGGTTATCTATCTGGTCTTTATGACAGGTATTTGATCCTGCATTAGTAAGTATGAGGTCTGAGGATCGGTAGAGGTCACCAGGATAACCCATTATGGGGACCGGAGCCTAGGAAGATCCGCAGTGGGTAACTCATGACGAGTTGTGCGATGACACTCTGTCTAGGACAATAGTTGGTACTTGTTTATTGTTGGTGTGGTTTTTGTAACATACCTGATGTGACCATGGTTGGTGTTTGATTCTGTGGTATGGTTCTCGTAACATACCTGATCTGTTTTATATCTGGAAGCAATGTAACCATGTTGAGTTATACTTGTGATGTACATATTTTGTACTTGTGTTATACTTGTGAGGTACATGTGATTGGTTGTTTCAATTTGGTTCAATTTGTGTTAGCCTGTGTCTAGAGGTAGATGGTCTTGGCTAGGATTCCTTGTTACTATCTCCTAGCACGGGGGGTAGGCCTTTGGGTTCCACTTGGTTGGGTGGCGTGCACCTAAATCCGTTGGGTTCTTTCTTCATGTTCATGTGGATGAGACTTCCAGTTGGAGAGCTCGTTGGATTCAATATCAATTCTTGCTTAATTTCATTTCAGTTGATCTTGTATTATTTTACCCCTCAGTTGTTATCGAGGTGGAAGTTGTGATTGTAATTATGTTTATTGGACTTGCCTCATTCGGGGAATGAGTGTTGTAACCTTATTGTTTAATTATGGTTAAATGGAATTGAAAGTTATCTCTTATGCTTTGATGTAATTCATGTTATTGGAATGTATGTGTTTAAATTTTTGTAAATGATTGTCATGATTTAAGTTCATGTTTTTTGTTGAGGTTCTTTATAACCTCTGTCTCGAAACCTTAGAGGTTGTTGGCAATGGGTAGTGAACTTGCTTATTATTTGTTCTTAAACAAAACAAAAAATAGCTTGTTTAAGTAGTTATTGCAACTTCCTCTAGGGTTGTGTGGTGGGGCATTACATATAGAAACATAGATAATGGAGGAACAAGCCATTTAATCTAAAGTTAGAACAACCACCTAAACTCAATGCACCGATCCACAAATATTCAAATAACAATTTTCTCTCCATGTGAAAATGGAACTGGTCACTAGTATACGAAGTTCAAGGAATGGTAATAACTCAAAGCTTAGGCAAGAGATTAAGTGAAATCCATATATTTAACCGCGCAAAGGAAAAAAGAATTCAAAGAATGAAGAAATAACCAGAAATCAACTATGTGGCCAAGATATGGAAGGTAACATTAGGTTACATAGCACGAGTAACACAAAAAGAAGATCACGACGTCGCATCTTAGATCTTGTAAAGAATTATGCGTGGAAAGTGAAATGAAATACAACATAGATATAAACTATTCATCTGTAACCTTACATGTAAAAGTCCCAAGAAACCGGCTGCTACAGAGATTCATTCGATCAATCAAAGACACAATGAAGAAGAATGATAATACAAGAACAACGAAAGTTATAGAACCTCAAGCTTGTATATACAATAGACAGGGGACATAAAACGAGCAACAACAGCCTCACAAAATGGTGCATGAAACACTAAAAATGGATTTATTGTAAGAGATCTAGTCGCACAAGCCTGGAAGAAATAAGGCAAAGAAAAGAAAATTCGACCAAGATAGAGACCAAATGCAAACTAGAACAAAGGTTGGCTACCTGTAGCAAATACTCAAACTACAAAATCAACAGACCTAGGCTCGAATTAAATGGTTTCCAAAGAGATATCAATAATCTACCAAAGAGGCTTAAACCCGACAACAGTATGGTGAACGATGCACAAATCAATAAAAAGATTTCCAAAAGGTTCAGGAAAATTAACCAAACGGTTCAAATGATTAAATCCTGCAGGAAATCTACCATAATGGGGAATTTAAACAATCCACAAGCCGATAATATAGATTTTAGCAATATTTTAATGATCTAGGAATACAAGGCCAAGTTTTTGTGAATCTATGTTTCACTAAAATTATCTCTTCAATTAAATCAAATCTTATCAATTAACGTTTTAGTTTTCTATTGTTTATGTAGGTTACTCAACATACAAGCTCAACATAAAGAAAACCAATACTATAAACATTATTTTAAAGTTTAAAATTTAAGAACAAAACTAAATTACAGAAGAAAACCCGGTGCACTTCCTCGAATTTCAACGAAGGGTGAAGCCAAGCACAGGATATCAAACAAATTATCTTTCCCAACACGAGCAAAGCCTTTGAATTCATAATCTTCAATATTTTTCCAACCAAAACACACAGAGAAACGAAAATCCTTTTTTTTCCCCAAAAATTACTATGAATCAAACTTTTCAGAACATCCCAATTGTCGTGCACCAAAATTGCATAACCTTTCCTTTAATTAATTTTCAATTAAATTGCAATCAAAAAGCTTAACTAGTAGTTTGCATGCCATCATAATTGAATGGACAATTAAAACTAATTAATTGTACAAGTTAATAATCTTCTGACAATAAGTTCAAGTTTTCAAATATTTTGCATAATCTATTGAAAAAAAATTCTTAAAAATATATATTTTAATAGCATTCAAGTTGCACAATCAATAAATAATTTCATTTAATTAATATTCTATTTAATAATTTTAATTTAATCAAATCTTTTAAACATTAAATCAAATTTTACTTATAAAGTAATCAAACATAATTTTTTAATTTAACATTACAATTGAATTACAAAATAAATCAAATACTTATAAATCAAATCATTTATCTAATTAAAACAATTCAATTTCCACATGACGAAACTACAAATGACATGATGGAATGAACGATGTACAACAAAATAGGCAAAAAACTGGTACTCGTTCTATCAAGAATGATGGCTTAAGATAGAGGACCTAACACTATCTCCAAACAACATATTTTCCATTGGGTCTTGTCACGCTCAGACCTGACAAGGCAAGTGGAGTCGATGCATGTACCTGCAAACTGCATAAAATGACATTGCCAAACATATCAACATATATCAACAATCACAGCGTGAAGGAGAGTCGTAGCATAGTAGGGTACTCACAAGTGAGTAATGCTACACTGTCTCCTTCACCAAGACTAACATGCATCATCATATCATAAACATCAATTACATCATGATAACCTCATTAAAACTCAGAAAATACATAAACCATAACATACACGTGTCTATCATAATGTCATCACACAAACATAACCAAATGATCACAATGTCTAATGTATGATCAACAGAGTATAACAACTAACACATTTGTCGCAACTGAAATAATGTAATATATTATCCAAAACATCTAAACGACTAGAAACCAAACATAAGGAAACTAAAACAAATAGTAGCAACTGGAGGGACATTACATCCTCCCCCCCTAGGATGAGGCTTACTCCCGGAAGCCTAAAAACAAATAAGGATAAAGCTCCCTCATGTGTGTCGTATTCTCCCAAGTAGTTGATGCCTCATCACTAGGATCCCACTGGACCCTCACCTGATCAATGTCTCGACCCCTGAGGGTGAGCCTCCTACGTTGAAGAATGCCCATGGGCTCCAAAGCTAGCTACCCATCCTCTACCTGTAATGCATTCTAATTGAGCACATGTGAAATATCAGGATGATAAGGCCTAAGAACAAATACATGGAATACATCATGAAGTATGAAAAACTGGGCAGTAAAGCAAGACAGTATGCTATAGGACCAATCCTCTCCAGAATCTTAAACGGTCCAATGAAACGAGGTGTGAGCTTAGAGCCTTTTACATAATGGATCGGACTCTTCCATGGATGCACCTGAAGAAATACCCTATCGCCAACTAAAAACTAACTATCCACTCTATGAGCATCATCATACTTCTTATGCATGTCATGTGCCGCCACCAAGTGCTCTCTGATATGATTAACCTGTTGCTCCATATCTTGAAGCATCTCAGGTCCAAGAAGAACTATATCCTCAATTCGATCCCAAATCAACGAAGTCTGACAATGATGTCCATACAATGCCTGAAAAGGAGGCATACCTATGGAACTATGATACCCATTCTTATAGGTGAACTCCACCAAGTAGAGATAATCTTCCCAACGCGTCTACTGATCCATAACATACATCCTAAGCATATCCTCAAGAATCTAATTGACCCCCTCGGTCTGTCCGTCGGTCTCTAGGTGATAATTTCAACTGAAGTTCAGCTGAGTACCTAGGGCATGTTGCAAAGATGTCCATAATGATTATGTAAACACGGGATCTCTATCTAAAATGATTCTGCATGGGATTCCATGCAACTGAACAATATCCTCCATGAAGATCTTTGCCATGGATGAGGCATTATAGGATGAACGAACCAAAGAGAAATGTGCTACCTTAGTCAACCTTTCAACAATAACCATGATAGCATTGTGTCAACGAGATGACATAGCCAACCCAACAATGAAGTCTACCAATATGATATCCCACTTCCATTCAGGAACAAGATGTGGTTGCAACAGTCCTGTGGGATGTTGGTGCTCAGCCTTAACTCTCTGGCACTCAAGACATCTCAAAAAAAAGTTAGCAATGTCACGCTTCATCCTAGGCCAAAAGTACAACTGTCGAAGATCTGCATGCATCTTCTTAACACCAAGATGAGTTGAATAAGGTGCTCAATGTGCCTCTAACATAATCAAAGTGTGAATATCGTCCACAAGTGGCACATAAATATGAACCAGATGTCGTAACAAACCATCTGACTCGAGCGTATATCTTGTGAATCTACCCTCCAAAGGTCTATTTGATCCCAACTCCATCTTCACCTCCTAATACAATCTATTTGTAGGAAGTGATTCTAAAATTTGACTCCTCAAATCAACTCCAAGAGTCATGGCAGAAAGCTCATGCCTTTGCCAACTAAGAGCGTCAAACACAATGTTCTCCTTCCCTTGGATAAATTTCACCTCAAAGTCATACTCGCATAGGAACTCCATCCACCGTCTCTGCCTAGCATTCAAATTAGGCTACGTGAAAATGTAATGTAGACTACGGTGATCACTGTGAAGTTCAAAACGATGACCCAACAAGAAATGCCTTTACCAAACCCGAGCATGAACAACTACAGCTAGCTCCAAATCATGAGTAGGATAGTTCAGTTCATGATCCTTGAGTTTGTGAGACTCATAAGTGATCACACGACCTTCCTACATCAGTACGACTCCTATTCCCTCCAAAGACGCATCAGTGCAAACACTAAAGTCCTTAGGAGGATCAAGAATGGCTAGGATAGGCGCACTCGTCAACTTTTCCTTGAGTGCCTGAAATGTTGACTGACACATATCTGACCAAATGAATTTCTTCCCTTTCCTCTGAAGAGAAGTAATAAGATGAGCAATCCTAGAAAACCCCTAAACAAACCGTCTATAATACCCGAAAAGACCCATAAAACTAGAAACCTCTAGTACATTGGTAGGCACGGGCTAATCAATGACAGGTTAGATCTTCGAAGGATCTAATGCAATACCCTCTCCAGAGATAACATGACTAAGGTATTTCACCTCAATCTGGAAGAACTCACACTTCAACAAATTTGCAAACAGTTGATTCTCTCTCAAGCACTGCAATACCTATCTCATGTGCTCTTTGTGCTCCATATCTCTCAAATAGATCAAAATATTGTCGAGAAACATGAGAAAAAAATGATAAAGGTATGTGCGAAAGACACCATTCATCAAACTCATGAAAGCGGATGGTGCATTTGTTAACCCGAATGGTACCACTGTGAACTCATAGTGCCCGTAACGAGTTTGAAATGTCGTTTTATGAATATCCACTTCAGAAATACGCAACTAATGGTAACTCGATTTCATATCAATCTTAGAAAATGCATTAGCTCCCTTGATCTAATCAAAGAGATCATCAATTCTAGGAAAATGATATTGATTCTTAACCATCACTTTGTTCAATTGACGATAATTGATGCACAACCTAAGAGATCACTCCTTCTTCATGAATATTATAGGTGCTCCCTAAGGAGAAACACTCAAAAAAATAAAACCTTTAGCCAAAAGTTCCTCCAACTATAGATGAAGCTCTTCCAGTTCCTGTGTGGGAATTCTATATGGATCCCGAGATATAGGCTATGCTCTAGGAACTAGATCGATTCTGATATCTATGTCACGTTTCAGTGGCATACCTAGAATATCACTAGGAAATACATCTGTGAATTCCCCAAGAATAGGGTAATCATCAAGAGATACCTCTCGACTCTCCCTACCTCTGAGTCGTTAACTGATGTTGCAAACAGTTGACAAACCTGACGCATGCATCTCCTCAATTTCATAGCAAATATAATCCACAAGGAAATGGGTCTCTACACATCGACTATCACAACTTCTACACCAAAATAATCTAAGCAACTTACTATCTTTCATCGACAATCAATCAGTGCTCTATGGGATTCCAACCAGTCCATACCTAACACAATGTCATACAAACCAAGAGGTCTAACCCGAAGATCTACTAAGGTAGATAGTGATCCAATCCTAAGTCCACAATTGTGAACAAGGGATTCTACTGCTACCTTTACCCTAGAAGCCAATTCTACCTACCACTTAACGCCTTTCTTTACTGTCATGAGTCCACATTGCTCAAAAATAAATGGAGAAATAAATGAATCAAAAGCTCTGGAATCAAAAAGGATAGAAACATTAATACCCTATAACTGACTTGAAGACTCAACCACAGTATTCTGATGATCTGCTTGACGGTTATCCACTGTAGCAAAAACTATGTGAGAATGACCTACATCTCCAACTATCAGCTTTGAAGTTGCAGGTTGCTGACCGAACCCTAATGTACCTCTCATAGGACACTGCCTCCCGATGTGACCCTACTGAGCGCATGAAAAAAAACTAGTGCCTCTGCCAAAACCTCTACCACCTGAAGGTGCATACGATTGTTGGAAACTGCCTCTGCTAACTGTAGACTGTGCACTTTGTGCTGGCTGATCTTGACAATTGCACTTATTATGCCACCAGTTACAGTTCTTCCCAGACTGTGAACTGTTACCTAACTAAAATTGAGAACTCTTATTCTTCAGTGGGTAACATTGTTGCTACTGCTGACCACCCTTAGCAAGTGCCTGTTGGTTCCAAGAGGAACCTCCTATTTGATTTGGACCACCACACGGGCCAAAACCTACAATAGGTGCACTACCTATCTGAACACCTGTATGTCCACCCAAAGCCATAGACAGATTCTCCTCCATAATTCATGCCTTCTCCACGGCTACCTCCATCGTCTTCAGCTTGAAGACTCAGAATCCTCCACTAATACAGGCGTTCAAGCCCCTAATGAAGTGTTGTACCAACATAGCCTCATCTTCCACAATCCCAACATATTGTTTGAGCTCGTAGAACCTACACTCAAACTACTCAACTAACATAGCCATCTGACACAAATCATGGAACTCGTCTGCACGATGTTGTCTCTAATGCTCTGATAGGAAACGCACTCTGAAACACTCCAAGAACATATCTCATGATACTAAACCAATATCCAAGTGGATCTTCTGCTCCTCCAATCACCACCATTTAGAGACAAAGCCTCTAAGATGCATAATGGTGCATCTAGCTCTGGTGTTGCTACAATATGGATGCATAGAAAAACACCGTCCCAAGTCTAGCAGCCAAGTTTTTGCTTCTAGACTGCCCCCACTACCGTAAAATATGGGAGGGCGTGCCCTCAATAAATATCTCATATTCCCTACATCAATGGCATCCTTCTCCATAGTCTCAACAACTCTCCTAGGTGATTTGTCTCATTCTCTATCCACTTCCTATTTAGCCTCTCGTCTAGGACCAAGGTGAACAAGAACCTGCTCAAGCAAGGGACGCAACAAAGATCCCTCTGACTCCAGCTGAATTGGATTTTGTTTCTCATCCACCTAATTAACCTAAGGATCTAACTGCTCTACATTCTCACTTTCATGTGAACTCTGTGGATTACCCTGGCAATTAGCCGCATGACCACCACCTCGGCCTCGACCATGACCCCTACCATGACGTCTAGGCATGGTCCTACACCAAACCAAAGATGAGTCTTATTTTCAAGACGCATAAGACAAGAAGAAAACACACAATACGAATTCTAACATCTAGGACAACCTAATGGGCTCACAAGAACCAGAGTACCCAGTTTTAGAACCTTGTGCTCTGATACCAAGTTGTAACACTCCGTCATGGAACACAAAGAACACCACATAACACAACTAAATAACCGAACAATTTAAAAAAAAAAAACCATTCAATTACAACATGTAACAAAGTAACATATACATGAATTTTCTCATTGTTCCACAACAACGCTACTAAAATAAACACTAGAAGAATAACACATCATAAAACCATATACATGAAACATAAGAGTATGTCATATCACCGATTACATAACCATAAAGAGGTTTAATTACAAGTTCAAGATACAACAAGCGAGATTGTGACAAATATTGATACATCAAAATCATAATATAATAAAGTCTCGTATAATCATCATGTATAGTTACAATATGGATGATGATCAAGTACAACTATCTATCTCCTTCACGAGCATGCTCAGCGTCCAACTCCATGAACAAAGTGAAACCAAGAACCTATCAAGAACAATCTTGTCTCAAACTGCATAACCTACAAGGGGACCCAATGGAGGATAGATCGCGTTCCTCCCAACCATTTGGTACTCAAAAGTCCACCCCCCATGCTAGGAGATATTATTAGGTCCACAAGTCAATCAAACATACAAGAAGATAGAACATAACATCACATGGTTGACAATCATATAACAACATAACAATATCAAAACCATATGATAACAAACAAACTCCCAGAGGCAACCACAAGGCAAATGGTAACTCTACATAAGATACCACATGAAATGTATAAGGATAAGAGTGTCATCACATAGTTGTTTTAGGTTACCCTAGTGAATCTTCCTAGATTACCGACCCTCATCCTGAGTTACCCTGGCAATCTCTACCGATTCCCGAACCCTAAACGAACTCATGTGGAATCGAAACACTTTTCAAGAAGACAAAGTGAATGACTATGCCATTCTAGACCATCTCAACCTATCTTTAATCTAAACAAGCATTAAGGTACAAGGCGAGGCAAAAAAATTATCTGAGTTATTAAATGAATACTACCCAACCCCTAGTACTTTAAGTTTAAGGTTTTCACTGGATTAACTACTTCTGATAGGTTACCCTGGTAACCTCTTAGGTTTTTTGACCCTAACGAAAGCCACTTTTCCTATACACCAAAATATACTTACTAATAAACACAGGATAGCCTTCATGCACAAAAGAAAAACATGAATATACACATCTCCAATATGACGTGGATCCCATAACATTCAAATACCATCATATGATAACATACGTATGGTTCATGGCTAAAACCCAATCAAATCATTGAAACAAATTATCAAGGTACATGAACTTAACACTTAATAATACAAATTACACAACCTAGCCTCTAGAAGCTACAAAAATACAACAACCCAATAGTACAATCTTAAATTCGATGACAAGCATATGCATGGTTTTCTAGCATAATTATCTTTAAATACATCATGAATTGAAGTTCAAAAATAATAACACTTGACAAAATAATATGTCTAATTTATTTTTTTCTAGCATAATTGTCATTCAATTCTTTGTGAACTTATTTTCCATAGAGGTAATACAAACGACATAATAAAAAGTCAAATTAAATGGTTTTTCCAACTTAACAAGATAATCTAATAAACAACCTTTATTAAAAAATGACTTACATTATATTAAAGCCAAATAATCAAAACGAATATATATATATATATATATTTTGGTATACCTTATATCAATATTTGGTTAATTTCTAATTGTAGAATGTTGAATTTAAGCAAATTCTTTGAAAACAAGATATAAAGCTTATTTTTCAGTCACCGAATGAACCATTGAAAACTCAGTCGAAATACATAATAGACATGATATGTTGAACCTACTAAAATGGTAGTTGCCTTAATTATTGACTTTGATTGCATGGCATTAAGCATGCATACACATGCATTTAAAAATGTTACTAATCCCAATTCATGCATACAAAGACGCAAATAATAGAGGAACATGAGTCTAATCTAAAGTTAGAACAGCCACCTAAACTCGACGCACTGATCCACAAATATTCAAATAACAATTTTCTCTCCATGTAAAAATGGAATTGGCGACTAGCATACAATGTTTGAGGAATGTTAATACCTCAAAGCTCAAGTGAGAGATTAAGTGAAAGCTAGATATTTAACCGTGCACAGGACAAAAGAACTTAAAGAATGAAGAAATAACCAGAAATCATCTGCATGGCCAGGATATGGAAGGTAACATTAGGTTACGTAGCACAAGTAACACAGAAAGAAGATCATGACGTCGCATCTCAAATCTTGTAAAGCATTATGTGTGGAAAGGTGAAATGAAATACAACATAGATATAGACTATTCATATGCAACCTTACATGCAAAAGTTCCAAGAAACCGGTTGCTTCAGAGATTCATTCGATCAATCAAAGACACGATGAAGAAGAATGACAATACAAGGACAAGGACAATTACAAAACCTCAAACTTGTATATACAATAGAAAGGGGACATAAAACGAGCAAAAATGGCCTCACAAAATGGTGCATGCAACACTAAAAATGGATTTATTGTAAGAGATCTAGTTGCACAAGCTTGGAATAAATAAGGAAAATAAAAGAAAATTCAGCTAAGATAGAGACCGAATGTAAACCAGAACAAAGGTTGGCTGCCTATAGCAAATACCCAAACTACAAAATCAACAGACCTAGGCTCGAATTAAACGACTTTCAAAGAGATATTGATAATCTAACAAAGAGGCTTAAACCCGACAACAGTATGGTGAACGATGCATAAATCAATAAAAAGATTGTCAAAAGGTTTAGGCAAATTAACCAAACAGTTCAAATGATTAAATCATGCGGGAAATCTACCATAATGGAGAATTTAAACAATCCACAAGCCGATAATATAGATTTTAGCAATATTTTGAAGATCTAGGAATACAAGGCCAAGTTTTCATGAATCTATGTTTCACTAAAATTATCTCTTCAATTAAATCAGATCTTATCAATTAACATTTTTGTTTTCTATTTTTTATGCAGGTTACTCAACATACAAGCTCAACATAAAGAAAATCAATATTATAAACATCATTTTAAAGTTTAAAATTCAAGAACAAAAGAAAATTACAAAAGAAAACCTGGTGCACTTCCTCAAATTCTGACGAAGGGTGAAGCCAAGCATAGGATATTAGATACTGTATCTTTCCCAACATGAGCAAAGCCTCTGAATTCACAATCTTCAATATTTTTCCAACCAAAACACACACAGAAATAGAGATCCTGTTTTTTCCCAAAAATTGTCGTGAATCAAACTTTTCAGAAAAACCCAATTGTCATGCACCAAAATTGCATAACCTTTCCTTTAATTAATTTTCAATTAAGTTGCAATCACAAAGCTTAACTGGCAATCTGCATGCCATCATAATTGAACGGACAATTAAAACTAGAATTAATTGTACAAGTTAACAATCTTCTAACAATAAGTTCAAGTTTTCAGATATTTTACATAATCTATTGAAAACAACTCTTTTAAAAATATCTATTTTAATAGCATTAAGTTGCACAATCAATAAACAATTTCATTTAGTTAATATTCTATTTAATAATTTTAATTTAATCAAATCTTTTAAACATTAAATCAAATTTTACTTATAAAATAATCTAACAAAATTATTTTAATCTAACATTACAATTAAATTGCAAAATAAATCAAATACTTATAAATCAAATCATTTATCTAATTAAAACAATTCAATTTCCAACATGACGAAACTACAAATGACATGACGGAATGAACGATGTACAACAAACGGGTACTCATTCTATCAAGAATGATGGCTTAAGATAGAGGACCTAACACTATCTCCAAACAACATATTTTCCATTAGGTCTTGGCACACTTATACCTAACAAGGCAGGTGGAGTCAATGCATGTACCTGCAAACTACATAAAATGACACTGTCAAACATATCAACATATATCAACAATCACACCATGAAGGAGAGTCGCAGTATAGCAGGGTACTCATGAGTGAGTAATGGTAATGGTACACTGTCTCTTTCACCAAGACTGACATGCATCATTATATCATAAACATCAATTACATCATGATAACCTCATTAAAACTCAGAAACAACATAAAACATAACACACACATGTCTATCATAATGTCATCACATGAACATAACTAGATGATCGCAATGTCTAATGTATCATCAACGGAGTATAACAACTAACACAACATCTATGTCGTAACTGAAATAATGTAATATAGTATCCAAAATAGCTAAATGACTAGCAACCAAACATAAGGAAACTAAAACAAATAGTAGCAACTGGAGGGACACTACACAATACAAGAAGTCAACTTTTGTTAACCTATTTTGAGTGTGTTTTATCAATTGCCATTGTGAACTTGATAAGAGAAAGCTTTTGGATTGAATTGTGTATGATTTTCAATCGATGTTTTGGATCACACTCAGTGATTCATCATTAGGAAGAGGAAAAAATGACCTTATCATGAAACTAGTCATATAACAATTTTGCATCACTCAAAAAGTATATAATTAACCACAATTATTGTTAACTCTCTTTTCTTTTCAAGATTTTAAATTATAAAACAATGACCCCTTCTTGTAGTTTTGAGAAATCGTTGTGTGATCCAAATGGGTCTGATCATTGCTCAATTTCAAAGTGTTTCATCTCAGCTCCATAGTTCCTCACTTGGCAGAATCAACTCTCAGATTGGGCTTCAATGACCTGTATATTGTTCTCGCCTTCTCGTTCAATTTTGAATATTCAAATATGTGCGGGTTTTCCCTTCATTCAAGCTTCCCTACTTTCATTGACCAACAAGTTCCATAATTTGTGAACACACAATCAGAGTTCAGGATTCATTAGTCCCAAGACAGGCGCTCAGAATCAGGGTTCGTAATTCATCCAGTTTGTTTGATCAAGCATTCATCTTCTCCATCTGTCGACCTCTCTTGGATCTTTAAATACATGCACGGTCGCCACCCATCCATAAACTTCTTTCAATTAAGCATTCACCCTCTCAGTTTGTTAATGTTTTAGGGATTCCCCAATTCCAAGGATTGTCCCTCATACCTTTGATCAGGATATTTTCCTTTCGGTCTCAGAGCATTTCTTGGATTCATGATTTAGTTGATTTTCTTATATGCCTCCATTGTTACCCATTTGCACATTTACTCTTCCATGTCCATATCACTCCAAGGATCTTGAATGTGAAAAATGTATCCATTTGTTCCTAGATATTTATAAAATTGAATGAATATAGGAATTCTCAATTTCTTATATATTAATGTATATTCTAAGTCTTAGCTATTTGGTTTGGTAGTTTTTAGTTGGAATTTTATACTTTAATATTTTATTTTTTATTTTTTTTCAAGGGGTAAATGTTTTGATTCAGAGTTATGAATCGGTGAGATCACAATTGGGAGACCTTATCCATAATATCTAAATATTCAACAATAACACTCCAATGATATTTCAATCTTGATGACAAGAACAACAACACCACAACTTAACGATCAAACTCTGCCACTATTGACACTTTAATACTATATTAAGTGATATTGAAGTAATAAGATTATTTAAGTTCTAGGTTTGGAGAGTTATTTCTATGAAGGTGCTCAACCTATAATGAAATTATGATTTAAACTTATTTTTTTAGGTGTTTGGTTAGTATGAATGAATATGATTCTCAAAAGAAGATCTGATAGGCTTGCAAACATAGTTGGAGCTACTAATATAATAAGGGGACTAGAAGAAGCCATGTACTAAGAACTATACATGTAAAAATAGAAGTGATGGAGGAAGATTAAAGAGAAGGTTCTGCTAGAAGAGACAATGATAGTGACATAAAAGAAGTATGAGGTGGCGGTGGAGAATAGGAGAAAGCCAAAGAGCCGCTAAAGGAAATTAGAGAAGATAAACTTTTAAGAACTATCTCCAAAATAGAAAGGAGACAAGAATGGAAATGTTCCAAGCATCACAAGATCATTAAATTTGTATGAGCTACTTGACTAGCTTATGGAGATGGAAGTGTATTTTGAATAAGGATATTTATGACTCATGGAGTGTGAGCTGTGTAAACTAAGTTGAAGGGTCATGCAACCTTGTGATGGGAAGAAATGCAAGTGGAAAGAGCTTGAGAAGGAAGAGATAGCATAAACCATTGAGATCATATGGTTGCCAAGATGAAAGGAAAATATTCACCTAGTAATTATTAGTTATTGAAGACACCTAAAATTTAACCATACTTGACCACACTTGATTTTTTTATCCCAACAATTAATTAAATAAATATTCATTGTTTATCTAACTAATTTATCATTCACCTTTATCCACTTTAATTAAATAAATTTGTATTATTTATTTAATTAATTTAACCTTCACCATTATCCCCCACATAAATTTTAAAAATAGAACTTATACTTCACATTTATCCCCCACTTTAATTAAATAAATAATTATTATTTAATTTATTTATTTACCCTTTCACATCACCCTTATCCAGTAATTATTTAAATAATTTTATTATTATTTAGTTAATTATTGAGGGTCACATGACTAACTAAGACCTTGTCTAGATTCATTGAAGCTAGACACTTACCACATAAGTCAAATTAACTTTGCATCTCATTTTTCTCCATTTCATACAACACCTCCAAATCTCAATCATTCGCATTAGGATATGCCCTAGTGTTTCCCTAATCAAATCCTAAACCTAGCTCTTATCCCTCGTGTGACACCTGTCACATGATTACAACTTTGATCCAAAACCCATTCCTCAACCAATCCTAACCATTCATCAACCAATCTATCTTGGCCCTTGATTTCCCTTTTATAAATTTTATATATGAGACATGTCTCTCATCTCATTTGAGCATCTTCTCTCATCCTATTGTTATGCTATTGCATTTTCTATTGAATATTCCATCTTCATATCCTTATACTATTCATTTGATCATTCATCATCTCAATCATATTATCATGTTGTTGCTTTCATAAGCAGCCATATTCCTCCATCCACACATCAGTGGAGCAAATCAAGTGGAGCTAGGGTGTACTCTACTTCAACTTTATCTAAGGATAAATAAGGTTTCTATGTGAAGGTATTTTGTGTGTATTGCATTATCTTCTATTTTATTTACCTTTACTATTTTTTGTCTTCAATTATAAATGCTAAAAAATCTTCAAAAATCTTATAGAAAGGAATCTAAGCATTAAGGATTATATTGAGGAGTTGTATAAGTTAAGTATTAAGTTAAGACATCATGAGTTTGACCAAGAGAAAGTGAAAAAATGTGTGAATGGATGACAACTTAACTTCTAAGATGATGAGAATTCTTAGGCTAGAAATGGTGGGGAAAATTTTCATTATACATTCAAGGTAGAGGAAAATTTATCTAGAAGAAAACAAGAGAGTACTAGGAGAATAACCAAATCCCCAATGTAGAGGTAGTTCTAGTATTAGCATAGGCTAGTATGAAAAAGGAGGTGAATCCAACATATCCCAAAGATAAAACCATTGCCAAAAAAGAACTAATCTACCAAATTATACACACTAGAACTAATCTCACAAATTATATAGGTACACAAATACTAAATCTTAAACACACACTTTTAATAATAAACTAAACACACTTAGCTATAAATATCATAATTGATTTGAATCATATAAATATTAATTTTAAATCATAATGCAAAAAATGCATGTAAAAAATATAAATAGAGGATAACTAAATAATCTCATAAATAAGCATGTCATTTCCCATTAAGAAAATTGCATTTGATCACCCCCCAATCACAATACAAACTCTTTAGAATAACATGGTCTTTATTAAACATGAATTATTTTGTACAAAATTTTCATGTATCAATTACATATTGTTGTAGAAAGAAACAAATAATTCAACTATAATACATCCTTGTTACTTCTTTGTCCCTTGCAGTTTCTCTCACTTTATGTATTTATTGCTAATCCTAATGAATTTATATATGGGAAGGATAGAAAATAAGTAGCTACAATAATAAGATGCAGATTTAATTCTTTGACAAGTGGATACTATAGTGACCAACAATAACGATGCTTGTATCAAAATATTGAATTTGTTGTATTATTATTCACATAAATACTTGGAGGGGTTATCATATGAGGATGAGTTGCTATCAATGAAGGAAGTCAACTATTGTTCTTATTCTAGGTCCTCATATGAGGATGAGTTGCTATCAGTTGATGAAATTTTGTTCACTTATTTTAGGTGTGCTTTATCAACTAACATTGTGACCTATCATGCAACTAGTCTTATAACAAGATACAAGATAGTGATATGACGATGTAAGAACATTCCAAGTCTAAGTATAATCAAGTACATCACTCAAGTTGGATGAGGTAGTGGTTGTGTCACTCTCAAAGGAGATGTTTTGAAAATATTTTGAATATACTAAGGAGGCCCTAGCTATTAATGGTAGGTTGAAAGAGAAAATAAAGAATGGCATGAAGAAATATAATAGAAAATCTAGATCCCATGGGATATCTAAATCTCTCAAAAAAACCAAGGCTAAATGTTGGAACTATGGCAAGTTCTATCACTACTAAAGATACTATAAAGAGGAAAAAAATAAAAAGTAGAGTAATTTTGATGATGGCTTTGACAAGTATTCTCAAGATTACACAACACATGCCTTTGTTTTAGCCTTGACAAAGCATTCATGTGAGGGTGTGTAGTTGATAGACCTTAGATATTCCTTTCATATGACCTCGCAAAAGGGGTAATTTTTAAAATATAAAATATGATGGTAGAATGGTCTACCTTAAGTACAAATCTCATGTGATCATAGTTTCTAATGATAGAGTCCTAATTTTATTCCTTGATGGAAGATTGTAGGATATCAATATATTTTTGGATATCTCGAGTTTGGTATATAACTTATTATTCGTTATCAAACTTGATGATGTGAATGTGTAGGTTTTTTTATTTAGTAGAGGATGTAAGATGGTCAAGGATATATGGTACCCAATAAGGGTATCTATGTTGGCACTTTGTTTTAGTTATATGCAAGCACTATTTATTCTAATAGTTATTTTATTCCTACAATAAAAATATATACAAAATCTACACCTTCACCATCAAAATCAATAACAAAGAGGAGTGTTATATGTAATTTTGATTATCATTATTTTAGGTGCCTAAGTAATCTCTTGCTTCAAAGAACAAGTTATGTGTAAAGAAGATAATGCATGGCACTGGATAATGGGCCATATAAGTGAGAAGGGTCTATAAACCCTAAAAAGAAAAATATTGTTGAGGGGGTGAATGATTGTACTCTAGAATTTAATTTCTATGAACACTATTTATGTAAAAAATAGAACCATGTTTCATTTCATTTTGATTGTCATAAATCTTCAAGGGTGTTGGAATTGATTCATTTAGATGTATTTAGTCCTATTAATGTCCCTTTGATTTCTAATTCTTTGTATTATGTATCTATTATAGAGGATTATTCTTTAAGGACATGGTATGTTTTCCTAGATATAAATTTTAAGTCTACTTATTTTAAGGAGTTTAAATATATTTTGAAAAAATAGACTAGTAGGAAGTTTAAGGTGTCAAGAACCAATAATAGTGATGAGTTTTGTTATACAAATTTTAATAAATTGTTTAAGGAGAATATATTTGATATACACTTAACAAATCCATATATTCCTTAGAAAAGTGGAGTTGTAGAGAGAATGAATAAGACATTTATGGAGAGGACCGAGAGTATGCTTAGTAGAGCTTATTTGGAGAAAAAGTAATGGGTAGAGGTAGTTTCTACGGATTGTTATCTAATTAATAGGTCCCCTAAATTACATATTATTGAAAAGACTCTATGGAGGCATGGGTGGGAAAAAATACCTCATTAATTTTTTATTTTTTTTGTGAGGCATATCCATATATTCTTAGGGAAAAGTGATTGAATTTGAAGAACAAGGTAGTGAAATGTTTCTACATTAGCTTTAGTGTTAGTAAGAAAAGTACAAAGCTTTGGGACACTATGGATAAGTTATTTTTGTATAACATAAATGTTATTTTCAAACAAATTAAGCCTTCTCCTATAATTATATAGCTAGAAAAGGATGAGAATGTTGTTAAAACAAGGTAAACTACTACAAATATTAACCATTAAAAGAGAATATAAATATATTTTTCATTGAATTACAATATTAGATTACTCATTAATATATTATATGGAAGTAAATAGAAATCAAACTATGACAAATAAACACATGGCACTATATGCATGTGGAGAACACCTTGTGGAAAAAAACCATCATCAAAGAGAGGCACATATATGTATTAATATCAATACAAGAATACATATGCTTGACACACTTCTTTTTTCAATGTGATAGCACTATAGCAGCCCTTGTTTACCTATGAAATATCTATAAACTCACTACTACCATCCCATAAAGCATGTGTGAATAATAGTAAGCACATAAAAATTTAGTTTTGCAATATCGTGGGCCAATAAAACAATATGAAAAGTGCCTAAAAATGCCAAAATAAATTGAGGGCATTGTCCCCATACCCCCTTGAACCCCCCAATGGAGCCTTTGGCTTTGGTCAAAAAAAACAAGGGGCTTCATTCCAACTTCTTATGTATGTTACAAATAATATTGTAATTAAATATCACACAACCATAACATAAAAGAAGTAAAAATTTCAACTACCACCCAAGACTAAGAAAGATGAGCTAAAAATTCATGAATGAACTAGAGAGGAGAAAAATTTAAAGAGTCTAAAAGGGGAAATAGAACCTCCACCTTAGCTCTTGAGGAGGTTCACTCAGCAAAGACAACAACTTGAAAGGTATACCCCTCCTAATTGGAGATGTATTTTTTATTCGCTTCCTAATACTAATGATCCTAGAATAGTGAATGAGGTAGTGTATATAAATCATTATGAGTGTTGGAAAGTAGCTATAGATGAGAAAATGGTTGAATTGAAGAAGAATGGTGTGTGAAATTTGGTAGAATTTCTTAGTGGATGAAATATTATTGGATGTAAATAGGTATCCAAGAAGAAGTTTGACTCAAATGGAGGTATTAAAATGTACAAGGTAAAATCGGTTGTGAAAGGATATTCCCTAGATGAGAGGATATAATTTAGTGATATTTTTTCCTCAGTTGCTCAACTAACACCTATCTAGTTCCTATTATTCATATTAGTAAATTTTGATTTAGATATAGAATAGACATTCTTGCATGTTAACTTGGAGGAAGCGATCTATATGACATAGCTAGATTAGTATGTTGAAAAAGGTGTCATCAGTTTGTAGATTGGAAAAATATTTGTATGGTCTCAAATAGTCTCCTAGAATGCAGTATCAAAATTTTGATTATTTTTTATTGGGATTTGGATTTTAAGATCTTAACTAAATCATTATGTTTACTAAATACTAGATAGAAATTGATTCCTTTTTATCACATTGTACATAGATTGTCTTGTTTTTGGTAGCAATAATAAAGTGATTAGGGATTTAAAGTCTTAGATTTTACTATAATTTGATATGGACATTAGGGGATTTAAATTTTATCTTGGTAATGAAGATCAAAGAGATAGAGTGAACACAAATGCTTAGTTGGGCTAGAGTAAGTATGTGAACTCTATGTCGGAGACATTTAGCATGTGAATTTATTAACCATTGAGTATTCCTATTCTGGTGGGACTAAGCTATTCATAGATTAATGTCCAATAATTTTTTATTGAATGTAAAACATGGTTCATGTTCCTTATTCCAATAGTTTTGGGAGTTTGGTGTATGTTATAGTCTATACTAGACCAAACATTTCCCGAGTGATGGGTCTTGATCTATTTTATGGCTAATCTCATATGAGATCATGGGAAGTAGTGAAGAGAATATTCAAGAACTTTCAAGGTAATTCAGAGTGATTTAATTCTTATCATGTCGATTATACAAAGGGCCAATACTAAATCAATATTTATAGATTCACGAATTCAAATTGGGCAAGAGATGTTGGAAATGGAAGATCTACTAGTAAACGTGTATTTAATTTTTTTGGTGGTGATATAAATTAGATGAGTAAGTAACGACCTATGCTTGCATTATCCACTATATAGGTTAATTGCATGGTGTATAATCCTTCTTGGAAGAAGGCCATCTAGATTTAAAGGTTCATGGCCCCTAGTAGTTATATTTTAGTGTTAGAGTTCCCATTTTCTTTTTGCGAGGTATCCAACAAGTGGAAGAATGTTGGTAAATGTGTCTCAAATTTATATCCCAATTCTTGTATGCATTAATTATTTGTATCTTTTTATTATTTTATCCTCACATGTGGAAGAGGGCATCCCAATTTAAGGTGGAAATCTTGGCCACATGTCATATACTTTGTAAAGTGTGTAAGAAGTTGTAAGAGAATATAATTTTATTATGATGCATTAGAGAATTTTATGAAATTATAATATGGGAGTTACTTATGATAATTCCATGATGTATAAGAGTGTGACTATAGGGAGTTACATTAGAATCATGACCAACATTGTGAATAATTATGACACACATCATAAAGCATCTTAGAATATATAGCATGATAAATTACATGCCCAAGTTTAGTGGCCAACTATGATATATTTATTATAGTTATGATAAATGTAAGGAATATTTTAAATATATCTTGAAGACCAAGAATGGGCCATTGGAATTTGTGGCACTTTTGGGCTCACGAAAAATCATTTAAGGTTTCCCCTTCTTCATGTTTTATAAATTGGATTCTTGGGTTAGAGTTTGGTGTGGGTGAATTTTAGGTACCATTATGCTATCAAAATTTCTCTAGAACCTTAATGTTGGTGAAACTCCTATAAAGGAATAACTTGGAATTTGTATTGTAATTTATTGGTTTCTTAATAATAAAACTGGTTTTATTTAAAAAGGGTTTCCTAACAAAAACGTATTTCCTTGAGTAAATTATCATTATATGGTTGTAAGCTTTTATGATATCTTTTCTATAACTATGGTATAAAAAATATTCAACACATTATTTCCTCATAGAATAACATAAAAAGAATAATATGTACATATTATTCCTTTTAATACATAGGTTTTGTGGCATGTATTTCATGGGAGGGTTTTATATTATTTGATTCAAATTATCTGCCATTACATATGGGTTTTAATACTTGTAGAATCCTTTGTGAAGTAAAAAGCCTCTTTAATTCTATCATACTAATGCAAAGGCTAGTAATGTCCAGAAACCATAGGATTTTTTATTATACAAAAAGGTAATATGGGGCCTAAGAGTATCATGTTAGAGATGAGAACTAAATCTATCCGATGGGCTTTGAATAAGTATAAGAATACAACCAGTAAAGGTCATATTCTTTATGAGCATTTTGTGAGTTTCAGAGAAATAATTAGGGATGCAATGATCATAATGACAAGAAGAATTTTTTTTGGTAATATTCTATAAGAGCATGCACACACTGATTTTTAATACATGAAATATAGACTTTACAAAGGTTTTATTTCCTAACTATTTTATCAATATAGATATTGTGATTTGGTTTACAAAATGTATGATGGTAAGTAGAGTCAAATGAAGGATAGATTGGGAAATGTGTTGTTCACTATAAATATAAAACTAATTAATAGATTATTTAGGCTTAGGGAATATGCCAATATAGCATTGAATGTGTATACTTTGGCCATAATATACATGAATAATTATCATTTGTGAAGTTTCCCAAATTAAAGACTGGGAATAAGGGTGAACCACTAATTTTTTTCCCCGAGGAAGAGTTAGAGCCTCTAAGATCTACTCAAATGAATATTTATTTTAGAAGGTGTACCAAGGAATGTGTCAAATCTCAAGCACTTATGTGGATGAAAAAATGAACCTAGGGATGCTTGTATTCTATGTGAGAATCAAAATATAATGTCGACATTTTATTTGATTATGGGAAATTCTTGGACAATCACCTACATAATGTGTTGGAAATTTTCAAGATATCAATTACCCCTATGTGTGATAAAACATTCACAAAATATTCACTACCATGTTTTATCTTCTTATTTGATATGGCTAAGGAATCTAACTTCAAATTGGCTATTAAGTTCAAGTGCTCAAAAAACATTTATGGATAGGATCACCCCCATACCTCCTTCCACAAGTTTGAGTATCTCTTTGTGAAACCATATTAAGGAAGCTAGGATGTTATAGGCCTAGATTGGCAGATGGAGTTAGTTTTTTCTCAAGGCCTTCTCAATTTTAACCTAAGGGAAAACTATATAACAATTATATAGATTGGTTTCTATTCACAGGAAGCAAAATTATCATATACTATAGAGCCAAAGTATCATAATATGTTTTATCTCATGATGTACAATATGGAATAGATTTTAGAAGCTTTGAGGCAATAAAATTTGGTATATTTTGAGAAAATTTCAAAAAAATATAAGAAGATTGGATTCATGTAACTAGGTATTCAACTAGAAGAGTTCCAAGTATATAACAAGGAAGGGTTTGAGAAAGTGGATGAAATCATTTGGTTTTTATACATTGATACTAAAAATTAAATAGATTATGACCTTGAGAGCTTCATTGATAAATTATGAATAAGGAAGGGAAAAGTGGCTTTCAACATTCCTTCTATGAGCATGAGGACATCAAGATGATATGAAGAGGATTGTGATTGAGAGAAGCTGAATATATATTGATTATATAAAAAATAAAATGAAGGATTTGGATTCCAAGTAAAAGAGTTTCTTCCACAAGATTAAGAATCTTCTTGAGAGGATGAAGAGAAATTGGAAGAGGTAGAGATAATTTCTAAAATTTTGAAGCTACCTACAAAACCATTATTTAGGCCTTAATCCTCTACCAAGGAATATTGTTGTTGATATTCCAATTACATTGATGGTGTCACCACTTGAAGTTGGTCATGAAGATTAAGAAGGTATAAAGTATCCTATGGTTGTTGACCAACCATGTAATGGGTTGCCCTCACCACATATATTTATAATGGGAATTAAAGGGGGGGGGAAATATGGTAATAGATCAAGGCCAAGGTAAATTTGTTTGTTTGGTAGACTATGACAAAAAAAAATAAGCAAGAGAGTTTGCTCCCATTACAAATATAATAATTGCATAAGTTCAATCACATGAATGGAATGATAGAAAGATTTTTGGTCCTCCTTTAACTCCAACTTTATAGTAAGAATAATGTTAAGCTAGAAATATGAAAGATATGGTAATTAAGGCTTATGAGGAATTTATTTTTTATGATGAATTTACTAAGATCAAGGACTTCTAGGCCTTTTATTTATATATTATGGTTAAGGAGAAGATGATATTAGAGGAATAGAGGAATTTGAATGAGATTTTGATGGAGGAGAAGAGGGATACAATAGAAATTTAAAATCCTCTCCCAAGATTTATTTTAATATAGAAAACATTACTTTGGAGTATGGAAGGAAATGATCAAAGAGAGTGGTTTACTCTTGCTACTAGGATGAATTATCTCTAATGATATTTTTGCACAGTAAAAATTGGCACTTGCCCCTATAACCATATGGGGAATTTTTTCCATTAGATATGTAGGAAAAGTTTATTATAAATAGAGTTGGAGAGGTGTCCATTATAGAAGTTGTGGAAAATTTTCCAAAACCTCTGATAAAAGGGAGAATTTTGATTTTGAGCTAGCTAAAATCAATGTCAAATTAATATTTTAATTTTTTTTCATGAGAAACATACAAAAATTGCACAATATTCCAGTTGACCATCAATCAATAAATTTCACTTATGAGGTAACTAAGCTACTTCATGAAAGAACAACTTTCCTGGAGAAACTAAGAATGGATTTAAAAAAGAAGTTGTGAGACTTCTAGAATTTACTGGACTTAGATATTCTAGGAGTTTTGGACACCAATGGAGCAAGAAGAAGAATGGCCCTCTAGAAGGAGAATTTTAATACTATGGTTAACATATATACAAATATAATCTTCACCAATGGTGAATTTTATCTCATAATATTAAGCTATTAACTAGACATTACCTTGGAAATGAAGGTGGGTAACTTCATCAAAGAAACAAAGCTAATGTTGGATACCAAGTACAATACCAACATGAATAATTCATAGGTTATCATTAATGTTAATTGGCAAATAAATAAAAAGTAGGAGGAGTGGGTCCACAAGTAAAAGGACATGTGTTACCCAAAATGAGACTTATGGTCAATTAAGGAACCTATTTCATTTTATTTATCCGAGCATTTCAAGTACACTACAAATTCAAGGCAATGCTCGATCAAAACGTGGAAATAAATTTGAATAGATAACCCTTTTCGATTGAATATATTTTAAAAAGGTGTCGAGTGTCTTCAATTCATGTGGAATCATATGATAGGATTATGGGAGTAGAACTAGCATCTAATGGATATGTAACAAGTATGATGACCTGCAATGCCATTTTGAAGAGGTAGAAGGTAGTAAAATATAATTGAAAACATAGAATTGAAATATGAAAGGTCACATGGAAATTTGAGATGTTTGCACTATTGAAATGCACAAGACAACTAAGAGGGGGGGGTGAATCAGTTGTCTCCAATCACATTCACAAATCTCAAACAATTATTAACTCCACATCCAGTTTAATCTATTATTAAGGATGAGCATGAAGTGCAAATAACAAAAAGTAATATCAACACAAGAAACACCAGATTTACATGGAAAATCCAATAAGGGAAAAACCACAGTGAGGATTAACTCACAATATAATAGTAATTGAAAAAATGGATACAAGAGGCTCACTGCTAGAGGGATCACTACCCAAAATAGGACTCACTGTCCAGATAGGAGGCTCATTGCCTATAGATACAGAAACATGTAAAGAAGAATGTTACACAGAGAACATTATCTCAATGCAATAGAAGATCCACCACAACAACTTCCACATATTTTCAACCTTGATTAAAGAATCACAGACACCGTCGGCTCACTACTTTCAGGAGTCTAACACATTGAAGTTATGCTGCCTTAATTCACTTTCGCACAATCTTTGACTTCTATCTCACTTTTCACACTTGTTTCTCACAATCCTTAACATCTCACCTTGTATTTATACCATCTTCAATCTTAGAAACTTTCTCCAAGGTCGGCTACACATTCTTCAGTTTACAAATTTAAATTAGGTTAGTGACTCAACATTCCCATGGTGGATAAGAATGAGAGTGGACCAAATTAATACTTAACAAGGACCCAAAAAAACATATTGGATCAAGCACACACTTCCTTAATTGATACTTATCCTTCATGTAACGTGTAGACACCAGGTCAGCCAAACCTAATGAAAACACCAATGAACATTGAAGTACGCGCATTTGCAACAAGAAGATAACATGTGGATTGCATAACATGCTTCACCATACACTAGAACACCTCTTAGATTCCTTCAAATTCATCTGTAGAAATTGAAACAATCTTGATACAAAGAACACTTTCCATCAGTCCACTTGAACTGTACAAACACACATAGTAACTTTGGAACTAGTCTTTCAAAGCACTAAACCACAAGCACTTTTTCCAAAACATAGATAACACCATTATTAGCCTTCTTTCAGATCTGCAAGATCTGAGACAAACCATCAGAGGACTATGGATCAGAAACATTTCTCCTCGTCCACAGACAAATAACTCTGCCAGACCAGTTCATGAACCTGTGAACACAACTTTCACTCTTCATCAACCCAGAAGCTATAACTTAAGATATATCACCCAAGGATGCCCATAAAAAACACTAAAGATCCGCATAAGCATAGGATCAACACATAAGAAATGTAGAGAACATTATCAAAGCATATTCAGAACACACATATAATTCTATCTTCATTGTTTATTAGTTTTCTCAAAATCACTTGATAACTCATCATATCAGCACACATGCAACACCATAAAGATAGCTCCATGTACTCACAACATCTCTACAGTATCTCAACCATACATGTACCGCCTAAAATCACTTGATTCCATTCACTGCAACAACCTATACTGTGTTGACATCAATGACAACACCACCATACTCATTCATACTTGCAACAATATCCCCATTTGTCATTGATGGAAACACATGATGTGAAAAACCATCAAAGACAACATACACACTCTCCCGCTTCTTCTTCTCTCTTTTTTTTTTTCAAATTAGACAGCCTGCACACTCTTCTCCTTACAATATTCTCACTCCCTTTTAGCTTTTTGAGATATAGATAGGCTTTTTCACATGATTCTCTCCCCCTTTTAAATCAATGGAAAAGAAAAGTTCTTTACATGATTCTTTAGCCATAAAGTTTTGATCACTCCCCCTTAGGAGTGTACCCATGACAACACACATATCATCATACAACAACAATGATACTCTCTACTCCCCCTGAGGAGTAGACCCCAATCATTAGTCCAAAAATATTATGAATTTGTTGATCCACTCAACTGATGCACCTCTATGTGCACCTAGTTCAAAGGAGGGGTAGTAACCCCCAACTTTTCCTGAAGATACTCAAAAGTATCCTTAGGAAGAGCCTTAGTAAATATATCTACAATCTGATCCTTTGTAGGCACATATTCAAGTCTGACTTCATTCTCCAATACTTTCTCTCTTAAGAAATGATATCTGATAGATATATGCTTTGTTCTTGAATGCATTACCGGATTCTTTGTAATATTTATTGTAGTTGTATTATCATAGAAGATAGGAATAGGATCATCACACATCACTCATATATCCTTCAGTGTTTGCTTCATCCATAATACCTGTGTGCAACAAGATGCTATTGCAATTTACTCAGCCTCTACAATGGATAAGGAAACTGAATCTTGTTTCTTGCTTAGCCATGAAACCAACCTGCATCCAAGAAAGGATGCACCACCACTTGTACTCTTTTGTTAATCTACACAACTAGCCCAATCTGCATCAATGTAAGAATTCAAAGAGAAATCAATATCTTTAGGATACCACAAGCCATAATCTGAAGTGCCTTTTAGATATTTGAATATCCTTTTTACAACTGTAACATGTGTTTCTTTCGATTCTGCTTGAAATCTAGAAACCAAACATATTGCATGCATGATATCCGATCTAGTAGAAGTAAGACACAATAGTCCACCAATCATAGATCTGTACATGCTCTGATCAACTTTAGGAGATTCATCATCCTTACTTAGTTTGCATCCGGTTACCATAGGAGTACAGACCGGTTTGGAATCATCCATTCCAAACTTCTTCAACATTCTTTAAGATAGTTTGATTATAAAATGAATATTCCCAAATCAGTTTGATTCACTTGAAGTCCAAGAAAGAAGTTCAACTCACCAATCATGGATATTTCAAACTCTTTTTATATCTCCTCTACAAATTTTTTGCACATACCCTCATTTCCTACAAAGATAATATCATCAACATACACAACCACTATCAACATTTTGTTTCCTTCAACTTTGAAATAGAGATTACTATTTGCGAAGCCTTTGTTGAGCCTTTGTTGTGTCAAATATTTGTCCAACCTTGCATATCATGCTCTCGGAGCCTATTTAAGTCCATATAGTGCCTTTTTCAACTTACAAACCATGTTCAGTTTATCTGATAATTGAAATCCCTCTAGTTGTTCCATGTATACCTCTTCTTCCAATTCTCCATTCAGGAATGAAGACTTAACATCCATCTGGTATACCTTGAAATCTTTGTGAGCAGAAAATGCCAAGAACATCCAAATGGCCTCCATTCTTGCCACTAGAGAAAATGTCTCCTCAAAGTCTATTCCTTCAACCTGTGAATAACCTTTGCACACAAGCCTTGCTTTGTTTCTTATTACTTCACCATATCCATTCAACTTATTCCTGAATACCCATTTTGTACCAATTACATTCTTGTTTACTGTTCTAGGAACCAATTCCCATGTTTTATTTTTCTCTATTTGTTGTAATTCTTCTTTCATGGATCTAACCCAATTTTCATCTTTGCATGCTTCACACACTGTTTTAGGTTCTATCTTGGAAATTAGGCACAAATTTACTTCAACTTCTATTGATTTTCTTCTTGTTGTTACACCTTTTCCTTTGTCTCCAATTATTTTTTCTTTTGGATGATTTTTCTATACATATTTTGGGTTTTAGGAGCATGTTTCAGAGCTTCTAATTATTCTTCTTCAATATGTTCTTCTTCTTCCCTATTCTCTTCTTGTACTTGTCCATAGATAGTTTCATCTGATTCAACTTCACTTATTTCAACTGGTTTGTGCATATCTTCATCAACTTTTACATTTGCACTTTCAACTATCTTTCTCAATCTTTTAATGTAGTATCTATATGCTTTGCTATTAGTTGAATATCCAAGGAAAATACCTTCATCACATCTTGAATCAAAATTTACAAGGTTCTCATCATCTCTTTTAATATAACATTTTCTTCCAAACACCTTAAAGTACTTAATAGTAGGAATCTTTCCAGTCCACAGTTCATAAGGAGTCTTTGTGTTGTTACCTTTGATCTGAACTCTGTTAAGAATATAAACAACAGTGTGGATTGATTCTCTCTAGTATACATCAGGTACATTTTCCTCTTTCACCATAGTCCTTGCAACCTCTTGAACAGTTCAGTTCTTCCTCTCTACAACTTCATTTTGTTGAGTAGTTCTAGGAGCAAAAAAATATCTCTTTATACCATGATCTTCACAAAATGTATTAAACTCACTAGAAGTGAATTCTCCATCTTTTTCAGACCTTAAAAATTTGATTCTTAGGTTCACTTCATTCTCTACCCTAGCCTTGAACACTTTGAATCTATCTAGAGCTTGAGATTTCTCCCTAAGAAAAGTAACCCATGTCATTCTAGAATAATCATCAATCAAAAGCATAAAATACATGTCACCATTAAGACTTCCTATTCTTGTGGGGCCACAGAGGTTTGTATGAATCAATTCCAGCATTCCAGTAGTTGATTGTTCTTTTCCTTTAAAACTACATCGTGTTTGTTTTCCCAAATGACAACTTCTACAAATAGTATTGGTGGGCTTTGTGATTCTAGGCACATCTCTGACAACTTCTCTTGAACTAATCCTGATCATATTGTCAAAGTTTGCATGTCCCATCCTTTGATTCCATAGCCAACTTTCTTTAACTTGAGACACAAAACACTGACCATCAATACTCTTAAGCTGATAAATGTTTCCATATGTTCCTCTTCCTGCAGCTACCACAGTTCTAGACCCTTTTCCAATCTCACAGGTATTATCTTGGAACACAAGTTTAAATCCTTTGCTACACATTTTTCCAACAAAATATTATGCCTTAAGCCCTTAACATAATAGACATCATTAGTACTGTGTTTTCCATCAAAACTAATTATTCCTTTTCCAACAATCTTTGCACTAGAATCATCTCCAAACATGACTAATCCTCCATCATAGTTTTCAAGTTTAGTAAACTTACTTTTATCTTCGGTCATATGATTTGAACAACCATTGTCAATTACCCAATAATCTTCATCTTGTCTAGCATGAAAGGCAGTAACCAAAGTACCTTCCATCTCATCAATCTTGTTTTCGGGACCACATTCCCTTGCACATCTTTCATGATTAGTAGACAGATTTATTCTCCAAGGCTAGAAACAAGCATTCATCTTTATCATCCTCAAAATCAGATTCATCATCAAAAATTCCAGCATCTTCTCTAACATAATACAATTTCTTGAACTTTTTGTCCCTTTTTTCTTTATTATCTCTGTTCTTTTTGTGTATGGATCTATTTGGAAATTTTGAAGCATAGTGACCAATATTTCCACAACTGAAACATTTAAAAGGTAACACATCTTTGTACTTGTCGATACCTTTCTTTAATTTCCTTGTAAATTTTGCTTCCAACTCCTCTGAACCTTCATTATCTGGATCATCTTTTGTCTTAGTGGTTTTGAAGGTTGTTTCTACTTTCTCCTTTTCCTTTCCAAATTTCCTCATTTCAAATGCGGTCAAGGTGCCAAATAGTTGTTCTTTAGTGAATTTCTTTGGACCATACACTTCCTCAATAGCTAAGACCTTGTCACTGTAACTCTCCGGTAGGGTCATCAAAATCTTCTCTATTACATCTTCATCTGTCAAAGTGCCACCTTGATTTTTGACTTCATTTTTTGAAATATCAACCCTCTAAAATTAGCTTGCAATGTCTTCACCTTCTTCCATTTTCAAGTTCTCATATCTATGCTTTGTTGTTAACTTCTTTGATAATTTAATTCTATCATTTCCTTCATAGATATATTTCAACTTTTCCCACACTTCATAAGCAGTGCCTAATGAAATAAATTTTGTCTGCTCAGTCTTGGATAAAGCACTATAGATTGCATACCTTTCTTTTTCATTTTCCTCATAGGAAGAAATCTCATCTGCAGAAGAAGGACCACTTGCCGGTTCAACATATTTTGTCTCAACAACTTTCTAAGTCTTGAATCCAAGAGAGATCAGGTAACATCTCATCTGCACTTTCTAGTCACTGTAGTCAGATCCATCAAACACAAGGATTGAAAATTTGTGTGCCATAGGATCTACCTCAAGCGGTTAAGCTCTTCTCCAAGGAACCAAAGCTCTGATACCAATTTTTGAAATGCACAAGATAACTGAGAGGGGGGGTGAATCATTTTTCTCCAATCACATTCACAAATCTCAAATAATTATTAACTCCACATCCATTTTAATCTGTTATTAAGTATGAGAATGAAGTGCAAATAACAAAAAGTAATATCAACATAAGAAACACCAAATTTAAGTGGAAAACCCAATAAGGGAAAAACCACGGTGAGGATTAACTCACAATATAATAGTAATTGCAAAATTGGATACAAGAGGCTCATTGCTAGAGGGCTCACTGCCCAAGATAGGACTCACTTTCCAGATAGGAGGCTCCCTGCCTACAGATACAAAAACATGTAAAAAAGAATGTTGCACAAAGAACATTATCTCAATGCAATAGAAGATCCACCATAACAACTCCCATACATTCGCAGCCTTAATCAGAGAATTGCAGATACCATCGGCTCACTACTTTCAGGAGTCTAAAACATTGAAGTTATGTTGCCTTAATTCACTTTCACATAATATTTCACTTCTATCTCACTTGTCATATTTGTGTCTCACAATCCTTAACATCTCACCTTGTATTTATACCATCTTCGATCTTAGAAACTTTCTCCAAGGTCGGCTACAAATTCAAACTAGGTCGACGAATCAATATTCCCGTAGTGGATAAGAATGAGAGTGGACCAAATCAATACTTAATCAAGACCCAAAACAACATATTGGATCAATCACATGCTTCCTTAATTGATACTTATCCTTCATGTAACGTGTAGACACCAAGTCGGCCAAACCTAATGAAAACACCAATGAACATTGAAGTACACACATTTGCAACAAGAAGATAACACGTGGATCACATAACACGCTTCACCATACACTAGAACACCTCTTAGATGCCTTCATATTCATCTGCAGCAACTACAAAAATCTTCATACAAATAACACTTTCCATCAGTCCACCCGAATTGTACAAACACACATAGTAACTCTAGAACTAGTCTTCCAGAGCACCAAACCATGAGCACTTTTTCCAGAACATAGATAACACCATTATTAGCCTTCTTCCATATCCACAATATTTGAGACAAAAAACCAAAGGACTATGGAGCAAAAACATTTCTCCCAGGCCATAGACAAATAACTCTGCAAGACCAGTTCACAAACCGGTGAACACAACTTTCACTCTTCATCAACCCAAAAGCTATAACTTGGGATATATCACCCAAGGATGCCTATAAAAAATACTACAAATATGCACAAGCATAGGATCAACATAGAAGAAATGCAAAAAAATTACCGGAGCACATAAAAAACACACATATAATTTTGTCTTCATTGTTTATTAATTTTCTCAAAAGCACTTGATAACTCATCATATCAGCACACTTGCAACACCATAAAGATAGCTCCATGTACTTACAACATCTCTATAGTATCTCAACCATACATGTACCACCTGCAATCACTTGATTCCTTTCATTTCAACAACATGTACTGTGTTGACATCAGTGACAACATTAATGACAACACCACCATACTCATTCATACTTGCAACATGCACTATATAAGAGTTCAACCTTCATGTTATTTCAAAGCTTTTGAGCTAGGGATTTTGTGTCTCAATCTACATGTCAAATGTAGAATCAAAAGTGTTATAGAGCATAGAAAGCATAAGAAATATTTCACAATAGATTCAAACTCAAGAAAAATCATGGGACATGTCATAGTTAAGCCATCACTTTACCAAGGCTAACATAATGGTTGTTTCCTTCAAGTCAAGAACTAGAGTAGTAGGGATGCCAAATCATTTTAGATTATTCTTATCTTTTTAGCTAAGGAAAATCCACCCCTTTGATAGGAGGACTAAAAAACTACTACATTGCTATGAAATTACTAGTTTCAATTATGAAACCACCCATTTCATTACAAAATACCTCATAAATTACAAAACCATCACTATTGAGACAATTCTATGTCATGATTCTTTTGAAGGTCGTATATTTTGCGTAGTATTTTTTAAAGTTGTATATGTCTAGAGGAATGTGAATATGTAGTATTTTTTTAAGTTGTATTTCACATCTAGAGGAATGTGAATATATACTCATATTGAAGTTTTGATGCCATATGAATATGGATTTTGGCCTTGCAACACACTAAAATTTATTTCCCTATAGGATGAGCTCTACTTGGTCCAATAAAAATTTATTACAAAGTACCATTAAACTATGTGTCAAAAGTGTTTAGATCAACAAATTTGTTGAGAAAATGAAGGATGTGCATAAAAAAGTTAGAGAGAAACTACAAAACAACACTAAAAAGTACAAGGTATGTATGCTAATTAGAAGATAAGGGAAAGCAATTTTCAAGAAGATGACCTAATTTATAGCTAACTTAATAAAGGAAAAGTTCTCAATGAGAGCTTATATTAAATTAAATTGAATAAAAGTTAAACTATATCAAGTGTTGAAGAAGATCCCAGTGAATGACCATGAGGTTGAATACTACAGGGAATTGATATTTTACCAATTTTAATATGTCTAATCTATATAGTTACCATGAGAACTAAGAGGCTACGAGTACCCTTGTGATATATTTTATTAGAATTTTAATATATCAAAACATAGGATTTCCACACTGTAATGTTTGACACACAACTTATTCACATATTCAAAAAAACTATATACTAAATATTATGTTCCATAACTTAAGACATGTTTTAATCTAGTCCCAATATTCCCTCAACCAATAACTTATTTTATGTTGGGTGTTATAACAAACCAACAAGTCAACCCACATGTATAAATCAAAATCCTGGGATGGAATACCTACTAACAAAGCTAAATTATAACTACATATGAATTATATTTAATAAACAAAATTCCCAACATACTCTCTCTTATTGCACAGAGTTTAAATATCATGATAGAATCAACACCATATGTGAACTAGAAATCACTTACAGTTCATACTACTTATAAAAAATAGTGGGAATGGTCTCAATATACATACTAACAATTGATAAATGAGGATGGATCCAACATTCATTAAGAAACATAAAATTGGTGTGAACTAGAAAACACATAGCAATTCATAGAGATGCACCTATTCAAATGAAGGATACACAAGATTTTTCATAACAAAGACCGATTCCACATGAATAGGGACACACCCAACTATTTGATAGAAACATACAAATTATAGTGGGAGGTCCTCACTACACTTATCCTTAGGTCAGACTAGGCCTCACCCCAACCATTCTAGTTGGATTGGGCCTCATTGAACGATTATATAAATATTATAGTGGGACTAGGTCGTCACTAAATTTTCTTAGTGGGACCTAAACTCACTAATTATCCTGTGTAAAATTGAAGCATGACCTTCATCATCACTTTAATTGATGATAGTTGTCTTTGGAATTGTAGTCTTTTTCACTTTGTATTTGACACTAAAGGAATGAACCAATCTCTAAGATACTAGTGTGCTCAAGACTAATAGTTATCCTCTATATTCTTACAATCTTCCATCCCTTGAGCTGCAATGTGGCTTACTTAGGTAGATTGATCTTAATAGTCCTTTAGACTATAGATTATTGCATGAAGCACTCCAATTATCTTATCTTTTTTTTTCCATGGTACATATCTTATCATGAAAATGGAATGACATCTTCAATAAAAAATATTTTTATGTGTGATAATACCCATAATACATACATACATACATACATACATATATATCAATCTTTTTAATTTAAAAAGACATGAAATAATGTAACTTTAATGAAAAATCTATTTTATATTACAAACCATAAGACATTAAATATGATTCCTTTTTCTAGAAGTTTTTCAAAATTATTTTACACATTCTAGAAAGGTTTTGTTAGAAAGCACCCACCAATTAAAATGGTGTGAAATCAGTCGTCAAGTTCCTAAGCAATTTAGAAGGTAAAAGTACTTTATATGTACTCTAAAATAATTAAATATAAAGAACTAAACATGTTGGAGTGAAATTATTTTAGGAAACATTGATAGGGATATTTGACATTGTAGAGTTGTAAATTGTCACCCTTGATAATTTCACACAATTTTTTTCTCCCCTCTATGTGATTGGACCTAATTGTACACCTAACTTCCTAAATTATACATTTCATAGCCCATTTTAACACTTATCAAGAAATTAAATGTGTAAGACCCAAATATACATTTAATGTTTTTCTCCTAGCACTTTGGATCTCAGAGATTGGGGGATTTGGACAAAGGTGTCCTTGCACCCTAGTCCCCTTAATGTGGCCCCAAAATTAAAAAAATTGGCAGTAGGACTTTAATATTTAAAATTCAATTTTTGATTATCAAATATCGAGATTTAACTTTCGGGAAATTAGAGCAATTTCATATAAATCTTATGTATTTTCATAATTCTATTTTAGGGGGAGAATATTGGAAATTCAATTGAGAAAACCAAGTGTCCTAAAAGAATTAAAGAGTAGTCAAGATAATAATTTAGAGATTTATTGCAATATTTCATCATCAAAGCATCATGTCAAGTTTTATGTGAGTTTGTTCATGTTTATGCATACATTTTATTTGTGAGAACTAAAAATTGTACGTCTTCAAAGCAATCCAAGCCAAATTGCAATCAAAACCTTGAGGAGATGTGCATGAATTCAATCCTAAAAGGAAATTGCATTTGAGTGGTGAGTTGTATTTCATTATTGATTCATCATTCATTTGTCATTTTAGCCTCTATCCCTCAAAAGGATAATCTATTTTTTCATCAATTTTGCTATTGTGGAGAAAAAGGATAATCTCTTTTCATCAATTTTTCTATTATGGAGGTGGAAACACCAACATGGGGTTTGACCAAGGCAAGCCCGTGTATGGCACAACCCTTCCTCTCCTTTTGAATGTGTAGGTATAGATTTGAAGAGGATTGAAGTATTATTTGAAGACAACTCACTCATTCATGAATTCAAACCCTACAGCTTAAGAAGATCCAAAAACTACAATATCTCATCAATAGATGAAGATATGACAATGGGATTTAGAATTGAGAAGCTACAAACTAGGTACTTGAGGACTGTAAAAGAATATTCCAATTTTAAATACCTGGACTAGGGCATCCTTGTGCCCTAGTCCACCCAAAATCAACTTAGATTCAAACTATAGGCGCATACTTGTATGCTCTTTCCATTTTTGGTCCTTAAATTTGACTGTCAGTTTCTAGTTTTTTTGTATTTGCATTAAAACAATGCATTTTCATAGTTAGCTAGTCATATCATTGCATTTCATACAAAATTCATTCCAAAGCATTCCAATTCAAATCCTAGGGTTGATTGACTCACCTTTTAAGTTTCAAGTTAATCTCATAGCCTAGACAACCTCAAATTCTAAATGATAAAGCCCATGTGGAAAAGCCTTGAAATCCTAAGGTGAAGTCCTAGGGTTTCACTTTCCACCTTATCATTTTGGTGAATTTGACACATTAACATTATATACCTTCTAAAATCTGAATCATATCATCTTAGATCTAAGGTTAACATTGCATTATTTGCATTGTTAATTTAGGCATTCATTATTGCATCAAAAAGACATAATTTTTTTCAAAAAATTACATATCATATTGCATCATAGGTTGCATTAGGGTTAATTTTAGTCATCATAGGTCAGATCTACATCTTAATTATATTTAAATATTTCATTAGGTCATTTTAGATCTGAAATCAAATTTGAAAGTGTTCATTGCATTCATTTAGGAATTTTTTGCATTTAGTCAAAAAGGTGAAAAAGTGCATTATTTTGTTGTAAAAAGACTTCAAGATCTTCATTCTCAAAAAATTACAAGTTAGAATCAGTAAATTGATACACTTTAGATTTGAAAATTGTATTTAGAATTGTAGTTTCTTGTTTCAACATTTTAAATTGATTTCATATTTGCATTTTACTTTGCATAATAATAAAACAATCAAATTTTGGAAAATTATTCATTATCAGACTTGAATCTTCACAAAATAGAACACTTAAGCCATAGTATAAATATTGAAACTTTAAACTCAGTCAAATTTTTTGCCAGACTAGGGTGTCCTTGTGCCCTTGTCCAACTAAATTTGGCTCAATTTTTCGTCAGAGATCTATTACCGTGTTATTTGTGTGTTTATATTCTTTGATTTTTGATCTTGTATGTTCTACTATGCCTATTTTATAAATTAGTGTTTATAGTGGGCACACCTTAGTGTCTTGAAACTCATATGAGCTTTACAACCTGGTGTCCTATTGCTAATACTCCAGTGAGACGTAGTTGTAGACTTATGGCATCCTACGTTGTTGTTACATCTATTGTGGATCCTAAGTCCTCCAACTCTTTCACACAAGGTATTATCAATGCCCAACCCATTTTGGACCCCATTCTTGATCCCACGATACCCATGACAACTTCACAATCAAGAACCTTTATGAACATGTGCCCAATGACAAATTGAAATAATTAGACAAAGGTATAGACGGATTACAAGACTACTTAAGCACAAAACCTTTAGCAAGACAAATGGTGCCTATAGTGGATAACCTTAGGAAGTTGATCAATGATGCTCAAGGAATAGAGGTTTTGTGTAGTCTAGCTCATATAGTAGATGTTAGCATCCCTATGATAGCTAGTTACGCTCAAGAATTAGGGTACACTCAAAACAAAGGAGAAAAACAAATTCCCCTCCCCAAACTATACCTTCTATTCCTACATTTACATTTCCAATTGTAGCTTCAATGATACAACACATTAATGGCATAACTCCAAGCTTAGGGCTTCCTAGTCAAAATCCTTATAGTTTTATGACATCACATGTAACACCTCAATATTCGTCACCTCTCATAATGTGAAACATAGTAGTCCACCAAAAATTTACACAATCTCACCATATTCACCAAACTCTCAAAACATGTCAAACAATGATTCAATTATAAACCAAAGTTTACAAAATGTAACATCACTTCAACAACAAATTTCCATATTGAATCAAAACCAAAACAAAAATCCACCATAATATCTTAAGAGGAGCCCATTGTCAATTGAAATCTTGAAAACTCTCATACCTCAAAACACAAAAATACCCTGATTTAAGAAATATAATGGTAAGGAAGATCCTAATAGTCATGTATCAACTTATATGGCATTGTGTAGTGACTTTATTTTTTAATATAATCTCTTAACTAAAATCTCTTAAATCATTGAAAGATATGACCTTGGAATAGTTTTGCTCATTGCCGAATAAATCCATAAATTTATTCAATGAATTGGTTGATGTTTTTCTCCAAAAAATTTAAGTAAACATTGGTCCTCAAATTACATTAACTAATCTAGTACATTACAAACAAGAGAAAAACGAAAAGGTAGCAGAATTTATACTACAATGTCAGTTACTTTATTCACATATTAACTACACTCTTCTTGATGTTGATGTTCAAAGGATGTTCACAGGGAATTTGCAACGTGGAATTAGGGATAAGATATTGTTAATGAAATATATATCCTTTATACACTTGTGTATGACTCTTTGTGATTATCAAATATCAACTAGTCAATATAAAGGTACACCTTCATCGACTCCTACGGATCAATTTGAATCTGTGCCTCAAAATAATAGTCAACCATTCAAGAAGAAAAACAAGAACTTTATCAAGATAAACACACCTCAAAAAACTAATCACATTGAACCACAAGTTGTAGTTGTAAGTCAACTCCTTATCAATTTAGGCCAAGAGATAGATAATTTACCCAATTACCTATTTTTGTTCATTAGATAATATTACAATTGTTAAGTAAGAACCTAATCCAATTACCTCTGATTAGACCCATGGACATGACCAAACCTTTTCCTTTTAACTTTAACTCAAAAGAATTTTTTTAATATCATCATACTCTTGGACATGGTATGGAATGATGTATATATCTGAAACATAGAAAAATGGGTTAGGGTTCAAACGTATAGGGTTTTATACTAAATTTGGAATGTTTCACCAAACTTACTATAAATAGAAAGGGAAAATAGGGTGAATGAACCTACCTATTCTTCTATTTCATTCAAAAAATAAGATCCCTCAAGTTAAAATCCACTATCAACCCTTAGGTGAGTGAATTCTTTGAGGAATCTTGTAATTTCCCTTTTTGTGTTAGGACAGGGGTCCTGGTCAAACAATACTTTGGGGAGAAAGATTAAAAATAGAAAATCAACTCCAAAATTCAATTTATCACTTTGATTTAGTAGAGTAAACATAAAACTGAAGGAACCAACAAAGTTTTTGCAAGATCCGGAAGGGATAAATGCTATGTACCTCTCACAAAATGGTGTTTTTAGAAGTTGTCTGAGGACTCATTCGCCCTATGGAAAATGGGTCATGTGTAGGGATTTTTAAAAATGGCTTATGGGTCCTCTACTCATGTGTTTGCACTTCTAGATTCTCAATTTTCACAGTCAGACAGTCGAAAATAAATCTGGGATTTGAGTTTTCATGAGATGACAACAAAGGTGACAACTTTAACAACTTTGCAATTTTACACTTTTGAGATCTTCAACTTTTCTTCAACTTGCAAATCTGCAACACACAAAGAGAGGGGGAAAATATTTATTTTTGGGTGAATGGGGGTTTGCCTTGGTCAAACCCTATTTTGGTAATTAAACCTTGAAATGAAATAAAATAGCATGAAAAGAGTGATGAAGGAACAACTCAATGTCACAACTCACCAAACCCTTGAGTACACATTGGAATGTAAATCTGTAACTTGCATGAAATGGCTTTAATGGATGTGGATCTTGAACCTTGGATCTTGACTTGATATAATGCTTTGAATGCTTGAATGGATCATGAATCCTGCATCACCAAATTAGCTCCAATGGCATGCATGATGCAATAAGACTTTTATGTGATAATTGGATCTTGATTGTTGCAATAATTCTTCAATAAATCTACTCTTGAATGCCTTTAATTTCTTTTGAAAATTCTCTTGTGAAAGTTCTCTTAAGATAACTTGCATTTTCTAGGTGAAACTTAGTAAAATGACATTATATTTATAGATATGTAGCATTAGTTTCCTGAAATTCAAATAAAACAAGCCGAAATTTGAATATATATTTGAATATGTTAAAATACTGTCAAAAACGTAATTTAAATTTAGGTTCTAGGTCTGAGTGAGGACCCATTCACCCATGCCTAGGTCACTCACCTAGGACACACATTGCTCAATGAGAAGTGTTATGTTTAGGAATTAATGAATGTCAGGTTTCCTCTTTTGAAAATGCAATTAATTAGGCTTGGATTTGAATTAAACGGGCCAATTAAGGACAATTAAGCTCAATTAATTAAAGAAGCCCTAAATAAATGTGAAAGTGTAAAGAGGTACACTTTACAAGACCGAAAATAAGGCACAACTAAGTCCATTTTAATTAATAGACCCCTACCCTTAACATGAATATGTAAAATACATATTACAACACTAAATCAAGACATAATTAATTTCATTTTAATATTAATTCCAAATTAGGTGTGAAAATGTAGGGATACATTTTTCTACACTACAACATCTTAAACATCAAGTGTAAGACATCATCAATTCTAATAACATCCAGTTGGTCGATGTTAATGATAAAGGAAACAATTAGTTTGTAGCTCCACCCAATCAAAATTTACAAATTTTCATTAATCCAATATCAAACCATACATCCAACTTTGTGCAAGGTTGTGATGATAAGAATGATGACGAGGATGGTCTAGATAATATGGTTACTCTAATACATGTTCAACCTCGTAAGGGTCGAACCACTTTGTTACCTGACATTTCTTTCACACACATTGATGCATCTATACATGCACTAGATAGTCCTCTCTATATCACCGAATGTATTAATGATAAACCTACACATGGGATACTCATTGATCTCATGTGTCTAGAGAATGTGACCACTAAGGAATTCTTGTTTGTGCATGAACTTTATAAATATTCTTATGAACAATCGAAAGCATGGTTAAAAAATCATGATGGTTTTGCTCGCCCTATGATAGGTTTGATAATTCTTCTACTTAAATTTGGACCGAAATAACTAGGTGTATCATTCTCCATCATCTCAACATCAGACCAATTTCGTGTGAAGCTAGGATATCCATGGCTATGCTCCATGAATACCATCCTATCAATAATCCACAAGTGCATAAAGTTCCCATTTGAAAATCAAATATATGCAGTTCATCATAGTGGGTTTAATCCTTTAGCTTCTTGTGGAAAGTTTTCACTGGACTATTTATGGACTCAACCTATGGAACCCATTAAGCCTTGTGAGGATTTATTTTTTAGATCATATAATTTTTTTAAAGAAAAGCACATAATAGAGTTATATATTAGTGATATCCCACTTGAGAATGATAAGGCTATGGTTATTCCTCCCACCCCACCAGTTGTGGGTGAACCCATGTCTAAGGAAAATATCCTATTAAATACACTAGCCATTTATGTTGTAGTTCCTCCACCAATATCATACAAAATACCAAGAGACAATCACATGATTATCTTCGTGCCACCAAACGAGATAAATTTATAAACCTAAAGAGACAATAGTTTACCAACTCTCGATGGTCCCTTTAGTTCCTCCTCCAAGGGAAGAAAAGAGACCAATGGTTGAGAAACCCAATCTTACCCCTTCACAAATTGAAAATTGCACAAGAAGAAACAAAAATGCTAAAGAGTGTAGGCATAAATGTGTCATGCTATTGCTTGTTAGTTGGGAGAAAATAATAAAACATTACCTGATGATCAAACACATATTCAAACAAATCAAAATGAATTACAACCTTCACAAAAACATGGCATTGAGCCTTACATGTCCCAACCAAAACAAAGAATGAAACACAAATGTACAATTGACATTTTCATTAAACCACCCATTGTGATAAATCTGGATGATGAGGATGAAGATGCTAAGACTGATGAACAAGTGCATAATGAACTATCTTTGTTGTTCTCAAAGTCTATGGATTTAGATGGGAGAAATTGTGATGATCCTCCTCATGAGTGTGATTCACCATGTGTTGAACCTAGTGATGCTCCTAGTATGACACCTGTTTTAGTCCCTTTGGCTAATTTTTCACCTTCCATATATTATGAACAATATTGGGATGCAGACAATTTTCTCTAGATCAGCTCGCATGTGCGGTACCATTTGTTTTATTTATGTGTTATTTATGTTTTCTTGCATGTGATGTGATCTCTTGTGTTGTGCTACTTGATGTGTCTTTATGTTTGTGAGTTTTCTTTGGGGGACCCTTGATGCTCTGTTGGCACAAGGATACAAAGTAAATGAATTTGTCATGACATTCATCTATTTGTATCTCCATTCTTCTTTATGTCGTAAACATTATTTTTTGTCTTGTGTTTTCCCTTTTGGGGATGATGCAAAGAATTGAGACATTTAGGTCTCTTCCATGTTGACCCAAAAGTTTGTTTGTTCTCTCTATGTCATTATTCTGTTGTGTTCATAGTTTCATGAGTATTTGGGGGAATGATGTCAATTTTGAGCTTACTTATATTGTAGTAAAGATGTATACTGACCTTGGATCCATGGATCCCTTATGTGATCATCTTTACTTGTTTGTTGCATTGTATAGTGGGGAACCCTTTATCATGAGTTAGCTTCATTTGGAAACATATCATTGACACATGGCTTTCCAAACAAGCTCTGATGACCTTGCCATATTGCATTTATCATTTTTCTACCTTAAATAAATTGATCACAACACAGTGTTTATAAATTACTTTAAGGTGGGGCATGCCTTCCATTATGTGTTTCACTTTGTTCACATGCATTGGACTTGGTGATGTGTTGTCTTACCATATTGACCATTTTTGTAGAACCTTATTAGAGTTATTGGGACTATAAATCTTGGTATGGTTGACATGGGTACACACCTAGTGAAAATTGGTCCTCTCTAGCCCTTGTGTGTTTCTCATTTTGTTACTATTTTTGAAAGGCTCACCTAGTGAATATCAGACTTCACTAGCATGTGGTGTTCAAAATGAAGGTAATTTTGTAGCTTAAAACTTGTACAACTATCAAATTGTAGATCTAATTAAGTGTTATTTGGTTCAATTCTTTGTGTATGATTAATCTTGTTTAGATCAATTTTACCGATTGTAGAAAGAGACAAAAGATTGTAGAAGAATGAGACAAGAAGATAGAAGTGACACAACATATATGTGGAGAAACCCTTTCGGGAAAAAACTCCACCACTAGAATTAATAGTTCTTGTATTATTTTACCTTAGAATAAGATTGCAACAATACTATATCAATCCTTGATAGATATGTTTCCTTTCCTTCAACAATCCTTCTTCACAACCTACAATAAACTCGTAGAAAGAGACAAAAGATTGTAGAAGAATGAGACAAGAAGATAGAAGTGACACAACATATATGTGGAGAAACCCTTTCGGGAAAAAACTCCACCACTAGAATCAATAGTTCTTGTATTATTTTACCTTAGAATAAGATTACAACAATACTATATCAATCCTTGATAGATATGTTTCTTTTCCTTCAACAATCCTTCTTCACAACCTACAATAAACTCTCTTTGAATCTCAATGAAATCACATAGAATTCTCATACACTTGCTACAATTTATAGACAATTCTGAGCATGTAAACTCACAGAAGAGTTATCAATACAAGAGATAAACTCTCCTCACAAATATCTATGCCCAAATTATGCAAGTAGAGTTTCACAATATAACTTGAAGCCAAAACAAAGTCTCCTCAATTTAGGCATCCCAAACTGAACACTTAACTGAACTCTAGATAAGAAGATATCTTGGAAACTTCACCTCAAAGTTGGTGCCCAAGAATGGGCCCACTGAATTGAACCTTTTAAATATATTTTCATGCAAAAGGAATTAACTAAAATATGCCAACTTGGGTGCCCAAGGTGGACCCAAGACAGTCTTAGTTAACTGAAACATATCTCTCCATCAATTTATGCAAACAACATGCATGATTGATCATCCCCACTTAACTGAAACTATCCACATGTTATTTGTCATGCAGCTGAAGTTATTAGTCATGCAACTCAAGTCAACTAACATGAAACTCAAGTAAACTACATGCAACTCAAGTCAAATAGCATGCAACTCAAATCAACTAGCATGCAACTCAAAATAACTACATGCAACTAAAGATAACTAAACCATAATTGAACTGAACTGAACTGATAGTGCCACTCCACTCATGTAAATATCAATCCCTACTTTGTAGGAACAAAACATACATTACTAAAGTGTTATCAATTCTCCAAACAATTAACTGAAGCAGGGTGGGATCCACCTTCCATGTGGGCACCCCATGTGCTCCTATTTTTTAGGAGCTCTTCTTGGATTCCCCCACATGTTCCTATCATTTAGGAATAATTACAAATGTCAATTTACATGTTCATTTCATTCAAATTTAATCCATTTCTAATCCTAGTGTTGGGGAACACTTTCCAAGGACTTAGGAGATACATGAAATATGTTTAGGATTGCAGTTAAATGGCATCCTATTCCCAACATTCTCCCACTTGACATTATACATTGCAATTATTATAAACAAGGAATCATTATTATAAATCAAGTACAAGACTCAAGGCCAATGGCCTTCTTGCACCAAGAGAACTTATCTGCAACATTGATCAAAGTGTCAACTTTCTCAATCAATACCTTTCCCAAGTCTTTGTAACCAAAATATCATAGGTATAACTTCATGCTATCAACATGACAACCCAAATTTCCAAACAAGTCCCTATATATCCACCATCCTGCAAAATAAGACTTCAAGGTAATAACACACATAGATATGCGATAAAAAACCTCTGAAGTAACTCACTATAGTAAAGTGTAACCAGTCCAAGAGAGGTTCCTCTCTCATACATAACACATATACCTTTTGGAACTCCCACTGCACAGGTAATGTCAAATCTAAAAACAAGATCACAACATTAACCAGTCCTCCTATAGCACTTCACATAGAGAATGTCGCTACCTCCTCTATCATAGTGTTAAAGAAACATATAATGATATGAAAATACATCTCTCATTACCAATCCAAATAACTCTCCCAAGTCCTCCAACCAATGAAGAAAGAGATCAAGGAGCTACCAAATTGTTTCCAAAAAACAATGAAGTACAAACAACAACACATAACTCCATTCATGAACCTCAACTCCATTAACATAAGAACCTTCAAGAAGAATACAATATACCCAAAAAGAGAGAAATTGCAAATCAAACCATGTCCTTATACCACACTAACATGTGCCAAACTATGTAAAGTAAGATCTCCTTCAACACTCCCAAACTGAAAGGATATCAACATCTAACCATTCAACTTATAATGAAACATGGAAAAACTTAGATGTAAACCTCTCACAGAAAGTAGATCAAACTTAGCCAAACATTCCCACAACAAAAGAGAATATGCCCAAAGCCACTAACTATTTCTCGTTCCTCTCCTATCCAAATCCTCAGAACTAACTCAAGTTCAATATTGCAAGGAGAACAAAGGAAATACATAAAATAATGCATCTACTTCTCAACAATCCCTCATAACTCAATCTTCAAGACTAATGCATAAGATAAGTTAAGATACGTATAAATAATGCATCTAATAATCAGGCGGGAAACACCTCTTAGATCATTTACCTGCCAAGTAGACTAAGAGTGGGATACAAGATTGTCCTATGTATACATCACCAAGCAATATAGGCTTTGAATAAAGACAACCTTCTCATCAGGTCTATGATGGACTCATATCCATTTATAGGTGTAGGTTGCTCGGTCTTTAATGTTAAATTTTTTTATAACAAGTAACCATTCCAAGACATATCTCTTAACCATAAGAGAACTCAAGCCTCACCTATGTCTCCAAGTATCCACGAGTACCTATAACCAACCAATCCACGCCAAACTCCAAATGCAGTATAGAACCATTATGAAGTAATCAAGCAAATGATCAATGTACCCAATATAAAGAGAACTACTATGATCAATGTCAAAGCTCCAATCATAAACTAGGAACATAAACATGACATCCATGATCTAATCAATGTGAATATAACCCACATATCAAAAACAAAGCATGACACCTCAACCATAGACTAAAGAAGTCCTGCATCGCAACCAAAAATGTCAACATATCCAAACCACATGAAAATAACCATCCTTTGTCAATGAAAACAAAAAAATACCAATGAACCATCAAATGGTGAATCCACATCACTGCCAACAACTCCCACTGGCCTATGATACCGAGTCACACATGGCATCGTGACTACCATCCTCTCCATGAAGATCATCCAGGTCTACACACACAACTACAATGTTAGTAACATAACAAGTGGAACCAAAATCTCCAAGACAAGAAGATACCTACAAATCGCCAAACCATCATAAATAAAAATGGATCCACAGCATTGCCAATTGCTACCACTAAACCATGATACCGAACAATCCCATGGCATCATGATGCACACAACCAATGCCACATCACTGCCATAAGATCACACCAAACCTATGAATCCAAGCTCTCAATGACAACATGATAACACAATAGTAGAAGCTCCCACTACATCCAAAAAACCTTCAAACTTTTAAGAGAAAGGTGTCCCAAACTCTACCCAACCATTAGCTCTGATACCAAATGTTGAAAATGAAGGTAAATTTGTAGCTTAAAACTTGTACAACTATCATATTGCAGATCTAATTAAGTGTTCTTTGGTTCAATTCTTTATGTATGATGAATCTTGTTTAGATCAATTTTACTAATTGTAGAAAGAGGCAAAAGATTGTAGAAGAATGAGACAAGAAGATAGAAGTGACACAACATATGCGTGGAGAAACCCTTTCATGAAAAAAATCCACCACCAGAATCAATAGTGCTTGTATTATTTAACCTTAGAACAAGATTAAAATAATACTGTATCAATCCTTGATTGATATTCTTCCTTTCCTTCAACAATCCTTCTTCACAACCTACAATAAACTCTCTTTGAATCTCATTGAACTCACATAGAATTCTCATACACTTGCTGCAATTTATAGACAATTATGAGCATGTAAACTCACATAAGAGTTATCAATACAAGAGATAAACTCTCCTCATAAATATGTGCTCCCAAATTGTGCAAGTAGAGTTTCATAATGTAACTTGAAGCCAAAACCAAAGTCTCCTCAATTTAGGCATCCCAAACTAAACACTTAACTAAACTCTAGATAAGAAGATATCTTGGAAGCTTCACCTCAAAGTTGGCACCCAACAATGGGCCCTCTTAACTGAACCTTTTAAATATCTTTTCATACAAAAGGAGTTAATTGAAAGATGCCAACTTGGGCGCCAAAGGTGGACCCAAGTAAATATTAGTTAACTGAAACATATCTCTGCATCAATTTATGCAAACAACATGCATGATTGATCATCCCCACTTAACTGAAACTATCCACCTATTATATGTCATACAACTGAAGTTATTAGTCATGCAACTCAAGTCAGCTAACATGAAACTCAAGTCAACTACACGCAACTCAAGTCAACTAGAATGCAACTCAAGTTAACTAGCATGCAACTCAAAATAACTACATGCAACTGAAGATAACTGAACCATAACTAAACTAAACTAAACTAAACTAATAGTGCCACTCCACTCATGTAAATATCAATCCCTATTTTGTAGGAACAAAACATGCATTACTAAAGTGTTATCAATTCTCCAAACAATTAATTGAAGCAAGGTGGGATCCACCTTTCATGTGGGCGCCCCATGTGCTCCTATTTTGTAGGAGCTCTTCTTGGATGCCCCCACATGTTACTATCATTTAGGAATAATTACAAATGTCAATTTGCATGCTCATTTCATTCAAACTTAATCTATTTCTAATCCTAGTGTTGGGGAACACTTTCCAAGGACTTAGGAGATACATGAAATATGTTTAGGATTACAATTAAATGGCATCCTATTCCAAACATTCTCCCACTTGATATTATACATTGCAATTATTCTAAACAAGGAATCATTATTATAAATCAAGTATAAGACTCAAGGCCAATGGCCTTCCTGCACCAAGAGAACTTATTTGCAACATTGATCAAAATGTCAACTTTCTCAATCAATACCTTTCCCAAGTCTCTGTAACCAAACTATCATAGGTAGAACTTCATGCTATCAACAAAACAACCAAAATTTGCAAACAAGTCCCTGTATATCCACCATCCCGCAAAATAAGACTTCAAGGTAATAACACACGTAGACATGTGATAAAAAACCTTTGAAGTAACTCAATGTAGTAAAGTGTAACTAGTCCAAGAGAGGTTCCCCTCTCATATAGAACACATATACCTTCTGGAACTCCCACCGCAGAGGTAATGTGAAATCTGAAAACAAGATCACAACATTAACAAGTCCTCCTATAACACTTCACATAGAGGATGTGGCTAACTCCTCTATCATAGTGTCAAAGAAGCATATAATGATACGAAAAATACATCTCTCATTACCAATCCAAATAACTCTCCCAAGTCCTCCAACCAATGAAGAAAGAGAACAAGGAGCTACCAAACTATTGCCAAAAAATAATGAAGTACCAACAATAGATAATTCCATTCATGAACCTCAACTCTATAAACATAAGAACCTTCAAGAAGAAGACAATATACCCAAAAAGAGAGAAACTACAAATCAAACCATTTCCTTATACCACACTAACATGTGCCAAACTATGTAAAGTAAGATCTCCTTCAACACTCCCAAACTAAAAGGATATCAACATATAACAATTCAACTTATAATGAAACATGGAAAAACTTAGATGTAAACCTCTCACAGAAAGTAGATCAAACTTAGCCAAACATTCCCACAACAAAAGAGAATATGCCCAAAGCCACTAACTATCTCCCGTACCTTTCCTACCAAATCCTTAGAACTAACCCAAGTTCAAGATTGCAAGGAGAACAAAGGAAATACATAAAATCATGCATCTACTTATCAATAATCCCTCATGCATAAGAGAAGTCAACATACATATAAATAATGCATCTAATAATTAGGCGGGAAACACCTCTTAGATCATTTACCTTTTGAGTAGACCAAGAGTGGGATAAAAGATTGTCCTGTGCATACAACACCAATCAATATAGGCTTTCAATAAGGACAACCTTCTCATCAAGTCTATGATGGACTCATATCTAGGTGTAGGCTGCTCTATCTTTACTATTAAAAAACTTTTATAACAAGTAACCATTCCAACACATATCTCTTAACCATAAGAGAACTCAAGCCTCACCTATGTCTCCAAGTATCCATGAATACCTATAACCAACTAATCCATGCCAAACTCCAAATGCAACATGGCACCATCATGAAGTAATCAAGAAAATGATCAATGTACCCAATATAAAGAGAACTACTACGATCAATGTCAAAGCTCCAATCATAAACTAGGAACATAAACATGACATCCATGATCTAATCAATATGAATATAACCCTCATATAAAAAACAAAGCATGACACCTCAACCATAGACTAAAGAAGGCCTGCATGACAACCAAAAATGTCAACATATCCAAACCACATGAAAATAACCATCCTCTATCAATGAAAACAAAAAATGCCAATGAACCATCAAATGGTGAATCCACATCACTTCCAACAACTCCAAAAAAACTTTGATACTGAGTCACACATGGCATCATGACTACCATCCTCTCCATGAAGATCATCCACGTCTACACACACAACTACAATGTTAGTAACATAACAAGTAGAACCAAAATCTCCAAGCCAAGAAGATACCTACAACCGCCAAACCATCATAAACAAAAATGGATCCACATCATTTCTAATTGCTCCCACTGAACCATGATACTGAGCAATCCCATGGCATCATGATGCACACAACCAATTCCACATCATTGCCATAAGCTCACACCAAACCTATGAATCCAAGCTCTCAATGAAAAAATGATAACACAATAGTAAAAGCTCCCACTACAGCCAAAAAACCTTCAAACTTTTAAGAGAAAGGTGTCCCAAACTCTACCCAACCATTAGCTCTGATACCAAATGTTGAAAATGAAGGTAAATTTGTAGCTTAAAACTTGTACAAATATCATATTGTAGATCTAATTAAGTGTTCTTTGGTTCAATTCTTTATGTATGATTAATCTTGTTTAGATCAATTTTACCAATTGTAGAAAGAGACAAAATATTGTAGAAGAATGAGACAAGAAGATAAAAGTGACACAACATATACGTGGAGAAACCCTTTCGAGAAAAAAACTCCACCACCAGAATCAATAGTGCTTTTATTATTTAACCTTAGAACAAGATTACAATAATTTTGTATCAATCCTTGATTGATATGCTTCCTTTCCTTCAACAATCATTCTTTACAACTTGCAATAAACTCTCTTTGACTCTCATTGAACTCACATAGAATTCTCATACACTTGCTACAATTTATAGAAAATTTCGAGCATGTAAACTCACATAAGAGTTATCAATACAAGAGATAAACTCTACTCACAAATATCTTCACCCAAATTGTGCAAGTAGAGTTTCATAATGTAACTTGAAGCCAAAACCAAAGTCTCCTCAATTTAGACATCCCAAATTGAACACTTAACTAAACTCTAGATAAGAAGATATCTTGGAAGCTTCACCTCAAAGTTGGTGCCCAAGAATGGGCCCACTTAACTGAACCTTTTATATATATATATTCATGCAAAAGGAGTTAACTGAAAGATGCCAACTTGGGCGCCCAAGGTGGACCCAAGTCAATCTTAGTTAACTGAAACATATCTCTCCATCAATTTATGCAAACAACATGCATGATTGATCATCCCCACTTAACTGAAACTATTTACCTGTTATCAGTCATTAAACTGAAGTTATTAGTCATGCAACTCAAGTCAACTAACATGCAACTCAAGTCATCTAGCATGCAACTCAATTCAACTAGCATGCAACTAAAAATAACTACATGCAATTGAAGATAACTGAACCATAACTAAACTAAACTGAACTAAACTGAACTAAATTGAACTGAATTGAATTGATAGTGCCACTCCACTCATGTAAATATCAATCCCTATTTTGTAGGAACAAAACATGCATTACTAAAGTGTTATCAATTCTCCAAACAGTTAATTAAAGCAAGGTGGGATCCACCTTCAATGTGGGCACCCCATGTGCTCCTATTTTGTAGGAGCTCTTCTTGGATGCCCCCACATGTTCCTATCATTTAGGAATAATTGCAAATGTGAATTTACATGTTCATTTCATTCAAATTTAATCTCTTTCTAATCCTAGTGTTGGGGAACACTTTCCAAGGACTTAGGAGATGCATGAAATATGTTTAATATTACAAGTAAAATGGCATCCTATTTCCAACATGTGGTGTATTTGGTTCATGGTTCACCTAACAAATATTAGACTTTGTTAGCCTGTGAGTCATGAACGCATTTTGGTATGGATCCTAGTGAGATTTATGCGGAGCTTGCTAGTTTGTGATTGTGATACCCTCCTTTTTCATTTTGTGTTTTTGTTGTGTATGATTTGTGTTGTCATGTTGTATTACATACATGTGTATTTCCTTGCATTTGTGTTGTCTTGCCATATGATCTTGAATCCTAGGGGCTTGTGCACTCCCCTAGAGTAATTGTCATCCTATCTCTTCAACATTTGGATAATCAAACCCATCTTGGCATATTTTTTAATTTAGTGTGATTCCGAGTGTAAGTTTGTACTCTCACTAAAGTGGGGGCTAAATGTAGCATCTTAAATTGTCGCCCTTAACAATTTCACACTATGTTTTGCTCCCCTATAAGTGATTGGACCTAATTGTACACCTAACTTCCTAAATTATGTATTTCGTGGACCATTTTAACACTTATCAAGAAATTAAGTGTGCAAGACCTAAATATACATTTGATGGTTTGCTCCTAATACTTTGGATCCTGAAGATTGAGGGAATTGGACTAGGGCATCCTTGCACCCTAGTCCTCTTATGTGGCCCCAAAATTCAAAATTTTGGCTGTAGTAATTTAATATTTGAAATTCAAATTCTGATTGTCGGCTATAGAGATTTAATTTTCAAGAAATTAGAGCAATTTCATATAAATACTAAGTATTTTCATAATTTTATTTAAGGGGGAGAAAAATTGAGAATTCAATTGAACAAATCAAGTGTCTTAAAAGCATTCAAGAGTAGAATTTAGAGATTTATTGCAATATTTCATCATCAAAGCACCATGTCAAGTTTTATGTGAGTTTGTTCATATTTATGCATACATTTTGTTTGTGATGACTAACACTTGTAGGTCTTCAGAGCAATCCAAGCCAAATTGCAATCAAAACCTTGAGGAGATGTGCATGACTTTAGTCCTTCAAGGAAATCAAATTTGAGTGGTGAGTTGCAGTCCATTGTTGATTCATTATTTATTTGTCATTTTAGTCTCTATCCCTCAAAAGGATAAGCTCTCTTTTCATCAATTTTTCCATTGTGGAGGTGAAAACACCACTATGGGGTTTGATTGAGGCAATCCCCTATATGGAACAACCCTTCCTCTCCTTTTGAATGTGCAGGTATATATTTAAAGAGGATTGAAGGAAGATTTGAAGACAACTCACTCATTCATCATCAGATGAAGATTTGACGAGATCCAAAATTAAGAAGCTACAAACTAGGTACCCAAGGACTGTAAAAGTAGATCTTAGTTCAGATCCCTGGACTAGGGCATCCTTGCACCCTAGTCCACCCAAAATTAGTTCAAATTCAAACTATAAGTGCATACATATCTACTCTTTCCATTTTTGGTCCTTAAATCTAATTGTTAGTTTCCAATTTTTTAATATTTGCACAAATAATTTATTTTCATAGTTAGCTAGTCATATCATTGCATTTCATACAAAATTCATTCCAAAGCATTCCAATTCAGATCCTAGGGTTGATTGAGTCACCTTCCAGGTGAGAAGTCAATCTCATATCCTAGCCAACCCCAAATTCTAAATGATAAGGCCCAAGTGGAAAAGCCTTGAAATCCTAAGGTGAAGTCCTAGGGTTTTACTTTTCCAACTTATCAGACCCAACATAACAAAATTGCAATAGACAACTCTCAACGAAGTAAGAGATATTAAACTAGTTTAGGAACCCCACATAGATCTAAATAATTTTTCTAACATTTTAAAAGAAATATTAAAACTTTAAAAATTTCATTAAAAAATTTATTACAATTTTTTATAAATATGATTAAGATTATGAATTGTAGTCTAGATAATTTTTAGGAAGCAAATTAGGTCGTGTAGGATCAATCGGGTTCACCAAAATGTAAAAGAAAATAAGCTTTCCTTAACTTTACTTTAGGCTAATCCAATAAAATATATACACACGTACAATTAACTTAGATTAATTAATTACGATGTTAGAACTAATATTATGATAATTTATGCTAGTAATCAAATATGGAAAATATAAATAAAAAATATTCTAAACTCTATGACCATTGAATGCACTAACATGAAATGAATATAAAATTGGTATACCTCATGACCATGAACAAGGAATCATAAACTAGTAATCAACTTGAAATTAGAATATTTCATTTACATCATGTACGAATGAATTTATGCATTAGGGATGACTCCATGAACTGAATCCATCCTTTACCCATGAACTTGTATTGTGTGATCTACAATTTTCTATTCTTTACTTCACCTATTTTTTTTTTACTTCTTCCACATCTTATGATATTTGTGGATTGACAATATTTATAAATACCTTTGTAGGGTTGTTGAAATGTCAAAGGGGACATGTTCTCCCATTCCAGTTCATGAAAATGCGCATGAATAGTTTGAAACAACATTTTCAATCATACATATGGTCTTAAGATGTTTGTGCAAAATCATATTCCTTTTAATTCAACAATTGAAGTTGTGTAAATTGAATGCTAATTGAATAATGCTCTCAATTTGTGGATTTAAATGAATGAGTTGAATGCCTTTAAACACAAGGACAACAATAAATCACCACAAAATTGTACTTAGCCCTCGGTGGGAAAGTTTCAAATTTAAAAAGTCAATCTTGGAACTAAAAAAATGTGCATAAATAAATGCAATTGAGACATGAATATGTATAATGTATAAAGATGTGTAACACATAAAAATGGGGTAGGAGATAAATGCATAGGAGTATGTGTAGGTGGTATAGGGCAAGGGGCCCAACTTTATAAAAATTGCATCATTTGTCACTATCTACATGTATCAAGAGATTTCTTCAAATGAGCACACAACTAAACATAAATGGCATGGGTATCCAAATTTCAAAGAATTTGATAGACTAGATGCCCCAATTTGTGGTAGCATAGCTAAAGGATTCCTTTGTTTTAGATGTGTGCTCCCTTGTAATGTTGTAATCCACTATATAAAGGTACATATCTCAATATCTATATATATTGGTTTCAATTTTTTTTAACCATTGCATAAATATAATAGTCATATAATGAATGGATGAATGAAATGTTTTCTAATATCACTTAAAAGACCAAACAATTTATGCAACCAATTATTGTTTAGTTAACCTTACTTAAACATGACATAGACCAATGATTGCTAAGTGAACCATTCGTGTTCACAAGAGATGGGTTCATGTGAGCCACTATTCATGCAATTAAATAATGCAATTTAATCTTGATACAAAAACATAATTTGATGCATTTTTGAAAATACCTCCTGATTGTCATTAGATAAACTGAAGGGCCTCTATAATGAATGGTTCATAAGGTGTAACACTTATTGATGATTTTACAAATAAAGTAGCAAACTAAGTGAGTTTGATCTTGGGGAAAACTCCACGATTGAGCGTGCTTGAGTCAGAGTAATATGAGATGAGTGACCTCTAAGAAAGTCCCGATACTTCATCTTTGTGAGCATCACCTAAATGCAATGAATATTAGAACCTTCATACTCTCATTTGTGTGAACTATTATTCACAAAATATGAGTCAATAAGTGACTCCAAAACTATACAGTTAAATCTTGATAACACAAAATAATTTGATACACTATGAAAAATATCTCCTACTTGTTATTGGATGAGTTGAAGGGGCTCTATAATGAATGGTTTGGAAGACACAACACTTGCTAAATATTTAACAAATAAGATAGCAAGCTAAATAGACTTGATCTCGAAGAAACTCCATAATTAAACACATTTGAATTGAAAAAATATTAAGATTGGTAGCCTCTTGCGAAACATTGATACTTCCTCCTATTAACATCACTTAAATACATTGAATCATAAAAGATGAATTGGTATAAGTAAATGCTCATAAAATATGAATTACTAAATTTAAATATAAGAACTATGGAATTGAATCCATAAAACGACATAACATAATCTGCTAGTGTCCTTTAATCTCCTCTCCATTTGAATGATGAGCGCACGTGTTGAAATCCCTCAATGGTTCAAAGCTTTGGCCATGAACATATCGTCAAGGAATATGTCCACTACTTAATCTGTATAATAATCGTAAGAACGCGACGTATTTCCAACGAAGATAACCATAGTGATCTTCGAAGTATATAGTCAATGCTAAAATGTGAAACCAGAAACGAGAAACTAAAATTCTGCAGAGAAAGAACAACATAATGGCAGCATGTGCAGCCTGTGGAGGTTACTTGGCGGGAAATTGTGGAGTTAAGTTGTACAAAAGTCCTTCAAAGCTTCGCACCTCTTCGTTTGTTAAACCTGTGGTATGTTCAGGTTTTTTCAAATCAATTTTTTTTTTCATCTTTATTTTTAAAAATATTCAAATGATTTTTGAGTGCAATTTTGTGTTTATCAGTGATTTTGATTTTGAATTTTATGTCTCTTCTTTTGTTGGAATTTGGGTTCGTCAATTTTCCAAATATTTGAAAAATTGGAGGGTTTCACTCAAGTAATCGGAGGCTTCATTACAAACAATCACGTGGATAATCAACAGAAGGGAATTTGTTTTTGAATTATGAATTGTGGGTGTAATCTGATTTTCTGGTGCTTTCTTTTCGTGTCGGCCTTTTGCAAGACAATCGCGTCTTATAGATTCAGTATATTGTTGATTAGATTTGAGTCCCTGATCTTCATTATTACTAGTTAATTCTTTGTTTGCTCAATTCTTGGCATCCTTATAAACCTGCGTCATAATGTTTGCTTTGTTGTTTAACAACGTAATAATTTTTTGCTCACAAGTCTCTGCACTCATGCAAGCTTGCATCAGATTGTTCTGTGATATGTAGTCGTGGTCTCGGGACTTTACAATAAATCTTTCTTTTTCCTTTTGGTACAGTAGCTGAATTTCGGTTTTAAAGATAAATTAAAATCATAACCAACACCAACTTTAACTCTCATTTCATAGCAACTTTAACTCTTAAACCCTAGGTATAGGCGTTCAACAGTTTGTCGAGCCCTGAACCATCAAGATTCCAACATACTGCAAGGGGAATGCATCGTCAAGCATGGAGCACCTTCAATGACTGAGATGCCACGTTGGAGTGTTTTTTAATCGACAAAATTTGCCATGGACTTGCATCTAGTTTAGTTCAAGCATGCTCTACGTTAATACAAGTGGCTTAACAATGTGAGCATGCCCAACAAGTTTTGAAGCCAGATTATCATCATGAGCAGGTCCAACAGGGTTTGAAGCCAGATTACTTTATGGCAATCGTTAAGCTGTGCCACTAGACCATGCCCTTCTGGACTTGCTGAGGCTGACCTTAGATAAAGAGTGTATCGAGACTATCAACCATTGATGGAAATTTAGGATTAGAAAGATGATCTTCGTCTCTAGTATTGTCTTGCATAATCTTAATCTGCTCAGCTAGATAAAAATGCCTAACCAATGGCTAACCTTGGGAAAAATAGGTTCCATGGGTTTATTAGTAGAGAGCTATATGTGATAAATTTTGAAGTTGATTAGGATGTCAATAGTGGTTTCTATTTATGGATTCATGAGATAGAATGGAAAAAATATTATTTTCAATTTTCACTGCACAAAGCCAGAGGCCAGAAACTCCAACGTAAATCTGCATTACAGCTAAACAATTGCATGTACGGTAGAGTGATACAATTACATGCTGCAGTTGTAGTTGTTTAATTCTTCTTAAAAACACTTGACCATAGAAAATGAAATACATCACATATGCATAGACAATATTGGCATACAAAAGATATGAACTTTTAAAAATGAAAAAAATCAGTGCTCAAAATCAGATGAATTGTAATGCTTTAATTATCCCTGTTTTAATGTGCATGGTCTTCAGCATGTATATGACTGAGTCATGGATGGATCCCAAAATATCAGCCCAACCAGTACATATAGGAAAGAACATGGTAGGTATGGTTGCTGACCACAACAGCCTGCTTGTAACTTTATATACTCATCATTGCTGTCAAAAACTAAAGTAGAAGTTGAATAATTATGTCTTGTGTAATCATTTCTGTACTAAACACATGCTTTTATTCATAATTATACACATGTAAGTATAACATATCATCATTCAAAGATTATCTGTTTAGTAAGTTATATAGCAATCAGTATTATGGAAGGGACTGATCATATTGTTGGGTCCTTCCCTTACATATTGTAGACATGGTAATACCGAATACGTATCATGCAACTCACCAAGTAAGGAATACCAAATGATTCGTAATTATTGAGCTGTGTTATAATGCTAGGATTGCATGAAATATACTAACTACAGAAGTTGAATGGCTTACAGTATGTAAGATACTTTCTAGTTGAACAAAATTAGAATTTGGAGTTGTAACGTTAATATATTTATAATTGGAACCCATTCTAGCATATTTTCAATTCAAAAAGCACTCTAGTATAGTCATTCTATAAAGAGTGTAGGAGTTAAGTTTGATAGAATGTAGCCCAAAGAATTGATCCACAATGAGGGTCAATTGATCAAAAAATAAAGTGATAGCCAAACTCCCAAGGATAGCGAATAATTAGATTGCTCTCTGCAAAAGGATTCACATTGCTCCAATTGAAGGGCTATTTGATTTTCTTGTTCTGAATTTTGGTGTTTATATGTGACACTAATGCTGCTTTGGAAAGTAGTTGTAATTCCATCAGCTGCAAATAACCTTTGCAATATAGTAACCAGTGTGAGCCTTGGGATGCTACCAGGAAGATAATTGTTTGAGAGTTCTTATAGACTCTCTACTTTGCTAGTTTCTATCTTTGTCCCTGGAGGTTGAACCAGGCTGGTTTTTTGTCAGAACTCTGGTTCGGTAATACAATGTTTTCTGGTTAATTTCTGAAGTGTTTCCTTGTTTGGATTTTTGGACAAGGGCCTGAAGACAACTGCCATTGGTTTAACCGAAAAAAATTCTATCAATTGCAAATAAGATCAATTTGGATTAATTTTAGATAGTGCCAATGAAAATGTAATTATCTTATATTCTTTTTGTTATCAAGATACCATTCTTGAGGCCAGAACACTGGGAATCAAAAAAATTCTGTTTGTGTGCATGTTTAAGAATTCTTGTTTGAGTGCATGTTAAACTTATTTTGCCTTTGGTTGAGTACAAGCTTTCTAGTACTTGAATTTCCTAATTTTTTTGCTCACATAGGCTGCCAACCATAGACACATGTAATGCACTTATCTTTTAGATTTAATTGAGAGTTGGATGCCCTCCAACCATAGATATTTAGTGTGCTTAAAGACTAACTTGAGATGATGATTTCAACAAGCTTGCATCCACATTTAGAATTTGGTTGAGAGTGCACATTCTGCAACAAAAAATGCAAACATGCTGCCACTTTCATTTTAATAATCAAAAGAAACAACTTGTTGCCTGTTAAATTCTGTTAATAAGCAGTTCATACACTCCATTAACTGAGGAGGTCAGATTTCAACTTTGCTTTTGATGATAGTGACCTTTAAAGGCCTTCTAATTTTTTATTTTCTGTTAATCTTTTACTGCTTTGTTGCTGATCTACTATATATAATTCAGTAAATTTTCTAAACGAGTCTGAAAAATTTTCCAGAATTTTTTCCATGTTTTCCTCTAGCTTAGATTTCTTTTGTATCGGAATGGGCTTGGACTTATTCCAATAAATTAATGCATTCACAATATGTCTTATCTATGTCATTTGCATGTTCATTGATATGAAAATTGGTAGCATAGTTCTATACCAACTCTTTTCTAGAATTTGCATGAGGACATTGGCTTAGTTTTTTCTTCATGCAGCATTGACTAACTAAACAAGAGTTGAATAATGGGAAAACATTTTATATAAGAACTAGGGAATATTCTAGCTATTTGTAGTTTGTGTGCATTGTTACCCAACTCTTTATTAACGAAGCATATAAATATTATCTATTGTGGACATGACCTCTAATAGATTAGCATTGAATTTTGAAATTAGTCTTAAATATTTGATGAGGGTCCTTATTAGATTAGTTTTGCTCCTACTACTAGTCCATGTAGTGTATCCCTGTAGACACTTTGCATGTCCTACTTAATATCTACTGACGTTTCATCTAAACCTATGTGAATGCTTTAACTTTTATTCCCTTGCTATTCTGAGATATAAAGTAATAGAGAAAATCCTATTGGTAAAGTTCTTTCCAAATATATTTGGAAATTTGAAGTGAAACTCTGACTCATTTTCGTAAAATAGATTTTCTGGTTTTTAAAATTTATGAATCTTTTTATAAAATGTATAAATTCCAAAGATTTTAGAACAATTTGGTTGAACTCTAGGCATATTTATAAAATCGCAATATTTGGAATTAAAAAATCTTGAGAAAGATTTTGAACTTCTGATAACATATGTTTTTTAATGTTTACCCTCGCTAGAAATTATGTTTTCTCAACTCATTTTTGCAATTTTCTATCAATAGCTGTGGTAGCTCTCTTTATGAGTTGTAAAAGGTGGCCAAAGTTAATAAATTACACCCTTTGCCGGGTTCTCTTCATATTAACTGCTTCTAATCTGTGTTTTTGCAAATGGAAAGTCCAGAAGTTGCAAAGAACTGGGCTTCTTCTTAATTTGTTTTTTATGTAAAAAAATGCGATATAAAAATTTAAACAGGGATAACAACAGATCAATCTGCTTGTCTGACATGTCTGCATTGCTGCCAAGACCCAAATGCTCTGTCTTCTGTATTGCTATCTCTGACATTTTTCACACTTGAAATTTGGGTAGAATCGACTTCTTCATTTGATATCAGAACCTTTTTATCTGTAAACATTTCTTCAGCAACCTGCTCAAAATTCTACTGACAGAAAGGGAATTGTTTTATTTAAAAAATTTCAGCTTTTACTGTTTCTTTCATGCCATGTTTGAGGAGGGAACACCTTTCTCATAATGGGGCTGCTGGAACTATGGAAGCACAGACAAGATGGTATTGATCTTTTAATCAAATTGAGATTATTAATCTTCAAATGCATATAGGAGAGAAAATGTAAGAACCTCTACCAGGATTTTCTCACAAACTTGCAATTGTTTCAATTTTTGCACATGAACATTACTTCTAAGTTCTAATAGTTGTAGAACTTCATATTAATCAACAAGTTTGCATTTCATGATTAAAAAGCAGCTGCTGCTACCTTTAATGAATACAGACATTTTTACAAACATTTGCCATGCATTGCACCAGTCATTTGTATTTTATCAATTATGTGCATACAATTGAATAATTTCACAAATATTTGTTTTTCTGACCTTTTGGAGTGATATTTATGTGCTGGTATAGAAAGTACTGATAAAAATAACATACACAAATCATATTTGACCTTTATTTATGCTGCTGTAGATTTCCTTAGAATTTTCTAATTTAAGTTATGATCTAGAACTCTAATTTTGGCTGCTACAACTGCTTGTGCCCAAGATATGAACATTTAATTATTGCTAACCTTGAATAAGCTGATTGGCTGTCCTAATTAGCAGTCAATTTCATCTTTGACCATCCTTGTGGGTGCACGGCACCCTCCATATAGAAATTTCCGCCTTTGAAACTAGTACAGCTCCCTTAAGAAAGTGTACAGCAGTCTAAAACAATGTTCGAAAGCTAATTAAGGCTGCAACTCCTTATTGATGGGCAGCTGCTGATTTAGTTAAGCTTATAAAGGCTACATTGGAGGTTAAAGAGACCAGTTAAACCATAAAAATATTCATTGACCCCTTTGTTGCTGACTTTGGCATATGTACGGCTCCTTTGGGAGCTTGGAAATAGTACGGCTGGGTATATTCCCAGCTGGAATAAAATAATATTTTATTTTTTATTTTATTCATTTTCTGCCCTTGCACACACTGCACTATAGTTTTTGATTTTTCACCAGTGTACACACCACAATAACAATTTTATTATTTGCTTGCAAATTTAGTAAATTTGTATCTCACACCTGGCAAACTTGTAAACTTGATGATAAACCGGTTTGCTCCAAATGTGTAGTTTGAATAAGCCCACCTCTGCAATTAACTAGGGGGAATCTTGCACCACTGAAGCCAATCTTTGCTTGAGGGTTTTCGTCCTGCAGTGATATTTGAACAAATCTGTCCAATCTCCACAAGTGTGGTTTTTAGAGAATATCAAATAACCAAAATTCCCTCAATGAGCTCACAAAAATCACTTTTGTAACCTTTTCTGAAACTATAATATAAAATCACTTTATAAATTAAATAAGCCTTATTACTCCAAAAAGTGATTTATTTTATTTTTTAAACATTCCCCGTGCATAAAGTCACTCTATTAGCATCCCATATTTAAAACTTTTCATCCTCTTTCCAATGAGCTATTATACTAAGGTGCTCATTAAATTATTTTAATTAAATTAACAACCTTAGTTCAAATAATTAAATTATAGCTCATTAATACATCTGAGTTGCGGAAATTGTCGAAAAGCATCGGACTTAAAATTTGACTGCACTAGAGTGATATTGATGATGAATAATGAGAATTGGACCCGACAGGGTAACTTACTATAAATAGGGACTTTCTCCAAGAATATTAGAGAACACACCAAAAGCCATAAATAACTTTGGAAAGTGCCATTTGAGTTCACCAGTAAAATCAAATAACCCCTCTGATAAGGTTGACACACACTAAGAAGGTCAGAGCCAACCGTAGTGTAAGAAAACCCCAAAATGGGGACATTATAGAAAATAGTTATTCTTGATAATAAATTCTTCCGTGGAAAGTTCCTTTGATGAATATGTATATGCGTGTCAGTTGTAATGACCTTTTTTTATAATTTTTTCTGTTTTCTGTTTTTTTTTGAAACAAACACAACTAAAACAACTGAACTTGTAATATAAATGCTGACTAAAACTACCAAACTAGAAACTTTACAAAAATCCTTGGATAACTCTAAATTACACTTAGATATGATTTGCAATCATTACGACAGTAGCAACAACACTGATTTTATTTAATTTCAGTATGGAAAAATGATTACAATATTGATATACAAGTTGGAAAAAAGTTTCCGAGTTACAACTTTCCCAAAAGAACTTGTTGTGACCTTTTTCACACATCACCCCATCAAGATGGGGACCCCCTAAATTTTTGCTCCATTCTGGTCTTTTGGCTTTGGTTCGCTCTCTCTCTGGTCTCTGGTCCTTCCGGGGATGTCCCGTCGTTTGACCCAGGTTAAAGTATTGGTTAAGTCTGTGTAATTAGGGTTTTCATCCTTCCGGCTTATTTAAGGTCAAACCGAGTCATAAAATTGAAATCTAAGCTTAGTGCAGCAGTCAGAAGACTTCCAGCAGAGTCCCCCTAAATTTTCACTGTATTCCGGCAACTACTATTTTTAGTAAGTATTCAATTTGGGACTGTTTTATTGAGATTTTGGAATTCTGTCAGTTCCACTGCATCCGGGTGACATCAAGCTGTCTACACGTAAATTTTGAGCCGGATCAGACGACTTGCTATTTTTGGCAGTTCGGGCTTCAAGAGCCATTTTCAGGGTTTCCACATGAGCTTTTCAGATGCATGTCTGGAGAATCCTTCTGGGTTTTCCAAAGCCTTCGCAGTGATGTAACATGCAAACCGAGACAACCACTTTCAGAGTTCAGCCTTCGGAGGCTATTTTTAGGGTTCTCATGCAGTGTTTTTCAATGCATGTCGGGTTTTTCTTTATGGGTTTTTCGAGAGCTTCGCAACGGTGTGACTTGCAAGCGGAGAAGATCGAGTTTTGAGGACTTACTATTTTTAGCCAGTGCATGCATGCGGACCAGTTTTCTGGGTTTTTCTGGGTTTTTTGAGATCCCACGGGCAATATGACATGCGAAACCATCCGGCAGTGGATGAGTCACTTTTCAGGCGGTTTCTATTTTTAGCAGGTACACTCTGGCAGCCGCCCAACACTCCAGTTCAGCAAGCAGAACAACATGCAGAAGGAACGAAGTCGAATGGAGACCGTTCGGGATACATGCAAGTCAAATTAGGGTTTCCACTTTTATAGGGGGTAAAATCCAAAATAGCCGAAACAAAGTACCCCACCCATGTCAGCACACTTCAAGGTACCTGCTGACAAAATTTGAGCGAAATCGGAGAACTTACTATTTTTAGTAAGTCAGGGCACGGCTATAAATAGCAGGTCTGCACCCGAGGTTGGCATCAGAGTAACACTCAAGCTATCAAGATCAAGCGTTGCAACTTTCAGGCAAAACGGAGCTATTGAGGTCAGAAAGTCAAAACTTACTATAAATAGCAGGTGGCTATAAATAGCAGGTCAGGGCAGAGGACTGGCAAAACAGGTTCACAAGGTGAAGAAGATCATCTGATGAAATTTTCAGGCAAAACGGAGCCTTAGAGGTTGAAAATCAAGGGATTTGCTAAAAATAGCACAATTTGCTAAAAATAGAATGCGTAAACAAAGGCAGGTAGAGGCATGGAAAATATTCTAAGTGTGGGAAAACGAAAGCACACCCATGAAAATGCGCCCACCTTGATGGAAGCCTTGAAAGTTTCTAAGGCATAAAACAGAAGCTCATACCTCAAAATGCGCCCAAAGAGGAAGGAGAGAGGTGAAAATTTTCTAAGGCAAAAAAAAATGAAAGCACACCCATGAAAATG